>JBAMBP010003092.1:0-96771 GCA_037044515.1 Phortica magna | reverse complement strand
ACGTATTGCAATTCTCACGTGCGCTGCCGGGCACAAAATATGATTTCCTATTATTTTATACAAATTCAACGCATCGTGAATTGCTCACATGGACGGTTAGCATAACCACTGGTAAGTCTTTCATTTACATATATGTGTCTTTAATATTTATAAAATTCATTTGTTTTTATTTTTTAGCGCCTGAGCCGCCTGCAAATTTATCAGTACAAGTGCGTTCGAGTAAAAATGTTATAGTCACATGGACGCCACCAAAGTTGGGCAATTTCAGTGGTTTTCGACTTGATGTGATTGGTCTTACAGAGCCGCCGGGCACTGTTTTCAATCGTACATATATCGTAAACAATACATTCCAACATTCGGTGAAGGAGTTGACATCGGGCGCCAGTTATCAACTGCAAGTGTATACAATATATGATGGCAAGGAATCGATTGCATATGCAAGTCGCAATTTCACGACAAGTAAGTCACGCACGAAGCAAGCGTTAACAACAACAACAACAACCCACAACTGGCGTTACACAAAGGCCACGAAAGTGTAACTATTAAAAACGTCTTACAAAAACCCACCCGAAAAAAAAAATCACTAGTGGTTTCTTCTGCTTCTTCTTCTTCTGCTACTGCTTCTGCTCCTTCTACCATTTTTAACACTAAACTGGTTTTAGTTTTTAACTAACATTTCTTAAACCTCCACCTTCACTACATGCTTCTACACTGCTATTAATCTATTAACATTGCTAATAACACCAAAGAACAGCAACAACAAAAACACTAATAATTGATTTAAGCGCTGATGTGTTAAAAATTTCAATTAGTTTGTGTTTAGTCAAATAATATTAACAAACAAATTGATCATAATTTCAATAAAACATTATGATTTTCTTTTAAACATTAACGACATCTTTTGGTATTTGTTTGTAATTTTTATATATGTTGGTACTATACTCGCCGGCCTTACAAAAGTCATAATGTTAACAGAATTATAATAGCACTGTTGCCAAATTAAAAGCGCGCTGCATGCTAACATTTCTACGATTAGCTGCGCTTATGTTACAGCTCGTAACATTAATGGTAATTCAATTTGAACATTAAACTGTTTTATGTAAAGTATGGCTCAACGTAACATAAGCGTACATAATACTAAAAATGCTTAAATATGCATATATTTGTGACTATTTGTGACTGTTGTGAGAATTGCGCGGTTAATTGAATTTGTCAGTTATAAACATTAACAATTTCAAATACACCGACACACATATACACATAAAAAAAAGAAATACGCGTTTAATTCAATTCAATTACTAAAATATCGTATTCTTCCCCTTGTATGTACCGCCCGTTTCTACCACCACTCGACCGTTTGTACGCACACCTGACCCATTGTGATCATTTGTTTCATTATGAAAAATACAAACAAACCACAAATATCACCAATACAACACAAACACACAAAACACTGCGCTACCATCAACGCGAACGTAACAACATAGAACCAAACACGCCGGGAAAGTTTATCGTGTGGTTCCGTAATGAGACCACATTACTTGTGCTATGGCAGCCGCCATTTCCGGCTGGTATCTATACGCACTACAAGGTCTCAATTGAACCGCCGGATGCGCAAGAAAGCGTACTCTATGTGGAACGTGAAGGTGAGCCACCTGGACCGGCGCAGGCAGCATTCAAGGGTCTTGTGCCCGGCCGTGCTTACAATATATCCGTACAGACAATGTCCGAGGACGAGACATCGGTGCCGACAACAGCACGTTATCTCACCGTGCCGGTGCGACCCATGAACGTTACATTTGACAAGGACTACATAACGAGCAATTCGTTTCGTGTGCGTTGGTATGTGCCGAAGATATTCTCCGAATATGATAATTTTCAGGTATCATTGGCATCATCACGTCGGCAATTCTATGTGCCGCGCACGAATGCAACGACAAGCTATTACGATTATCGTGAATATCTTGAGCCGGGCAAGACATATAGCGTTGTTGTGAAAACGATTTCGGTGAATGTCAACTCATGGCCGGCAACGGGTGAGGTGACGTTACGTCCGTTGCCGGTAAAACAACTGCGTGCATTTCACGATGATAGCGCCAATGTGATACATGCCAGCTGGGAGCCGGACGAGTTGAGCACACAGAATGCCTATCGTGTTGTGTAAGTAACATAACAAAGTAAAGCAGTAAAAACGTACTTTTAATATTGTTTTTTCATTATTTTTAGTTACTTTGATACAGAGGAACAACACACGCCCGCCGATAATCAGACAATTCTAACCAATTCAACCGAAATCAAATTGGATAAGCTTAAGTCTGGTCGTCGTTATAGCATTAACGTACAAGCGCTATCCAATAATATGACATCGAATTCAACCAAAGTATTGGTGGACACAAGACCGGCAGCGCCGCTTGTCGTCAACATCAAGAGCATACCGATGGGCCTGAACATTAGCTGGCAAAGCGATATCAATTCGAAGCAGGACAAATATGAGGTACTCTACTCACGCAATGGCACCTCGGAGGTACGCACCGTTGTCACAAATCAAACGCAACTAGTCATCAAAAACTTACAACCGGGCGCCGGCTATGAAATAAAAGTCTACGCCAACAGTCACAATTTACGCAGTGAACTGCACTCATACTTTCAGGCTGTGTGTAAGTAAATAATAGTCAAAGCTACGACTAACGAAGTGTTTAATTTTTTTTAACGATTTAACGATTTATTTTATAGATCCGAAACCGCCACGTAATCTAACAATTGAAACGTTGGACAGCAGCTCAATACAGTTACGTTGGCTGCCACCCGATCTGGGTGAGTTTAGTGAGTATTCCGTGCGCTTTTGCACCGAGTCTGAGCAATGGCAACGGCTGCCGAATGTGCACGACAACAAGGTGACCATTAAGGATATGCGGCGCGGCGAACGTTATACAGTGCAAGTGAATACGGTCAGTTTTGGCATCGAGAGCATTTCGCCGCTGGAAATTAATACAACAATGTTGCCACAGCCGGTCACCAATGTGGTGGCATTGGTGGACGCGCACAATCTGACTTTGGAGTGGCCCGCGCATGATGGCCGTGTCGACTATTACATTATACGTTGGTGGCCAACGTCTAAGCCAAATGATCAAATGCACAAAAATGTGACAGATCAAACAGTTGGTAAATACAATATACATATTCATATATATATTTATAATTTTAACTGGCGTCTAATAAATGTGTTATGTTTTTGTTTAGTTTCGGCGCCATTAGTGCATGTGCCCATTAGCGATTTGATGCCGGGCAGAGAATACAATTTCGAAATACAAGCCAATTCGTATGGTCTCAACTCGGCGATAACACAATTGCCGACACGCACAATGCCGCTCATACAATCGGATGTGTTTGTGGCCATTGGCATCGGCGATGAGGAGCCAAACAGTTTGATTTTAACATATACGCCAACGCCGACCAAATCAACTGAATTCGATGTCTATCGTTTCTCTTTGGGCGAAGCCGACATCAAGGATAAAGAGAAATCAGCCAATGATACCGAACGTAAAGTTGTCTTTTCAAATCTTGTGCCAGGTCGTTTGTATAACATCACCGTATGGACGTTAAGCGATGGCGTTGCCAGCGTGCCGATACAACGTCAGGATCGGCTTTATCCGCAGCCGGTATCAGAGCTACAGGTGACCTCAGTAGCCGAACGACAAGTTACCTTGCATTGGCAGCTGCCAAAGGGCGAATATACCGATTTCGATGTGCAATATTTCAGTGAGATCGAAACGCTGTTGTTGCAAAATGTAACGCTTACCAATGAGATAACCATAGGCGATTTATTGCCGCATCACAATTACACGTTCACCGTGGTGGTGCGCTCGGGCACCGAGTCATCGGTATTGCGTAGCAGCGCGCCGCATTCGGTGAATGTAACGACCAAGGAGGCGCCGCCCGGTCGTGTTGAATACTTTCAACCGATTGATGTGCAACCCAGTGAAATTACCTTTGAGTGGTTTATGCATACACGCGAAATGAATGGCATTTTACGGCACTTTATTATCAATTACTATAACGAGCACAATACGAATGATAGCAAAAAACATATTGTCATTGCGCCAAATATGTCCGTTTATACTGTTAAGGGTCTTACGCCGGGCGGCACTTATGTCTTTACGATACAAGCGAGTAATGGCTTGGGCTATGGCATGGAACGTGAGCATAGACAAACAATGCCGATATTTGCGCCACCATGCACCGATCCCGATGTCGCGCCCACCGAAGTAACGCACAGCGCCAAGACAATTAAATTACGCTTTCGCAAGAATTACTTTTCGGATGTGAATGGCGCTGTGCGCAAGTATAGTATCATTGTCGCCGAGGATGTTAGCAAAAATGCATCCGGCTTGGAAATACCAAGCTGGCAGGATGTGCAATCGTACAATGTTTGGTTGCCCTATCAGGCTGCCGAGTCGTTCAATCCGTTTGTTAATGATAGCGTTGAGGATTTTATTATTGGCGCAGAGGATTGTAATGCCGCATCGATGGGCTTCTGCAATGGTCCACTCAAATCGGGCACCACATATCGCGTCAAAGTGCGCGCCTTCACCGACGATGACAAATTCACCGATACAGCTTATAGCACGCCCATACACACCGGTAAGCATTACTTAAAACCACTTTAAGCAACTTTTTAATTTATTTTTGTTTTATTATGTATTGCAGATAATGACGATACGGCAATATATCTGACGGTTGGCATGGTGCTGTTAACGTGTGTTTTGATCTTTGGTTTTCTCTGCTATTGTACACGCCGCATGAAACCGACTAAACAATCACGTTTACGTACTTCATTTCCGATGCCCGAACCGCGTCAAACCTCACGGCCCGTGCATCTAACGAACTTTGCCGAATACTGTCGCCTGATGTCTGTCGATTCGGATTATCGTTTTAGCGAACAGTTTGAGGATTTGAAACTCGTTGGACGCGATCAGCCGTGCACGTTTGCCGATTTGCCGTGCAATCGGCCAAAGAATCGTTTCACAAATATCTTGCCCTATGATCATTCGCGCTACAAACTGCAGCCGGTTGATGATGATGAGGGCTCCGATTATATAAATGCCAATTATGTGCCCGGCTATAATTCGCCGCGTGAGTTTATTGTCACGCAGGGTCCGTTGCCCTCGACGCGTGAAGAATTCTGGCGCATGTGCTGGGAGAGCAACGCGCCGGCGATTATTATGTTGACGCGTTGCATTGAAAAGGGCCGCGATAAGTGCGATCAGTATTGGCCAATCGATCGTTTGTCGATCTTTTACGGCGACATTAAAGTGCAACTGATCAACGATGCGCATTTTGTCGATTGGGTTATATCTGAGTTTATGGTATCACGTGTGAGTAAAGTGCGCCGAAATTATTTACTTTAATTTGTATTTGAATTTGTTTTATTTATTTTTATATATATATATTTAGGGCGGCGAACAACGCGTTATACGGCATTTTCATTTCACCACTTGGCCGGATTTCGGCGTGCCGGATCCGCCTGAAACGCTTGTTAGTTTCGTGCGTACTGTGCGCAATACCATTGGCATCGAGACGCGACCCATTGTGGTGCATTGCAGCGCTGGCGTCGGACGTTCCGGCACCTTCATAGCGCTCGATCATATCATGCATCAGATACAAATGTCCGAATATGCTGATATATTCGGTGTTGTTCACAACATGCGTAAAGGTATGCTATCTCGCTCACTCACACTCACACACACACACGCTTATCTTCTTCGTTATGTTAATCGGATTTTATGCCATTTTAGAACGCATTCTGATGGTGCAAACAGAGCAACAATATATCTGCATACATGAGTGTTTGCTCTCATTGCTGCACAGCAATCAGCAGTCATTGGTCTCGCCGCCCGAGGTACAAGAGCGTCCGGCCGCCGCGCCCGAAGGTAAGTGCCCACCAACAACATGTGCGCAATTCGCTCTGCTGCATTTTATGTCACCAAACCGTTGTATGATTGTGAAATGTGTTTTACACAATCTAATTACAAATTGTTTTT
This sequence comes from Phortica magna, assembly GCA_037044515.1. Taxonomy (NCBI): domain Eukaryota; kingdom Metazoa; phylum Arthropoda; class Insecta; order Diptera; family Drosophilidae; genus Phortica; species Phortica magna. The sequence continues at coordinate 90,730 of JBAMBP010003092.1, read as the reverse complement.
ACTAATGCGCTTTGTTTGAAGGTCTTTCGAGCGTTTTTAACATTTTATTTTTTATATTTTATTTTTTTTTGGGGAAATCGCTTTTTTCTTTTGTTCTCAACTTTTATTGTTTTTTTTTTGTTTTTTTAATAAATTGGGGCAACAAGTATAAGTTTTATAACTGAAAATCGAAATGTGTAACTAACAATAATTTAATATTGTTCATTTTTTTTTCTTTTTCTCACGAATTATTTTCTTTTTCATATTATTGCACAAAAAAAAAAAAAATCACAAAATAAAAATAAAAAAATATTAAAATAAAAAAAATTAATAATCATCAAACACATATACACATGTAAAAATTTCACAAACACGCACATACACAAATTTGTCATCAACTACAACAACAACAAATACAAATACAACAAAAACATAAATAAATAACTGCAGAAACAGCATCATTGAAACAACAAGAACAGGAATTGCTTAGTAAATTCTATGCACAAACTGAGAAATTAGCCAAAGATACAAAATTATTGTACGCGCCACTGCCCGAATACACGAAGATAAATATACTCGATGAAGATGATGATGAGAGCAACTTTGATGGCATAGCGGCAAATGAGAAATATGCAAAGCAACAACACATTAAGCAACACGACGATGATAAGCATTATGTTGATGATAATGATGATGACGATGACGACGAAGACGACGAAGATGATGATGTGGATAGCGAGGATGAAAATACAACAACAAGTGTTGGTATTACTGAACTTGAAACTGAAGCTGAAGAGGATAACATTAAAAACAACGACAATGATGATGATGATGGCGTTGGCGATGATGGTGTTGGTATTGACGAAAGTCCTTTATTAGGTTTGTACATTATAGCGTCCTACCAAAATCACAACCACAACAACAACAAATTTTAAATTTTCAATTAGAAAAAAAAAACAACAGCAACAAAAACAAAACACAAGTACAACAACAAACTCATTACTAAAACGCATGTGCTTAAAAAATATTTAAAAAAAACTGTAAATTACTAAAAGTATAAAAAAATGTAATAATAACAATAATAATGAAATTAATATTAATAATAATTAGTAAATTTGCTTAAATGAAATATGCGTTAAACAAAAAAAAAAATATAAAATCGTAGATTTTTTGCTTGTAATAATTTGAACACAAAATTTAACTTATTCTACTAATAATTGCAACATTTATGCAAACGAATTTTTGACAAACTCAGTTTACTTCAAATGCATTGACAACACTGGCAAATCTGCTGCTTGTCTGCATAAATGTTGCGCTTTTCTTAGTTACTTAATTTTTTGCTGAATGGTTACTCTATTGATGCTTTAAAAACCAATTCTAATACATGACTAACGCTTAATAGTATTTTTTCATGCATGAACTCTTCTTATGAATTATTATTTATTTATGAGAAATTCAAATTAATTAACGATATTATTTTTTCTACGCCGGTGATATTTCAGTTGACGAAGGCATCGCCGAGACGAACATGTGAACGAAAACTACAAGCTAAACTTGATGCATGTCAATAATAAAGAGAGAGAGAAAGAGAGAGACAGAGATAGAACTAGTAGTATAGCAAGAGAAAAAAAAAAGAGAGAGCGAGTAAGAGAAAGAAAGAAGGATATAGCGATACAAGCAAGTGCCTCACTATATATGTATACATACTTATATATATATACATATATATATATAAATATATAAAACGCATTATTTAAAATATACGCACAAATTATTAGTTACTTTAGAAAATTGTCCTGTGATGTTTTTTGCGTGATTTTAAATAAACAAGATGTTTAAGTCTTAGCTTAAGCTTATAAGCCTTAGCCGCGCCGCCGCCCCTGATTCGTTATCAAGTGCAATTCGATATGTAATTTTTAGTCTTAAACATTTTCGTTTATTATTCAACGACTTTGATTTATTCAAGATTCGCTTTCAAAAATGAAGAAATCGTATTTTATATAAACATATATTTTTTTTTGTAATTTTACTTACTTTAATTATGTGTGTGCGTACATACTAAAAGTTAGTTTCTTATTTAAGTGTTTAGTCAAATTTTAGTGCCTTAACTGACTTAAAAAAAAAATCACAATCAAAATCAAAAGAATGAAAGAAAAATCGAACAAAAACGTATCCGTGCCTGTATATGCGATAAGGCGGAAGCTGCTGTTGAACGCTCGTTCATCCTCGTTTGAGCTTTGCAATACTTTGCTGGCTGTCAGTTACATAAGTGCCGTTATTATTACAGGTCCTTCTTCATAAGATACTCGCCTATTTTCGTTCGAAGAAGAAACGGCCAAATCTGAACATTATTTTGATGTATTTAATTTTTAATTTACTTGTATAAATACTTTATTTATATATAAACATATATACATACATACATAAACACATACATACATATATATGAATATATATTTTTTTTGTCTTTTGTTATTAGTAATATTGCATCTATTTACAATTAAACCTTAATTATTTTTGTATGCATATATGTGTAATATATAAATATTTAAACTAACATAAAAACCAATTTATTTGCTAAAATTGTAATATTTTTTTCGGCCATTTGATTATTTTTTTTTTTTTATTGTGAAATTTAAAACAAATTCGTAAGTCAAAAGTTTAGTATTTTAAAATTGTTTAATAATTTTAAGCTGTAAATTAAAAAGAAAATAAAAGAACATAAATTAATTTGTATTTTTTTCTTGAAAAAGGGAAAAGGGCTAAGAAGCAAAATGTTTCGATGATCACAAAATTTGACTTTTTTTCGGCGTCAATTTTTGCAGACTGACAGTTTTAGAGGCATTGGGTTTTTTGTGCAGACGAACAGCTTTTCACAGTGACTACACAATCTTTCTTTGCAGGTGCCGTTAGGTGAATAGTGTCAGTTGAGGGACCAGCTGTTATTTGAAAAAGTGTGTGTGCGTCATTTACGCCAGACGTTGCCAAGCAAGCCGGGGTTTTGAAAATTTTAAATGTAAAGCACACATTTAGAAAACTTTCAACGAAAAGTGAAAATAAAAATTGTGTGCTCGCATCAAAGACGCATACAAAAATAAAAGATTATAATATTAATACATAATAATAATCAATTAAAAATGGCACGCACAAAGAAAAAGAATACAACTCGTTCCAACGCCAGGCAAAGAAAAATGAAAAAATTGCGCTCATCGGAACCACGTGGAGTTCACCATGAACAGAATGGCGAGAATATGCCGACGTGCTCCAAGCGTAAAGGCGGAAAAAGTTTAATAAAAAATGAAAAAAATAAGCGTTCCGCGTTGCGTAGTCTCACAAATAGTGATATAGTGCAGTCTAAAGAAATGGACAAGCAGCAACTACAAACCTTGTTGGATGCAAAGAACCAGGTACGCAAAGCTTTGACAGAACAGCCAACTATGGCCCAGCCGTCATCTCCGCCAACAAAACTACAAGAAGAGCAATCACACCAAAATAGAGTAATGACTAGAGCGGCTTCAAAAAAATATGAAGAGGGTAAGCTACATAAAGAAACTAAACGCACTAAACGTGGAACTTCACCGAAAAAAATTGTCACTGCGGCTGGTGTTGCTGTTGTGACTGTGGTACCTGCACTGGAGAAGGTTGCCACCAAGTCGGTCCGACGTAGCGGACCGTGTGTTTCGCCTAAGTCAGTGACCAAATTGCCCGAGGGCGTTGTGGACTTTGATAGAAGGAGATGGCATGATCCTCACCAGGTATCGATATATGCTATGGATATTTTCAATTATATGAAAGAACGCGAAAAAGATTTTCCGATTGGCGACTACATGCCTAAACAGATATATTTATCCCAGTATATGCGCATGTTGGTTGTCGATTGGTTGGTTGAAATCCAGGAGACCTTTGAAGTAAATCATGAGGTGCTCTACCTAGCTGTTAAGATAGTAGACCTGTATTTGTGTCGCAAGATCCTTCATAATGCTCATCTGCAACTTTTGGGCGCTGCAGCATTCATCATATCATGCAAAATCGATTCCCGTAGGCCGCCACAAATCGATGATTTGGTTTACATTTGCGATGGTGCATACAAACGTGACGATTTTTTATTCATGGAGAAAGAGACACTACGCATTGTTGATTTTGATCTTGGCATTCCACTATCATACAGTTTTCTAAGACGTTATTGCCGCTGTGCCAAGGTGAGAGTGCCAACGTTGATGCTTGCACGTTTCATACTCGAGATGTCGTTGATGGAATATTCTACAATAAGTCTTAGTGATTCAAAGATGGCAGCAGCTGTGCTCTTTATGGCACTGCGCATGCACGCAAGGGACACAACTGATCCTGTTTGGACGCCAACATTAATATATTACTCCGGCTATCAGCTTAGTGATTTCGCTGAAATTGTACCACTACTGAACGCCGGCTTGCAACGAATCCCAAGGTGTAATATTAACAATATACGGAGCAAGTATTCCAACAAGGAATTCCATAATGTGGCTATGGTTACGTTGATGAGTAACGATGAGTTACTAGAACAGTAGCAAGATGAGAAGAATTTGAAACCCCTTTTATAACAAATGGACGAACTAACGAAATCAATTACGCTGATGCGAATGTTCTGGTGGCTATTATACTATTTGATGTCAACACGGAAATTAAGTCCAACAAGCAAATATTTTATTATTTCATTTTTTTTTTCATATTTTATATAATTCTTATAAGATGTCAAATTTGATATTTGAGCAATCCTTTTGGATTGGTTATTATATTATAATAGTTATTTTGTCATCACGATTATCGTCTTTTTAATGGTTTAACTGTTTAGCGTAAAAATGTTTAAGCATATGAACTACACTTATACAATTGTGGTCATCAGCTAAACTTTTTTCCTCGCAGGCACATGGCCATTTTGAGCATAAGCCCCACGGCATTGCTTGACCATAAGGTCAACGAAACGCAGCCGCGGTCTCAAATGCTCAATAAACGCACACGTTTTTGCATTCGGACGACGATCGTAGCATCTGCAAATAAAATATTAAAAGGTGATAACCAACAATAATATAATATATTGAAAAAGTTAGTTGTGTGAGACTTTAATTGCCATTGAATGTAATAATGGTTTTATGACACAAAAATCTAGCGAAGTCAGCACATCCGTCATAAAGTGTTAGTCAACAGTGTTTGCGATATTAATAAGACACATTGGCCAAATACAGAAGAGCCAACAACCGAAGTGGTGAGCCTGTCATCATCGATCGAACTGACTGATCAATTGGCTGACAGCTAACAAGCCGAGAAAACTCGAACACAGAATTATTAAGAAATGTTGCCGTATACAAAATAACAAATAAGACAAATTTCATTTGCACTTGTACAAGATTGTTCTGTCCATGTAATTACATGGCAGTCGTCTGGCTGCGGGCATGCTTGTTCAACTTCACCTTCACCGTCGTCGCACATGTTCCTTGCATTTATTGCATTTGTGGCTATTTGTCATTTTTGTTTTGCCATATTTACAATATTTTGTTGGCACTCGGGGCGATTAAATACACTTCAAATTGCAGTTGTTATTATGATGATTGATATTTAATTCAACATGGTCGTGCGTTAATATGATTAGTTCCGTGGCGATGAACTGTTTGCAGTTGAAGCATTTCGTTTACGTGGCATCAATTTTTTTCCATAGCTGTTGATGCGCAACACAGGAGCTAAGCAAACAACTTAAATTGCTGAAGATTGTTCAATGATAGTGAATGAATTCTAATTAGCCAAACGTGTTTTAACACGACTTGCACGCCTCTTTGCTCAAATTCAAGTTTAAAGCAGACCATGCATGGCAATACAATCGAATTGACTTGAATTGACTTACTTTTCATACCCTATAAACAAACTGTATGCTTGGGCTAGTCAATGTACTTAACACATGATGCATGATTATGGCGATGGGCGAAACTGTGCGAGATAATCGCGGACGGGCGACTCAAAGATCTTGAAATAAGGTTTATAGATACCTTTTGTTCAGGGTTCCTTAAGTTTGCCGGAATTTTTGCCAATCTCATGAGCCATTTGAGTCAAAAATTTGTTATCAGGCGAAACGACATGCCGAAAATATTAGTAAAGTTTTCCGATTTAAGATGTTTAAGAGTTTCTCGATATTACTGCGCTTTTTTGAACATGTCTTTCATGTCAAATGGCGACGAATGGTAATGTTTTGTTGCACGTATTTTATAAATAAGGTTTTGAAACATTTCAAGCATTTCTATAATAAGGCACAAATTGCCAAATTTATACGTAATTATTTTCATTGCTCGCACGCATGCATGATTAATGCTCACTGCTCAATGCTTTGACCATTTTGGTTGCGAACAATTTCTAATTAGAAATTTACAACTATAATGGCAATCGGTCTGTCTGTCTTGGCTTGTGTTGTGTTGTCTTGTTGGTTGACTTTTCTTCAATTCAATAGCAACTTTAAGTTGACAACAAATCAGTGCCTTTAATGTGCGAACCTGTTCAGTCACTTATATTTTCATATAAGCGTATAACGCGACCAGTTTTGCAATGAAATTCAATTTATATAATTTAAGAAAGAGTAGAAGAAATAATAATAGCAAACACCAACAAACATACGCAAACACTTGTTTGTGCATTATAAATTTTAATGCCATAAACAACAATTCACACACGACACTGTGCAACAAATAAATAATTAATAAAGTTGAGCAACTTTAACAGAAAATGTTGATAATGGCAATGTTCAAGTTATTATATTTATGATGATTATCAATAAAAAAAAAAAACATAGTTTTATGTGCATCATGTGCAATCATCAGCGCACACACACACACACACATATATACATTGCGTACCTGTGTCTCCCTTAATAGTGTTGTAACGCTTGTTGTTGTTGTGCGCAAGCAGCGAGCCAAATCAAATGAAGCCTCTCTGCTCTTTGTTTCTGCACTTGTCTAGCAAACATTTTTAGCAGCTTCTCTAATGCACGACTTTGCACACACTGGCAATGCTCACTCATGTCCTCTCACTCTTTCCACTTTTCTTATGTTGCCGTTCGGCGCAGGCACACTTGCTTATTCGTTCTTTGTTACGTGCGCGCAAAGCATCAGCTCATACATATGTGTGTATGTATGTGCATGTGCCGTAATGCGCATTAAGCGAATTACTAAAACAGTATAAGTATTAGAACTTTCCTTGGCGAAGACGACAAACTTAAATTGTATGTATGAATACGTTAACAACAATTAATTATTCTTACTATTGTAATAGTTTCTTTGTCGTTTCATAATTCAACATGAAATTTCCATTTCCAAAAGAAAAAAATAGTCAAACTCACAACACAACAAAGCGCAAATCACTGACAAAGCAAACCAGAAGCCAAAATCACAACCAAAAGCCAAAGCATTCAAGTAAACCAAATGAACGAGTTTCAATTGTAAAAAGAGATGTGCAAAAGCAACAAACAGCAATGGAAGTGTTGATGATGATAGTTGGGCAAATAAATGTTGTTTCTGTTGTTGTTGTTGGAGTGCATTAGAAGTTGGCGAAAATGAAGTTAGTGTGAGGAGGCAAGAAGAAGGTCGGCTGGCTGGCTGGCAAAATTGCTGTCTACACGCGAGACGCGTGTTTAAATCGCCCTCAGTACGTTATTTAAGCATTATATGTATGTTGACGTTGTTGTAGTTGTTGTTACTGTTGTTATTGTGAGTCGCTTTGGAGCAACGAGTCAGTAGGGCAGCGAGCCAAGCTTAGCTTAGCTTAGTGTAGACAAGCCAAGCCAAGCCATGCTATGCCAAGCCAGGCTAGCAGCAACGGAATGAACAATGAGCAATGACGACAGGAGTAGTAGCAATAACAACAACAACAATAACAATAATAAGAACAAAAATAAAGCACACATTGTTGGTGTTATTATTATTGCGGGTTTTATGTTGCACAGTCAGTCAGTCCGCTCGTCTGTTAGTCAGTTTGTCGTTTAGTAAGATTGACGAAAATGCAGAAGTTGAAAGTCCAAACCACAAAACAGGCAAGAAGGCAAGCAGGCGATACATATTAATAGATGTTGTTGGTTGAGTTGTAGCCAACAATTGCGCCAGCAACATTGCATTTAGAATAGATGGCAAAGAAGACGACATAAGCGACGACGACGACAACAACGACGACGACTCCAACTTCAACTTCAGCTACGACAGACAAGCCTCAATTAAGTTGCAATTGTGGTGTGCGTAGGAATTTCGTGCACACTTTGCTGCCTGTCGACTGTTGTCTGTTGTTAGAAATTGTTGCTGATAATGTCCAAAATGATGTATGTAGGCATGCAATGAGCGAGGCTGACGGTTGTGGTGTTGGCGTTGCGTTGCGGCTTCTGCTGCTGCCACACTGCCACTGCCGCTGTTGGCAATTTTTCCTGCTGGCGGTTAAACAGCGACTACCAACAACAACAACAACAACAACAGCAGCACTGTTGCTGTCTTACATTTAACTGCTAATGGCTCACTGCCTGCCTGCCTGTCTGTCTGTCTGTCTAACTGACGGACTGACTCAGGGGCGCGAAGTTCAATGCAATAATAGCAGACAAGTACACAGGTGCGTTTCAAGCAATTAACAGTTACAAGACAAATAAGGGCTCAAATACACCTCTTTCTGAGATTTTGATCAATAGTTGAGTACGGTCGGACAGACATAGATTATACATTCTTTGTGTGTTCTCAGATCATTTCATTATTGTATTAACATGTTAATTTATTCAATAAGAATTCAATACAAGCAAATAAATTCGAAAGTTTTCTTCCCCCTGTTCCTTGCCGCGCTCGCTTAGTTTTCCAAATTTTCAACCGTTTTGAGTATCTTCAATTTGCGATTCGTTTTGCCAAGATCATAGGCACCGCTGGCCATCGTCGTTTCACTGTCCTCGCTTGACGTTGAAATCAACTTTTCCAGATATTGTGTGCTCTTGTTATAGAAGAGGCTTGTTTCCAAATCGGATTCGTCCAAGTCTTCATAATTCATTGAAAATACGGTACTCATGATTTCCTCAACTTTTTGTATACGTTTATCGATCAACGCGCGTAACTCATCGGCGAATTGCAGCACATTGCTCAGTTCGGCAATCAATTCGGCCTTGTTCCATACATAAATGCACGACTTCAGGTGATGTCGCTCCTGTGCCATTATGCATAGGAAACGTTGCTTGATAATATGTTCGGCCTTCTTATGCATTGCCTTAAAGTGCATGATATACTCATAGCGTTCATCGCAGATGCCCAACTCACTTTCGACCAGATTCTTCCAAGCGCTAAACTCATCGATTGTGTGCTCAAGTTGACGCATCATTTTCACACGTTGACATGATTGTTTACGTTTCTCACGCAGTATATTACGCACTTCACGCATTGCTTGTATCTGGCCATGCAGCTGGCATTGCATCCTGTGCTGATCCTTTTGCAGCGCGGCAATGAACTGTTCATCGCTGCCCACAAACTGCGCACAGAAGGCATCACGTGCATTGCCGCTCGCGAGATCATCGTCTTGGCTCTCCGCCTTTTCGGTTGTTAGTTTCGTCGTGTCACGCGCTTCACTGCACTCACGCCGGCGTTTTATGGCCAATTGTATCATTTGTATGCGTCGTTTCAGGCACTCAAGCTCATCGTACAAACGTTGGGCGCGCGTTGACTCCGACGTACTTTCGGTTGTGTCCGGCTGCGCTTCCTCTTCGATGGTCAGCTCTTCGTAGCACTCCGACGTGCTCGGCTCCGGCGGTGTTTTCGGTCTTATCACAGTGCATGCGACTGTCCGTCGTATAAAGTCAATGTCATCGATCGGCACGCGATTAATGCGTCGAAACGATCTTTGCTCAGCAACGATCCCAGTCCCAGTGTTCGATGTCGATGCCATGTGTCTGCAAGCGTTTTAAAAATATATATATATATATGAAAAATTTTACGTATATTTCCCGTTGTTCAAATAAATCTTCAAATGCGTAACAAGAAAATATTATATATTATGACAAATTATAGAAGAATTTTGTTTTTGAGTCTACTATGATTTCGGTTTACTTTAAATTAAATTAGATTTAGCTTACAGGAACAATTACAGTAGAATACCCGATTATTCGGACTCATTAGTCACGGCACTAATTTCTCTAGCATTGTTAAAGTGTGCGTGGCAGAGAATATCAATAAGGAAGAACCTTGTTTCCAAAAGTAAGTTATTGAAGAAATCATTGACAATTAGAACAGCAACGTGAGACAAAATGTGTAAGCGGCTGAAGTTGGTTTGGTTAATAGGACATATATCATGTACCATCAAACGTAGAAGCTTTTGAAGCTCTGTATTAATTGTCATATGCGTAGTGCTTAGCTTTGTAACATAGGCCTACATAATCATTAAAAGTGCTAACAGTGCAAATAACATTCTACTGTACTGCTTAATTGTCATATGTGTAATGCTTCGCTTTGTAACACAGCCCTACATAAGCATTAAAAGTGTTAACAGTGAAATTAACATTCCCTCTACCGTAATCAGGCAACTCTATTAAGCACTGTTAAATGGCATGTTAACAGGATTTAAACAGCCTGTCGTCTTCAGGAGCTCTGTTTGTCTCACTATTCGCTGCTCTTTTGGTCATGTTAATTTCGGGCCCTGAAAACGCTCATGTGTTAACGCCATAGCGGTCGGTTCGCTCCATTGGCGACGGCATAATTGCGCACCCACATAGCCAACACCATCACCGTCGTTGTCGTCGTCGTGGTCGTCGTCGCCAACGTCATTGTCAAGATGATTGTCAAGAGTTTGGCACTCGTTTTTCTTTTGGTATTTTCTTAGTTGGTTTTGGGTTCGCCCGTCGCATTTTTCGCCCGCAAGTTGTAATTTTCTGCGAAACGTCAACGGCAGCAAAGCCAGCCACATTATTGCTTACAACGCTGTCGATTCAACTACTTCATAGCTGTGTGCTGATAAATTTCGCTGCTGTCATTTGCTTACCGCTTGAAAGCAACTTGATCATGCTTGTTGTTGTTGTTGTTGTTGCTGTTGTTGCTTTGCCTTTAGCGCAAGTCGAAAATTTGGTGGATTTTCAAATGAAATGCAATGTACTAAAAATTGTCTGTCCTTGTGTGATTGTGTGTGATTGTCGTCCGTCTGTCGCCATGCTCTTTACAGGCACAGCGAAGCGTACAGGCAATCTGATCGTATGTCAACATGACCAACAGCTTCACGTTGAGCGCATCAATATTTGCTTTACTGCTGTCGACGCTGCTGTTGTTGTTGTTGTTGGTGCTGTCATGTTGTCACGGTCAGGGCCATTAGTGCGCGGGTGTTGCGTTTCATGCGGCGCCGTCTAATGGCTTGCTACGTCACAAATGATAGACTTGACTCAAAGCGACACAAGACGCAATACGAATTGACTCAAGTCAAGTCCAGTCCAGTCATTTGCGATTGCCTAAGTGGCCTCTGTGTGCGTGTGTGTTTGATAGCATTTTGTTATTGTTTCATTTGATGAACTTGACGTACAAAAATAATGTGCCGCTAATGCCGGAAATACAAAAAGAAGCTTCAATTGTGCACAAGAATTAAAACAACAACAAAAACAACAACAACAAAAAAATTATATTATAACACACACATAGACAAAGCAAGATGAACGGCAAATTATGTAATAAACTTCCGTGTTGAAATTTCTTCATTTCTGCAAACGTGCAAGTTCGAACATGTTTGCAAAGTCAATCACACACACACACACACACACACGCACACATGCATATGCATGCACAGCTAAGCTCTGTGCAAGCAAAAACCATCTATAAAAAGTAGCAAAAAGTTGTTAGAATAAAAATAATAAATAAAGAAGTTGAAGAGAAACAAAAAAAAAAAAAAAACAAATAAAACTGAATTACAATTTTCCAATCAACTGATAAATTTTTAATGACTTTACACGCAACTCGTATGCCAATCAATGGGCGAGCGTCGCTCTACACTGGGCCGTTAAGGCGTGGCAGTCCATAATGCACATGTTGTTGTACAAGCTCAAGCTCAAGCTCAAGCTGAAGTTCAAAAGGTCTTGAACATTATCACTGTGATAATTATTATCATCACCAGCGTCTGTATTATTATTATCATCATCAGTATTATTATTATTATCATCATCATCATTGTGCGTAAGTTTGTCCGATTTGTCTTTAATAATTATTAAAATGTTCATGCAAACTTCTTTCACACAGCCTTTTTTTTAAGAGCACTTTTTGTCATACAATTCGATGGTTTTTTAATAAGGAAAAGTGTATCTTTTTTTTTGGTTGCTTTGCTCAAAAGTTATTCGCACGTTTTGTGTGTTGTTTTTGTTGGCTGAAAGTCGTTGCTTTATTGCCTTATAGAACTTGTCATAGAACGCACAAATCGATTAGCGTATTTGTCATCCAAAGCGACGCACGCTGTGCCACACAACGCTTGCAACATGCAACATGGCACATGTGCAATTGCAATTGTCTTTGGTTGTTTATGTTTATAACTGTTTTGAGATTTGTGCTTTTTATTATGCACAGCATACATGTTGTTTTTGTTATCATTTTGGCGTAAAAGTTGTTTGGCATCTTTGCTGAAATTTTTGTTGTTTGTTTTTCAATAATAACGTACAACAACAACAACAACTTTTATAATAAAATGCATATAAATAAAAGCAACAACACACAACTTCGCCCAACTTCAGCGCCATCAAACCATTAATGCATCCATCAGATACATTGATGAACTACTGTTGCCTTCTGCTTATCACAGACACAACAAGACTTTTCTCAGCTTGTCGCGTCATTTTTATGCTTTGCCTTCACTAAAATGAAACAAGTTGTTGTTCTCATTATGAGAACTTACAACTTCATCGTATCTTTTTTTATTGTAAATGTTCGTTTCGTCATTAAAAATTTGAGTGAATTTTACAAATGAAATTTATTACAGTGAATGTTATGTGAGAGTGACGTTTATGTTTGGTTATTTTGATGCCCTACACAGGCGCACACAGTGTGGCATAATAGGTTTGTTGCAGCCCCCAGTATCTGCAATGCCAAGAGGGTTCTTTGTGCTCGAGCAATATAAGCGCGAATTGGCAAGAAATTCAAATATGAATGGGTGGACATGAATGGGTGGACATGAACCCAACCCTTCCCCTTTCTGTGCACAACATTGGTGCCCGAAAACCCCCTTTGGATCCCCTTTGGTACCAACAATATTTGCTTAAGTTCGGTTTTATGCGAAATCGTTCTAGAAACCATACTTTCTGAAAAGTTGTCTAAGCTCTTGTGAAATATGCCATATTTCTTATATTTAGGGGGGGCATGGCAACGCCTACCCCGTGTGTAGGGCATTATATTGTCGCACTTACTTGTTGTTTTTGTTGTTGTTGATTTCTTCATTCAAATGCTAAAATATCAAATATTCTTTGTTTGAATTAATTAGCTGTTTTTTTATGCTTTGTAAAAATCAAAAAAAAAGAAGAAGACAAAAAAAAAAAACGTTGTAATTTTAATGCATTTTTAATCATTTTTTATTTGGCGATTAATTCAAATGTGGCATAGAAAGTCAATGGCAGCGCAACATTTGTCAAAGCGACAACAACAACAACAACAACAACAAAAACAAACAGAAAACAGAAGGCAAACCGAAAAGAAACTTTTATCGCTTTTGTTGTTTTTGTTGCTTTTGTTTTGTGCTTTGTGTTTTTATTATATTTCATTGTATTTTATTGCCATTCAAGGTCGTAAATAAAAGAACAAACAAATTAAATTTCACCAAATTTCAACAACAACAACAACAACAACAAACAACAACAACAACAACAGCAGCAGCAATCAAACTGGCACTTTGAACTTTATTTGATGGCGGAAGTCTTCTTTGCTGCCAGCCAAAGGATGTTGCCCCGCCCCACCTACCCCGCTTGCTGGCGGTCCTTTACATTTGTCTAGCAGACAATTCAATGGGTTCAATGTACTCAAAGGGTGCCCCTGCCCTCATACAAAGGCAACCGAAACCCTTTTCGCATGTCGATCAAAAATCTGTCACTTCATTGTTTCTCTCCTCTGCGCTTCTCTGCCCTTCTGTTGCTCTTTTCTATGCGTTTGTCGCGCCCTTGAAATGTGGGAAAATCTGTGCCGCAGGTAGCGCACACTTGCGCATTGTCGTCGCCCCTCATTTTGCTATTTCCGTTGTTAATTCATATGCGAAACGCCGAAACGCCGCCGAATCGATCAAAATTTGATTCGCATCATGTTTTTAATAGCGCAGGCAAGTTCTATCAACAAGATCCCGAAATCGGACGTGGGAAATGCACACAGGTGTGGGTTCTAACATTTCCCATTTCCCATTTCACTTGCAACATGTCAAAACTATGAAATTCAATACTTTGTGAACTTGTTAGGAATTGTAGCGCTCCTGGCGCATCGACAGCTGCCTTGCCTTGAGTTGCCTAGCAATCGTGCGAATTTCTGTGCAAATCTTCACTCTCATGTATTTGTCTAATCTGATTTATTTTTTGTGAAATTATTTACATATATGTAAGTTGCTTATCAGCAACGATTGGCGATTGTTTGTTGTTGTTGTTGTTGTTGCTGTTGCATATACGACCACCCTGAGCGCTAGAGCACTCTATGTCTTTTTGTCGAAATGTTTGACTTGAAAGCAAACCTTTGTTGTTGTCATCATCATCCACAACATCATTATGAGCAACATCATTATCATGCATATCGACATCGACGCTGTTGCGGTTGCGCGACTCAGCTTGTCGACTCAGACTAGCGTGAAGGAGCATTTTTCTTATTCATTGGCCATATTACTTTGATATCAAACTTGAGTCTTATGCATGAATTTAATTTCTCAATTTTACTAAAATAAAAACACAAAAAAAAAATACAATAAACAAAGCGAAACATAAGCAAGAGGGTGATGTGTTTGGGGCAAGGGGTAGTGGCAGCAGAAGCGGCTGAAAAAGATATAAAAAATGCATATAAGACAACGTTTAATAAGAGCGACCTTTCTTTTTTTTATTATTATTATTTATGTATATATATATATTTTTTGAGCTTTTGTTGTTGTTGTTTTTCGCTACTTTAAGCAATAACATTTGTGCCTTGCATGAAACTCAAAGTCACGAGTTGCGGAAACCGCACGCGTGCGACATTGCACAGTAGCAACAACAACAACAACAATAAAGGGTATCCCCTAATGTCATTATTGTTGTCATTGTTGTTGTTGTTGTTGTTGTTGTTGTTGCTGTTGTTATGTTCATTGAAAGCACACGCTCGTTGGCTAACAACAATATTGACAAATTGCCGAACACATTTTGGCGATAACTCAGCAACTCGCAGCAACAACAACAACAGAAGCCATGCCGCAGCCATCGGCGAAGCAAAACCGTTGCGACTCACAACTTGCAACACACAACTTGGAACTTGCAACTCGCCGAGCCATTGAACCAAAACAGCGCCAATCGCAAATCGCAAAGTTTGCTGGGCAAACATTTCATTTTTTGTTTGTTGTTTTTTTTTTGGTATTTTTTAGTGTATTTTTTTTTTTTTTTGTTTTTTGGAACTTGGTCAAATCTGTAAAGTGACCAACTTGTGTACATGGCTTGTTGTTGTTGTTGTTCGATTTGCAAAAAAGTCATGTTGTTGTAGCCATTGTTGTTGTTGTTATTGTTGTTGTTGACAATAAATCGTGATCGTCAAGCAATGATCGTGATTTACTGATTTGTACGTTTATTATGCCTTCTTATTTACAGTTTTAGCAGCAGCAGCAACAACAACAACAACAACAAAACAGAAGACAAAATGCAAAGCAACGTTGTTGTTGTTGTTTATTTGCTTTTGTGCGGCACTTGTTCATTCTAATCGATCAATGCACATGTGCAGAGACGGACAGATGGACAGACATAGGGACTAGCAGTGTGACAGCGTGCAAGACAGAGGCGCTCATTTCATATTTGACAAGCGGCATTTGATACAATACAACAATACATATATATATATATATATATATATATATGCATAAATATGATAAGTCATGTGCGTTTCCCACGCTTTGCTGAGCGGCGTAAATTAACACGCCCGCCAAAAAATCGAAAACAAACATTTATGCATAAAAATATATAAAACAGAGTGTTGAGAAGCATTGAAAGAGTGGAATGAAAGAATGCAAGAAAAACTGCATTAAAATCGCATAAATAGCAATGAAATATGATGTGGCAGGCGTGTGCAGTAGTGAGCGGTGTGAGCTGAGAAGAGCACAGGTACGCAGCGCAGGTACAAAAGATGCGTGAGTTGTCCGTCCGCTGTGAGTCCTTTCCGTTGTGCCTTTTTTTTTTGTCGCTTTGTTGCTTTGTTGTTGTCCCTTTGTGCCATGCCTACTTGCCTGCGTTGTGTGCGTATCCTGTTTGCATATCAGATTTCCACACAAACCATACGTTTTGCTTTGCTTTTGTATATTTATTTCATTTAATAAGATTTCACTTCATTTTCAATTTGTTTTTTTTTTTAAATGATTTTTTTTTAATTTGGCAAATGTGTGTTTTTTTTTTGTCCTTTTTGTTAAGTGCGCTCCTGCTGCTCTTGCGTAATGGCCTTTTGTGTTGCTTTGTGCTAAGTAAAAGTGCCAATAAGTGAGAGTGTCGCATTAACAACATGGTCCAGCGTGCGACTGGCTCGAGGTCAGACGGCCAGCGCGATCGGCCGATCGATAGCATAATGGCATAATGGCAATAGAAAAGCGTACTTAGCCATGCTCGTGCAGCGTTGCTAATTAACCTTGAGCTAACTGTTTTTGTTGTTTTTGCTTTACTTTTGACATATTCGTAATTGGCAGAAAATTACGTAATTTCGTACTGAGGCAAAGAACAACTTGCACATCGTTTCATAATTCAATGCTTATCGCATCGCACATCTCGCGCATGTTTACCTACTGCAACTTGGCAGGGAGTGGCATGGCATGGCTCGGCGTACGACGTGTGCAGCATGTGTGCAGCACATAAACTTGCGGCAAAATGTCGCGTGCGCCGAACCGCAGTTATGTAACTTTACTGCTTGGCTGACAAAGCGACGCAGAGTCTTCAATAAAATTGTTTGCTTTATTGTTGTTGCACGCTTAGTTATAGTCTTAGTTGCAGGCTCAGTTGCAGGCTTAGTTGCAGTCACCAAAGTTCAACAGCAGCCGGGGCAAAATAATGTCGTACATTCAGCTGATTGACAAATTGTTGATAGAATTTATGCATTTGCATTGTCAATTGAAACGAACCGAACAAATTCGACAGACCTCAAATTGTTACAACAAATGCATATTTCACTGCAGTTCAATACATATATATATTAATACATTTTGGGCTCAAATAATTTCTTACTAAATATATAACTATGATGAAGGAAAACAAAAATTTTTCATATAATTTTCAAGAACGTTCCATGCGTGATAAACTTTCTGGTAGTTGAAAACTGTGCATATTTATTATGCATAAATGCATGTCTTAAATGCATATATTTTATTATAAAATTTCTACATTTTGGGCTCAAATAATGCCCTACTAAATATATAATTATAAAGTTTGAAGTGGAACAATTTTTCATATAATTTTCAAGAACGTTCCATGCGTGATAAACTTGCTGGTTGTTGAAAATTGTTCATATTTATTATGCATAAATACATGTCTTAAATACATATATTTTTTTATATATAAGTGTGCACATTTTGGGCTCAAATAATGCCCCACTAAATATATAATTATGAAGTTCCAAGTGGCGAACAAAAAGTTTTCATATAATTTTCAGGATCGTTTGGGAAGGGCTAAACTTTCTAGTAGTTGAAAATTGTGTATATTTATTATGCATAAATACATGTCTTAAAAACATATAAATTTGCATGAAAATTTGAAAATTTTTTAAAAAATTTTGAAAATTATTTAAAAAAAACAAAAGACTTAGGCAACGAACTTGTTTGCAGTGCCAACAAGTTTTGTCGAATGAATAATTTAAATGTAATAATTAAGTATTTATTTTGAGCCTTTTTTTTTGGCACTTTTTCTGCTGCTGCTGCATTGTTGTTGTTGTAGTCCGCATGTGCCTTTCAAGAAAGCTTGCTTTGCGTGGGTGTTAAATCGTTGCTGCAAGGCTGCAAGTCCAAGCGGGCCACTCAACTGTCAGACAGCCGGCAAACATTATTGCACTAATAATTGCATTTGGCGCGAACGACGGCTGTCAAACTGACAGTTGAGCGTCTTTCAATCAACGCTGAGCTAATTTCCTGCCGATGGCAATGAAGCTGTGGGCGTTGCAGTCGGCCGGGCGCGATTTGACACAACGCCAACGGCACAATAATTAAACGCGCTTAAGTTGTTGTTAGTAGCGCTGGCGATGAGTCCTCTGGCCGCGGGCATTGCCGCCACACACAACGACACGCTGGCTGAGGGCAACCATGGGGCGATGATGTAAGGCCGAACAAGGCGAAGTTAGCAGCGCAATTAGCGTAGAATTTCAACGTTAGTTAGTTAGTTATTTGTTGTTGTTGTTGTTGTTGTTGTTGCTGCTTGTGGCATGAATTACTTGACCAAAAGCGGCGAAGACGAGCGGCCATGCCACTGCAACTGCTGACGACAATGACAATGAGAGTTCATTGGAAATGTTATGTTGCTAATGATAAACTTAATGATCATCATCATGACGATGATGAAGCGCATGACGCTGCGGCGGCATTTGGGCTAACAAGTCAAAGTCAATAAAAATCGAATTGTCGGAAAAGATAAAGCGCATTTGGTCAGCCGTACCGAACCGAACTGAACGTCGCAACTCTCAAGAACGGCAAATAAAAAAAGAAAGAAGTAAAAAAAAAAAAAAATGAAATGAGTAAGAAGAAAAAAAAGAAAAAAAGCTCAAAGCGCTAAATTAGTTGTCATGGGAATTTATTGTCATGAATGGCAAAGTGTATGCGAAACTACAAATGTGGCATGGCAAATCTCCGGCATGGCACGGCAGAGGCGCGGCAGAGGCAGAGGCGTCGCTGGTCTGTGAGAAAACCGTGCACATGAGCGATTGCGAGCGCAACTTCCACTTGATGCACTTCTTTTTGCCAAATCATCGTCAACATTATTGGCCATCATCATGATCATGATCATCGTCATCATCATCATCGTTGTTCTTTGCTGCTTAGAAGAACGCTTTGCCGCGCAATTATAAAAGTTACTCTGACTGCATGAATGAATGCATGACTGACTGACCAAACGACTTAAGTTGTTAGAGTATCTTTCTGTCTCTCTCTCTCTCTCTCTCTCGCTGTATGAGACGCAGAAGTGTATAAAGATCATTTGCATGATTAGAACATATATATATATACATATATATACAAAGTAAAGTCATTTTTATGTCCAATAAGAATGCTGTGAACGCAAATTGTTGTTGTTTTTGTTTGTTGCCAATTTGTATAAAGCATTAATTATGCAAATATTATATTTATTGTGCACCATGTTGACTGCGCAACATTCTAACTGTCAATTGTCACTTCTTCTTCTACTCACTTGAGACTTCGCCGTAACTGTTCGAGTGTTGAAAGTTGACGGTGCTTTGTCAACACTTTTGTGAACTTCATTTGACTGCAAACATAAATCAAAAGCACATCGGCGATTTAAGCAAAGTTTGCCTAAGGTTTTTTAATCGATTATTAAAATGCTATTAATTTGTTGTTTGAGCACAACGATTATTTCATTTGTTGTAGAAAGCAAAATGTTGTCAAATGAGCATTTTGTAAAACGCTCAGGGTCAACAACGCTGCTGCTCACCATTATCATTATCATTATCACTATCATTATGATTATCACTATCATTATGATTATCATGTATGAACTGCCATTTCGGCGCAAAAGGAAATTATTAAAATGAAGCAAAGTTGACGAATGCCAAAAAACTTTGCATAATCGATATTTATTTATTGATTGTTGTTGTTTTTTTTGTTTTTTTTTTGTGGTTTTTCTGAAGGTTCGTTGTCTGTCGTCGTTGCTATTTTTGGTATTTGCTCTTCACAGCTCAGTAGGAACGTTCGCAATCATCATTAGCTGCAATTAAGTTTGCGCAAATTAACAGTTCATTAGTTTAGGCGCTTTGTCGCTGTAATTATGACTGACAAAATGATTGACGTGAACAAAGAAAGCCGTTATATAAAAATCATCGCACGCACACACACGAACACACAAAGACAACTCTATTGAAATAAAAAAATTGTTGTGAAAATGATGGCATTTGGCAAAATATTTAATTTTGTTAACTTAACTAATTTGGCTTGCAGGCAGACAAATGGACAGACAGACGGACAGTTGGACGGACAGACAGTTCAGCTATTGTTGCTCAATGCACAAGTTTGGCAAATGCGCGAAAAAACAAAGTTTATCTGTTAAACAAACTTGTTTTTTTTTCTTATTTGCCATAAAGAAAATTCAAAAGCATCTTCAATAAACTTTATCAAAACCTCTCTGATCCTGAAATCTCTGCTACATATCACTTAACGCGAACATTATACGCTAACCACGACTCATAAGACTGTAAGTGGGGCATAGCGCTAATAAATTTCCACCACCGGTCCAGAGACTTCAAATAAATAACACGCCCGAAATATAAAAATATGTCTATTTTAATAAAATGTTTAAAAATTTCAACGAAATTAATAAAAAAAAATAAAAAAATATTTTTTTAGAGATTTTACTTTATTGAATTTTAAAAAGAGGCAGAGGCTTATTTTGTGTTAAGCATATTTTTAAGCGTTTCATTTACTGAGCTGAGTGAGGAAGTTACACACTTCAATAGATTAGGCAATAAAGACTTTTTATAAAATAGGTTTTTGTGGGTAAATGAAGGGCAGAGCGGTGTAAATTTAGTCTATCAACCAATTCTTTTATTTATTTTTTCTTTGGCGTACAAAACTTTATATTACTTTGAGCTCTTCTGGCTCAGAAGTACAATTGGTGTCAAGAGACAAACATTTCTAGATCGATTTCATTTATCTCAGTATGGTTGTCCCGCCCAACGCCTGGTCATTGTTGCAAACATAATATATCATATATATGGTTGGGGTACATAAAGAATATTGCAGAAATATCTAACACACATGCGTAAAGCCTTAAACCGGTAATTGTGCAATTTCATTTCAAGAACGCTTTATGAAGAGGCACACAAAATTATTAAATATTTTACGTTTAAAAATGTTTTTTGTTGCTTATTATTTTTGGCAGTTTATACAACAAATCAAGTCATATAATAGAACACAATTGAATAGAATAATTATAGACTGCAAAGCCAAGCATACTAAAAATGCTATAAAAAATATATATATATATATAATAATGATAAATAAATAAATCAAGAAGAAGCCAGAAATGAGCATGTATGTATGTAAGTAACAATTACAATTAATGAGCAAAAGGCGCTAAAATTTCCACGCTTCGTTGCATTTTTTGGCGAGCGGTGCTGCCTGCGCACAGTGGGGCCTTTTGTCTGCTTTCGTTGCAGAAATCATAAATTCTTAAAGAAAAAAAAGAAACAACTTCAATGTGCGGCTTGCGACTTCAGGCCGTGTGTGTTTGTTCGCAGGGCTGTTTGGAGGCGTTGTTGTTGCTTTTGCTCCTGCTTAATTGCCTTGGCTTTGTACAATATTCTTCATAATCATAATTTTTGTTGTTATTTTTTGGTGTTTTGTTGTCATTACTTTTGTTTTTGTTTTTTGTGCGCTGCGTTGCGCTGCGTTAGATACTAAGATACTTAGATACCGATGTATCTAGATGCGTGCGCGCTGTGTAATTATTAATGTCTATGGCAAAAGGTAATTAAGTCAAGTAGCGCGCAATTCAACGCTTTTGTGTGTCTTTGTCTCTGACTTTGACTTTGACTCTGTCTCTGACTTTGACTGTTATATAATATGGCATGTTTAAGTTGTGCTTTTTTATGTTGGCTAGCATTCTTATGAACTGTGATTTATGATGCTTGAAAGATAAGTGCCACAAAGCGACTTTTCTCTGTTGATTTTTGTGTGTGTTTTTTTTTTTAAATGTCAATGCACTTTAGCGGTTTTAAAGTTCATTGCGTGGCACATGAAAGTATCTAACACTAAGAGTGAGTATCTGTAATCAATAAGCGCACAAATTTGCTGTCATGGTGGTCGTCAATAACAACAACAACAACAACAACAACAACTGCCAACTCATTTCCTGTAAAGTCTTTGTTGTTGTTGTTGTTGCTCTGAAGTTTTGCCGCGCATTTTAATTGTCGCTTTGTCACCAAAGCCATGCAACAATCATAATAATGTCACAGCGGATCATGAAATTCAAATCAGCATAACTCAAATAATATATGATCCTAATGAAGATAACAGTGGTTTTTTTTTTTGTTATTTGTTTGTTTGTTTGCATTAAATTTGATAAACGTTTGCCAGCAAACAAAACTGTAACGATTAATGAGCGCAAAAATTGTTCAAATTTAAATAAGAAAGTTGCAATTTGTTGTTGTTGCTGTTGTTGTTGTTGTAACACTTGAAGCTGACACTCGTTTGTTGGCGCAGCAAGATGTCTGACCGCTTGCATGTCTCGCTGTCGCTGTCTCTGTCTCTCCTTCTCTTCCCCTTATCGACGGCAATGGCAATGAGCACGGCTGTCGTCGTCGTCGCTGTCGGCTTGGCACATGGCCACCAACTTTTCATCATTATGTTAACCGTTAGAAATGCTCGCTGGTGCGCATGGCGCAATGGCGATGATGATGACGATGTTGGTTCAAGTCGTTGCTCATCTTCAACGCTTTGGCAAACATTAATTAAATTAATTAACTCGTGCTAAGAATTCTTTCGCTTCTACTTTGATGCCAAAATACACACACACACACACACACACACATTTATACACATATGTAAGTATGTGTGTGGCATTTAAAACTCGTCGCTCTTCACCGGCAGTGAGGACAGCCGGCACAGTAGCATTTGAAACGCATAATTAATGCGCTCATCGCGCAGAACCCAACGAATTGCTCGATTTAAGTGCTGAGCGTTCTTTTCGGTGCAACTTACCGATAACCGAAGAAGAAGAAGAAGAAGTAGAAAACTTGCTAACCAAGCCATATATGTATTTCTCACTCAACTCATCGTTGCATTCTACAATTCTTCAAATGCACGTCTCGCTTGCCACAACAACAACAACAACAACAACAACAAAATAATAATAATAATAATAATGACTTTGTTGCAAACGCGTTAATCATTTATAATTGCTCGACTTGCTCAGCTTCGCCTATTAATTCATAATACATATTTTATTCTATTCCATTTCGCTTCGTTTCGTTTCTGCGCCTTTTTTTTTTTTATTTTTGTGTATTTTATTATTTATTAATAATTTGTTGTTGTTGTTGTTTTTTTTCACGCTGTCAAAATAGTTAGTTACGTTGCTTAAATTTAAAACAATAAATAAATAACAAAGCGTAAACTTATTAGTTTTGCATAAATCTATGAGCATTTATAATTTCTAAATGCTTTGCTTACTAAACCATAAAATCATTATTAAATTAATGAAACAAAAAACACACACACACACACACACAGACACACACAAATGAAAGACTTTGAACAAATCAAATAAATAAAAATCTCATCATTATAATCTGCATAAATCATGCAAAACGAACGTTGGCCAGAGGAACAGACGGACAGACGGATAGAGTCAGGCAATCAAATTGAGTTACAAATAAAAACTAAATGAGTTCACGGGAGTCAACTTACAACGACTATTTAATACCCTTTAGACTTTCTTAACACTTAACACTTCAAGACTTATAAAATTTGCGAACACTTTTGGCTGAGATCTCTAAGACTTTCGAGCAGCTCTTATAGGCTTGGATATACCATGGGTATTTTGAGTTTGAAATTTGCACTTGTTATAAGGCCTGAAGTGATCCTTCATATGCTTTAGACTTGAGCTGAAATACTTATGGGCACTTGATGTTTTCTTGCCTATAGATTAGATAGATTATAGAAGAAGGTTTGAGCTGGAATACTAAAAAAAACTAAAGCGATCGAACACAGGCGGCTTCACTGTATTTATATGCATACAAGGTGTCATATTTCTAGCAAAGAAATGTTGCTAGACATACATTAGTATACCAATTCGATGATCCGAAGTTATTATAGCGCAAAATTTGCAAAGTGCTATAAAAAAGACAAACACATCCAACACAAATACAGAGATACAAAGATACAAAGATACACATAAAATTAAATATGGAAACTGTAAATAATAATTTCAATATTTAATTTTGCGAACGCGAAATTTGTTCCCAAATATTTTACTATATACGAATTTATCGCATATTTTAGATTTGAAAATTTTGCTTTGTGCTTTTAGATTCTTTTTTATGTCTTTTCTATTGTTTTGCTGTTTTTTCTTATTTGTTATCGTTCTTGATTGCCTTTAATTTGCTGATTTGAGTTCGTTCAGTATAACTCATTAGCTAAAATGCCATAAAATAATGAAGCGCGAAACAAAAGTCTTAGAAAATTAAATTTTTGCCAAATGTCAACGAAGATTATTTATGTCATTGTTGTTTTTTTTATAATAGACAACTTTTTTTTTTTTATGTGTTAAACTTAAGGTTTTCTGCCATGTAATGAAAATTCTCAACACTTTACATATAAACATACATTTGTGCTTCGGCGCTTGCTCTTGCACCTTGTTGCCTTTACTTTGCTCCTTTCCTTTCAATGTGTTTTGCTGCTAATTAATATGCGTGACAGTATGGAGAACGACAACAGGGCAGCCTGACGTCGACGACGATGACTGCGACGACAGCGACTCATTCATATGACGCCAGCAGCGCCGCACGCCCCCGCTGTCTTTAACGTGTGTGTGTGTAATATATGAGTGCGTAAGGCAAAAGTAAGCATGACCAACTAACTGAGTTGGGATGCGATTTGTGTGCATTGCTGTCGTTGTTGTTGTTGTTGGTCATGAGAGAGTGTCCATTAAAGTCTGTCGTCTGACGTTCGGCAAAGACTTCGGCATGCACTTCGGCATTGGCGTCGGCGTCGACGTCAGCGTCTCTTAGTTAAAGTCAGGAATTGTTTTTTGTTTTTTTTTCGCTTCGACTTGGCTTTTGTTTTGCTTTTGTGGAAGTGCACGTTGGTTGACCTACTTTTAGCAAAGAAGTCATTTCGATTATTGTTGTTGTTGTTACTGTCGCTGCCTTTGTTTTTTGTTGCGCTGTGTTTGGTTTTCATTGCATTTTTGTTTTTGTTTGGTTTTTTGTTTTTGCTTTTTTTTGGCTTAAGTCCATAAGCGACAATAACAACAAATTTTGCAACGAAGTGCAGTCGCCTGTTCATCTTTCTTCTTTATTGTTGTTGTTGTTGATTTTGATGCTTCACTGACAAATTAAAATGTATAAATAAACAAAATTCCATTTAAGGATTTAAGCAAAAATTCATTGTTGGCGTTGTTCTTTTGTTTTTGTTGTTATTGTTTTTGTTTTCATTTGTTGTTTCCTAAACTGTCAACATTTCTTGGTTAAAATTGTGCGTGCCTTTTAACTTGTAATTGATTGATTTATTAACGTATTGTTTGCAAAAATAAACTTACATATACATACTTACATCTATATATATATGTATATGTACACTGCCGCTCAACTGAATAGGTTTGAGTTTTTTTTTAGACTTAGAACATAATATCTTCATAACGAGCACTCGGATTTAAACCAAATAAATTTTTTTAAGTAAAACGATTCATTATTTATAAAATACAAAAGTTTTTTTTTTTTTTGTTTAGTTTTTATATTTTTTTTTATTATTTTTTCAAAAACATAGCTGAAAATCTACATTATTTTTGGCTCAAGTGAATAGGTTTGACTAACAAAACTATAAAAAAAAATTATTCACAGCAATATTTCATGACACTTGGTAACTTTAATAATAAAAGACACTATTTCTGCATTATTTAAAATTTGGTATGACCCCCCTTATTCGTAATTATTTCAAACATTCGAGTTGATAAGGAATCGTAATATTTTTCAACTTCACTCAATGAAATAGTTGACCAGGCTTTTTTAATCGCTTCAACCAGGGTCGCCGAGTGTTGAAATTGTCTTCCCCCATCATATGCTCTCCTGGATTAAAGTCTCCAAATGTTCTCGATAATATTTATGTCTGGGGAGTATGGCGGCCACTCGAGCAAGTTGACATTCTAGTCCTTAATCCACTGTTTTGTTACCCGGGCTGTGTGGATAGGGGCGTTGTTTTGTTGGTACGTCCATTGAATAGGTCCAAAAATACCGCAAAACTGTGGAAAAGCCTTTTAGAGCACAGTCTTGTAGACATTTGCATTCATCTTTGATGAAACAAAGTGCAGCTCGCAAGATCCATAAAACGATATGGTTCCCCAAACCATTATGCGTCCTGTACAGGAGTGATGACGACTCAGAAAGCATTCCTCTTTTTGCTTATCGTGAAAATAATAGTTGTAGCTATCCGGTCCGTCGAGACTGAACTTTTTTTCGTCAGAGAAGACCACAGCCTTCCACAGCTGCACTTTGTTTCATCAAAGATGAATGCAAATGTCTACAAGACTGTGCTCTAAAAGGCTTTTCCACAGTTTTGCGGTATTTTTGGACCTATTCAATGGACGTACCAACAAAACAACGCCCCTATCCACACAGCCCGGGTAACAAAACAGTGGATTAAGGACTAGAATGTCAACTTGCTCGAGTGGCCGCCATACTCCCCAGACATAAATATTATCGAGAACATTTGGAGACTTTAATCCAGGAGAGCATATGATGGGGGAAGACAATTTCAACACTCGGCGACCCTGGTTGAAGCGATTAAAAAAGCCTGGTCAACTATTTCATTGAGTGAAGTTGAAAAATATTACGATTCCTTATCAACTCGAATGTTTGAAATAATTACGAATAAGGGGGGTCATACCAAATTTTAAATAATGCAGAAATAGTGTCTTTTATTATTAAAGTTACCAAGTGTCATGAAATATTGCTGTGAATAATTTTTTTTTATAGTTTTGTTAGTCAAACCTATTCACTTGAGCCAAAAATAATGTAGATTTTCAGCTATGTTTTTGAAAAAATAATAAAAAAAATATAAAAACTAAACAAAAAAAAAAAAAACTTTTGTATTTTATAAATAATGAATCGTTTTACTTAAAAAAATTTATTTGGTTTAAATCCGAGTGCTCGTTATGAAGATATTATGTTCTAAGTCTAAAAAAAACTCAAACCTATTCAGTTGAGCGGCAGTGTATGTGTGCTTAAAGTTCTGTGTAACTTGTTGCATGTTGACAGCGCCAAAAGAAATCAATGATAAAAGATTGAAATCAAGTCATGTTGCATGTCTCAATGTGACTTTGTGGTCTAAAAGTGACACCTGATGTATTGCATTGTTGTTGTTGTTGTACATTTTCGAGGACATGTATGAAGTTCATACATTTAAAGCCTTCTTCTTCTTCTTCGTTTGTCAACAATTTGAAAAGCGCAACAAAAAAGCGAAGTTCATGGCGGAAATATATTATTTATATATTATTTAGTTATTATCATATTTTAATTGAAATGAAATGCAAGCAATTTTATTTACGGCAAAAAAAAAATATATATTTATTATTTATTATGCAAAATGAATGTTGACTTCTTTGCAAATGAGCTCAATTAAACGTAATCATGACATTATTATATAACCGAACGTGATTAAATCAAGCGCATTTTCAGTTGACTTAACACAACAACAACAACAACAACAAATTATCACAGCGGATATCAACGATTGCAGTTGATGACAACGATTATTGCAGCAAAGCGCATTGATGCGTTTCAATCGCCATTTAGGCTAATAAGCAAATGAATTTAATGCTAATTTTTCATCGCTTCACATTTCAACATAAGTAGATCGCTTTTTCTTCCTCTTCTTGGTCACCTTTTGCAACAACTGCGACACAAATATGCATGCATTCATATCCGATCGATCGAATGTGCACTTAACTAAATGCCGGAAGAAACGGAAGTGCGCGGAAGTAATTCTAGTTGAGTGATCAACATGGCTGAAGCAAAAGAAGAAGAAGAAGTAGCAGGAAAATATATTTTAATAGAATTTTGGTGGTTTTTTGGTAGATAAACAAGTATTTTAATAACTCAATTAAATATGTTTTGCAACAAGAAGAACGGTGAAGGCGTTGAGGAAATTGTTAAGGAGGTTAGCTTCGCTAGACCAGAATTATGAAAAAAATTATTTTATTTTTTTTATATAATTTTTTTATAGTTTAGACCTTGGATTTTTCAAATATGTAGTATTTTCGTTGTTATAGTGTTTTTTTTTATTTAAAGTATTATTAAATACATTTTAATTTTTCTCGAAATAACTTTCTTTGAACTCGCGCACATGATATCTCCAGTTCCAAACCTATGAACACCGCCATATTTTTAATGTATCATCTTAATATATGCCTCTATGTCAGGCACTAATGATTTTGAAAACAAATGTTTTTTAATATTTTTAAAAAATTAGTAAAATTAAAAAAGTTTGTCAAAATTAATTTTTTTTTTTTATTTGTTGCCATTTTGCCAAAAAAAAAATTAAGTTTTTTTCTTTTAAGTCAGCTCATAAAAACGTCTTTCTTAAGCATAACTACATACTTGTTTTTATTTGCCGGACATTGAGAGGCTTGGAATCATGTCAACCATGAGAACACTTTTTTTAGGCCTTCACTTCACAACAACATAACTCGTTGATTTTTTATTATTTTTTTTTTTTTGCAAAAATTATCTTGGGTTGTTTAAATAACAATAAACATTTTGTAAACAATTTTTTGGTAAAAATGTTTTTTATTTTTTTTTTAACGTATTTTAAAAAACGCCTAAAATTTAGAAAACCGCCTTTAAGCGTTTTAAGTTCGTGCTGAAGCTAAAGTAGCATGTTGTTGTTGTTGTTGGCAGATAGACTGATTGGCAGGCAGGCAGGCAGTCGGTCTTAGCGGCAACCAAGCTGCAACAACAACAACAACAGCAACAACAGCAACAAGAGTGAACGCCTGCCAACATCATCAACAACATGCAAAAGTATATTTATTTAAAATTATTGCAATTTATGTTGTTAACCATGTGCAATGTTGTTGTTGTTGTTGTTGTTAGTAACTTCTTCATCAATCACACACACACACACACCAACACATGCAAATAACAGACAACATTGTCGTTTGTTGGGGCGAAAGGAGGCGTGTGTGTGTGTGCGGTTGAGTGACGTCTTTCGACTCATTCAAACGCATGCCAACAACAGTTTAGTACAACAATTAGCAACACATTTAATGCAACGTGCTCAATGCAACAAGAACGTTGCACACACACACACACACACACACACACGTTGACACATGCAAATAGCGTAGCGTATAAGTGACGAGTTTGCATGCCTGATTTAGACATAGACTCATGTCTTGGCCGGCTCGGCTCGGCTTGGCTTGTCGGCCCAACAACTCATTGGGCAGCGGCCAAGCGCGTCTCGCCAATTGCCGTAAAATCACACTGTCGCCGCAGTCGCACTGAAAGAAGAGTCGCCGTCGTCGTCGTCGTTGTTGTCGTCGCCGACATGGTCGACATGCATTCGCACATTCAACTTGGTCAATTGCGTCAAATGCTAATTTATTGGCCAAACGCCACAACTTCTTTTTTTTTTTTTTTTGTCAGACAACTGCAAAGATTTGTTTGCATTTGCAATAAACATAATTCGTACGCCTTTCGGTTCGGTTTCAGCATGAGTTTGTCTAATAACCGAAATACATTTTTCAAAACTGTCAAAAAGCCATGAGCTCTTCTCTTCATACTCTTCTTCAACATACATGGAAGGCACAACTTCAACTTGCAATGACTTTTATAGGGCGTTGCCGCGCCCACTTTTCAATTAGAACAGTTTTTATGGCACTGCAATATCATATATACTAATTTTTGCTCTTACTTACCGACTGGTCTGTGTAATAGATGATATGATATATGTATAAAGTTGATCTAAAAAAATTTGTACCTCCTGACTCGCGTGATAGCTTCAGTTAAATATTTGCCCCTCATGCCAAAAATAAGCGCCGTAGGGGAACCACAAAGTAAACTTGATCATGCGTAATGTGCTGAAAGGGAATAGTTTTCGAGATGAATAATATAATATAATTGAATAATATTTTAAAGTAATAATTATACTATATAAAAAAAAAAATAATATGAAAAAATACAAAATAATTTAATAAAAAAAAAGCTTCATTGTTGTAGAGAAATGTTTAAATAACACTAAGAAGTCTCTGACCTTATAGAGACAGCCAGTCAAATCGGTCGTTGGTTATGGCTTAATCAACTACTCTTTCGATACCGATCAATAATATATATGTACCATAAGTTAGTGGCTATAAAAACGACGCCTAAGCCAGTGCGTTGTCAAGGGGGGCGGGTCGCTTCATAGCTCACCGCCTACAACATAACTTTGGTACTACCGAAACTTGTATTAATTGTGCTTTATGCAAAAAGGCGTTATTGGCAAACCACCACACCCCCTTTTGTGACAAGCGGCCAACGCGCTGGCAAGTTACCATCGAGATGAGATGCAATAAGCAAGGCAGGCAAACACAGGTGAGCTTTGTGGTAATCTAATACTGCAAAGTGAACAGGTGCTCGCTCGGTCACAAATGTTAGAAGGAATCGCAGGATGATGATGCTGGTCACACAGTGAAGCGCAAGGGGTGTGTCTGTCTGTCGGTCCGTCCGTCTGTCTGGCAGCGACGTGGAAGTCTGACTAACAAATCGTGCAGCAAGCTGTGCCAGCAGTGGCAGTAGTGGCAGCAGTGGCAGCAGTGGCAGCAGTGGCAAAGGCAACGGCAACGATGACAAGCGTAGAAACATGCAATATAAGTATCTTTCTATCTGCAAATGTATCTTTGCATGTGTGTGTGTGTGTGTATTTAAGATGCATCGAATCAAACGCGTGCATGTGTGGTGTCCTCATCGACAACAACAACAAGAACATCGTCGTTGTCGTTGTCTTCTTCTTCGTCGTTTTGTTTCTCTGCTCTTGTCCAATCATTTTCATGCCATGTCTGTCTGTCTGTCTGTGTGTGTGTGTGTGTGTGTGTAACGGTAAAAAAAAATAATAATTTCGAACTTGTTTATTGCATTGGCAAAAGTTTCAATCAATCTTCATTTGTGCGAATTTATCGGCATTTGATAAAACTTTTGCGTTTCTTTCTTCTTCTTTTTTTATTATTATTTTTTTATTTTTTTTTTCCATTATTTTTTCTATTATTTTTTCTATTATTTTTTTTGTATTATTTTTTCTACTATTTTTAAACAATTTCAAATGCTTTTATTTACGATAGAAAAACGATTGAACTCGTAAATGTTGTTGTTGTTATTGTTGTTGCTGCTAATTAGTGCAAACTTAATGCGACGATGATGTGCAACAATGTTGTTGCATATTTGTTGACTTAACAAGAAACAAAAGCAACAACAATAACAACAACAACAACAAAAGCGGCATTTGCCAACACTGTTTTGCTTTGATCACAGCTCATAAAATGCTCATAAACGTTGCGCAGCTGCTGTGACTGTTAATGTTGTTGTTGTTATTGTTGTTGCATCGTTGTTGTTATTGTTGTTGTTTGCTGTCAGTTGTTACAATTTCGCTCATAAATTCTAAGCGACAGAAGCGTACAACTTTTGCAGCCTTCTTGCATACAACAACAACAACAACAACATATTTGTCTTAGTTTCCTAACATTGTAATTTTCGTATACTTCTTATTTACGCTCTCGCACTCTTAGTCTCTCTCTCTCATTGTCTTGCATGCATTTGCCATTTCTTCTTCTTCTAGCTGTTTTCTTGTTTTGTTAAATCGGCACATGTTTGCTGTTGCCCACATTGAACATTTGCCTTGTTGATATTCTATCTAAAGTTGTCTATCAGCACATCATGTTGTGCTTCTTCTTATTGTTGCTCTTGTTGTTGTTGCTGTTGTTGTTGTGCGATATAGTAGTACTAACTAGCAGCTGCATGCAATCAGTTTCGCCTTCTCGTATCGCAGCAAGAAATACAAAAACAACTTTGCTAATGTCGGCAAATTCTACACTAACAACAACAACAACAGTAACAACGAACGCAATTCTTCATTTTTCTATTAGTCAAAAACAACAACAACAACAAAAACAAAAAAAAACATTTATAATATAATAATAATAATAATCTAAGAGCGAAGTAAAACTTTGGCACGCGATCTATCTTGACTTCACATCTGGTCAGCAAGACATGTTGTTGTTGTCGTTGTTGTTGTTGTTGTTGTTGGTGCTTCTATAATGATATTTCTTTCTTTTAGTTCGAAGCTAAGCTACATTTAATAATTGTTGTTGTTGTTGTTGTTACTAGTGCAAGTATTTGCCGCTGTTGTTGTTGTTGTTATTGTTGTTGTCGTCGCTGCCATTGCCATTGCCGTTGCTTCAATGTCGGCTTTGGTTTCTTCTTCTTTTACGGTTACATTGATTTTTCATCAAGAAGTTGTTGCTTTTTTTTTTGTTTCTTTCTTGCAATCGAGTCAGCAACTTACAGTATAACTTTGTAGTTGTTGCTGCTGCTGTTGTTGTTGTTGTTATTGTTGTCAACGTCAAAGTCAAAGTCAAAAGAAATGTGTTGCTTCAGCTTGTTGCGCCTACATTCATATTTCAGCAATTAAAACTCTAATTGACAAATACTTGAACGACAAAAACAACAACAACAACAACAATGACAAAGACGATGTGTATGTTGTTCTTGTTATAGTTGTTGCTCTTGTTGTTGTTGTTGTTACTGTCGGCAGCAGCATTTCATGTTGCTACCATGGCTCACCATTACTTTTGACGTTACTATCGAATAGATATATGTATGTATGTATATGTGTATATATATGCATGCATTGCATGCAATACAAGTCTATAAGCAACAACATTGTACAACTCCTGCGGCATTTCTCTGTTGCACGTACAGCAATAATTGCAAGTCTCATTTGATGTTGCAGCAATGTTGATTTACTCTCTTCCTCACTCACTCACTCGTTCGTTCGTTCGTTCGTTCGTACGCTTAATCGTACACTTTATAAGCAACAACAGTAACAGCAGCAACAACAACAACAACATTATCGTACGTCAATGATGAATGTGGTTGTGATTGTTGTTACAATTGCATAAGTTGCTCTTGGTGTCATTTTTATAATATTTTTCTTAAGTAATTTTCTTTTTCCTTTTTTTCTTTCATTTTTTCCATTATTTATTTTTTTTTTTTTTTCATTTTTCCAACTTATTGCAAACGTCTTTGTTAATAACTTCATTGCGATCTTTCAACTTGTTATGTTCAAACGTCTTCAGGTTTGTTTTTGTTTCTTTTTTCTACGCTTTTTATTAAATTTTTTTCGATTTTTTTTTTTTTTTGTAGCAAAATTCATGCAAGAATGTTGATTGATTGACGTTTTATGTTATTTGTCGAGTTTAGCATTTTAATCGCTTTTTGTTTGAGCGTTGTTGATAAATTTAATTAGATTTCGATTAGCGTAGTGCAATTTTAATTTGTCGCAGGCAAAAGAAAGAGCTTAAATTACTTCTTTTTGTTGTTATTGTAAAGGACGTGCGCCAAAAGGCATGTAAAATGCTCTCAATAGTTGACATGTCATTGTAAGTTTTATAATAAGAAAGAAAGAACGCGCGAAAAGCACTTACGTTACATACAGTCATATTAAACATGCGGTAGTCTAATAATAAACTTAACGTACGTATGTTAAACTGGCGTATGTGCAAACAGCAAATCATTGTACTGTTGAAAATGTATGCATGCGGCAGTCTAACAATGAACATTAGACTAGCGTATGTGTGCACAGCAAATCATTGTACAAACGCTTACTTAAAACGCACAAGAACAACAGTTCGAAATGAACGCATGCTGTGGGCGTGTTAAGCTTAACATATGCTCCAACATTCGTTGGCATTCAAAGAATAATCGAACACTTGAACAATAAACACAGAAATTATTAATTATTATAATGATAAATAAACGAACAGCATTTGAACGTGAGAAATTTTCGGCTCTTACTATCTTTTTTTTTTTTTTCAATAAAGCTTAACCTTTGTTGAAATATAAATTATGCGTGCAATTACAAAGTTCGAACAACGAAACGTATAATTTATTTAACCAAAAAAAAAATAAAAGAAAGGAAAGTCACACAAGCAATAAACTTGAAAAAAAATGATGTTAAATTGTTTGAAAAATTGTTTTTTGCGCTCATGAATTGAGTCAAATATATGCAAAACAGTTGTATGACAAAACATAACATAAATTCTTGTTAAGAAGAAGAATGCTTAAGAAAATTAGACTAAAATCATGTGCAAGTCGATTGAGTTATCAACCAGAAAATTCACTGGAAAAATGGAAAAACAAAAATAAATAAAAAAATAATGAAAAGCGGGAGGGGTGAGGGCTAAGAAAAAAAAAAACCGAAAATCAAAATAAATTAGTGTATTTTGATTTTGAATAAACAAACGCCACAGGCGACCAACAGAGGCGCAGAACAATGCATTTGAACATTTGTGAGAATTGAGATACAAATCGCAAAGCAACGAATTGAAATTGTGCGTGTGTGTGTGTGTGTGTCAATTGTTAGTGCGTTGTTATACGATATCGATATTTTAAAGCAAACTTCAAAAAGCACAGAATTGAAGAGCGTTTGAATGTGTTCAACTAGTAACCTTTCAAAAATATTTAAATGCGTTTTTAAAATACGATTCAACTGATTAAGTGTCACATTTACAATACTTAAATTTTGAAAAAAAAAAAAAATAAGCAACCAAAACAAAAACAAAAATTTACTGTAATAAAATGCAAATCGTTGCTAACAAATTTTCGAAAGTGTCAAATGCACAGCGAACAGGTGTCGTATCATGTCGTGTTGTTGTTGTTGGTTGTTGTTGTTGTAGACGACTAACAAATATCTTCATCTATCAATATACGATACGATAGTCTAACTCGGTACAATGGTGCTGTGATCAAGACAACACAACAGCAACAACAACAGCAACAGCATGAATGTCATTTGTGACAGTGGCGATACTTGTATCTATGACGATGACGGTGGCGCTGGTGGCTGGCGACTCTGACAGCGACAGAAGTCATTAGAAGTCAAAGGTGTGAAAAGCAAGATAGATATACCAAAAAAAAAAAAAAACACACACACACAAACACACGCACAAAAGTTCAAGCAAAGTTGTTGTTTAGAAAGAAATAGTTCCTTGTTCAGTCGCTCAGTCGTTCAATGAAGCAAATGACAAATCAATTGAAATGCAAATTCAAGAAATATACACACATGTATATTTGTATACAAAGTAACAAATCGCTAAATTATGAATAGAGACAAGACAAGACAAGTTCAAAGCGTTTTGAGGCTCACGTTCGGGCCAAATGGTCCGACAACATTTATAGCGCGTTTCGGACATTCTCTTTCCTTTCTTTAACATATAACATACAACATACATACATTCACACAATTTATTAATATCAGTTTTATTTATTTGGTCTTTCTGTTGTTGTTTCTTAGACATTCAAAGGTTCTAAGACGCGTCAATATAAATTAATTCATTGGCTTATCTTGTCACTTAAAATGCGTGAAATATTTTTCGTCTTTCACTGTTTTGCGCTTTAAAAGTGATTTTTTTTTTTTTTCTTATATTTTACTATTTATTTATTTAGATACTTTTTTTTTTCTCCGCTTATTGTTTTTATTTAAGTCGCTTTTTTACTTCTTTCTTTCTTTAAGTTTTGTTATAAATCAGTCACGTTGTGCGGACATTGGCCGTCGCGCTTTGTATCGGCTTTGTGTCCGTCCGCTTTGCTCGAACCGGCCCTCTGTCGGGCCAGCCGTTCAACCAGTATGGCATGCGCGCTAAGTCGCTCTTGTTAACATTTTTATTAACGTCTTTTGCGCATATTTTAGACTTAAGCACACCATCACCATCGCCAAGACCAACACATCTACCAAACCAACGATTTGTGATCAATTTTGTATCAATTTATTTCTTATGTGTGCGATTGCTTCCACACCAATTTTTCTAATCATCATTCATTTTAGAATTTTATGCTATATTTTTTTTTTTCATACTCATATTTGCATATTTAATCTTTATAGGTTTTTTTTGCGATTTTTTTATGGCATTTTGTCTTCATAATTGTTATAAGAGTTTCGATGGCAAAGCATATATTATGTGTGTGTGTGCTTTTTGTTTAAACAAAATGAATTTTGAAAGTGTTTTGTTATACATATATATTTTTGCTAATATTACACTTCTTGTTATTGTACGAATTTATTTAAATTTTTCGTTTAAAATTTTAACAAAATTCTACAATAAATTATAAGTTTATCTTACAAAAGCATAAAAAAAAAATTAATTATGTAACACAATAAAATATAAATATAAAAAAAAAAATAAAAATTCATATTAAGTCTTCAAACAACTTTTGTTGTAAGTTGCGCGCTAGAGTGCGCTATGTGTCATGTGTTGCTAGGCAACATAAGTCATACGCCATTATTAGTGAATAATTTGTATAGAACACACAATAAAATCAACTTTTACAACTTTCTTTGGATTAAAAAAATATTTACAAATAAAAAGCTTGTTGTGCAAATCTTAAAAAAGCACATTACAGCGCCATGATTCAGCTTACAAACGTAGTGATGACTCCATTCAAGCGACGTTTGCTTAAAAATGTTAAAAAAAAATAAAGTTTGTCTTAAAAAAGCAAAAAAAAATTAGCCATAAAATTGAAGAAATATTACTCTTCCTCATAAAAAATACAAAAATACAAGAAAACACTTTAATGCGAAAGATTACCAAATCAAAAATATATTCTAATGGCAAAATTATAATGTGATAAGAAAAAAAAATATGCATATCAGAAACATTTGCGTTTTTATATTTCCAAATTAAGCAAAATTAAGCAAAAAAAAACAAATAAGCAAAGATAAATAATTAAATCAGAACAAACCAATCAGTTTGACTTTTTTGCGTCATCTGTCGACCTTCTACTTCTACTTTATCCATCACTTCAACGCGTTGTGCCATCCCGCTCTCGCTATCGCACTATCGCGCTATCGCTCACTGATTGTCTAACTCATCATACTATATTGTTTGGCCGTGCTAGTAGCACGGACTATTTGTAACGGTTTTAATTGTGTGCTTCGAACAACAACGACAACGACGACGACGACGACTTCGATGAACAGTGAAAGAACTTGAGTTTTGGTTCATTGTATTGTTTTGTGGCTTAAACAATGGTCTTGATTTTTATTATTATTTTGCGAAAAACATAAAATAACAATTTACAAACAAAGGGCGTTATAAAATTTATTATTTTTTACCGATATGTCGCTTAAGTGATTCGGAATTTGCACTAGTCATCTTAGTTGGCTGTGTGGCATTTGTATTTGTATGTTTTGGGCGGTTGTTGAACCAAGCACGAAACTTTGCAAATCAACACAAATTTACATACTAATTTCAACGTTCTGATAATGCAACATTAAAAGGCAGGTTTTTTTTTCACCGCTTTTATTGTTATTAAAAGGCAGATATACAAATACATAGATACATGTATTTACAAACCACAGCTGTGCTTTTAACAAATGAAATGAACGACATTGTCATTGATGATGAAATGATCAAATGATGTTGATGATGTTGTTGACGATGATGATGGCCAATCAAGTTCTATTGCGGGCAATTAATATTATATATGCGTAATTTATGGACATTAATTTGCATTTAAAGTAGTCTAAACTAAAGCAAATCAATAGAGTCGCTTTGACTTTAAATGATTTGCCGAATTTTTTGTCGAATTTTTGTCGAATCTTTGCAGATTTATTGCTGTGCCATTTAATCAATGAACTCAAACAAATTGCGTATTTGCAAAAGGGACGCTACGATTTGCTATTTGGCACAGTTGGTCAACTGAGCAAACCTTAACGGCCAATTGCCTGCAATGATTATAGCGATGCCGCATACAAAGACCCAAAGAGAAATTAAGTCAATGCCATTGGCTGCTGTTGTCTCGGCCATTATAACTTTCAAAGGTGGTCTTACCACACACACACACACTCACACATGTGTGTCTAATAAATATGTGCTGACAGGCGTGCGCGCTTGCAGACAAACTAGCCACGTGCCCTATTAAAGCACATGTATCTATGCGCGTCCATCTAACAAAATGTATCTTTTCATATATTTATTTAATATTATTATTCTTATAGTTTTTTTTTTTGTAATTCTTAAGTTCGTCGAGTTACGCCCATTTGTGCTTAGAGCAGCATAAACAAGTTATTAAATTTTCGTTAAGTATATTAATTATGCGCACAACAGTTGTCATTAGATGAGCATTCACTCACACACACTAACACATGCACGCAACAACGCACATACAGATAGTCTAACTATCTGTCTGTCTCTCTGTCTGTCTGTCTGTCGGTGAGTTAGTCTATCAAATGATTTTTTGAGTCAGTCAACCATGCTAAGTTAACTGAAGTTTTTCTTCTTATATTAAGAAGTCAATTTATGAACAACAACAATTACAACAAAAACGCAGTTGAATAAACCGTAGCGTAACAAGCCAACAATGCACATGAGCACAGCTATCATATGTCTGTCTGTCTGGGTCTGTGGGCCTCACAACAGCTTCTTGCTCCACTTACACTTCCAACCGCCCACCCAAAAACACAATCCTTATTCAATGGTCTCGTCTCGTCTGCTCTGGTCTGGTCTCGTTAAGCCAAGCGTGCCTTCAATGCGCCATCAAAGTACACATGCCAAAGTCTTCAAGCCAAAGACACAGACAGACGGACACATGTACGCTCAACTTTCTTTGAGTTCAAAGCTTAATTAAGGCATATTTTTCATTGAAAATTCTTGGAAATTATTATTTGGTGTTTGCTGTTGTCATGCTTGTTGTTGTTGTTAGTATTGTTGTTGTTGTTTTTGGTTGTGTAGTTGAAAGTTACTTTACTGCGGCGTTAAACATTTTGTTTTCATTTTTGTTGGCTGTCAGCAAGTCTTCTATTTTTGTCGTTTTTTGTTTTTGTTTTGAAGTTAGATTAACACGCACATATTGAAGCCTTCATTTCTACATGCACCCTCTGAAGAGGCACGGCGGTCTGTCCGTTTGTCTGTCTCAACGAAATGCAGTTTTACTAATCGACAGGTGCGCATTTCCGCCTGAAGGCGCGTGAGCATTTCTTATAGGAAAACTTCTTTTATTTGGTGTTATTTTCTTACTAGTTTTTCTTGTTGCTGTTGCTGTTGTTGTTGCGCACGTGTGCGGTCTTCATAAGCATTATGTTTAAAAGACAACAAAAAAAGAACCACAAAAAAAACCAAAAAAATCAGCCAATTAATTAAAAATTTAAATAAAAATTAAAGAGCATAAAATGCTCATATCTTTGTTGTGTTTATATTATTTTTGCCGTTGCTTTTG
Organism: Phortica magna; assembly: GCA_037044515.1. Taxonomy (NCBI): domain Eukaryota; kingdom Metazoa; phylum Arthropoda; class Insecta; order Diptera; family Drosophilidae; genus Phortica; species Phortica magna. The sequence goes on along the minus strand of JBAMBP010003092.1, from coordinate 51,194 downwards.
TTCTGTATTAAATGACATCATTTAACGGCAGCTTTTTTTTTTTTTTTGTACCTTTACACATGAGCTCAACTGCTGCTCAGCTGCATTGACTTAATAAGTTGCACATTAGGCATGTGCTTTGTTGCGTTGTTAATTATTATAACACATCACATCACATCACATCAGAAGACACCAGAAGAGATCAGTTTATAAAATTAAAACGGTAAGTTTTCTTTTTAATAAGAAATTGCATAATTCTCGACGTCATTGACTTTTGATTGACTTTTCCGGGCGTTTTGAAATTGATATGAAAATTGTATGGAAATTGCATTGCAATTAATAAGAATTTAGCATGATATGCTGCTAACGGCTTTGAGATTATGCTGCTATGTATGTGTGCGTGCGTGTGTGTGTGTGTGGCATGCAACTTCAATTGCAGCTCAATGTCAACTCTCAACACATCGCGCGTCATAATAATGTCAAGTGATAATTTTAATAAGCCAACAGAAGTAATGAAAATCATAAAAAATATAATAAAATAAAGAAAAAAATTAAGTAGTAAATCAATCAAAATATGTAAAAGAATATTTAAATAAATAAATAACTAAAAAAAACAAAGAAATAAATAAATAGCAAATAAATAAGCAACAAATAAAAAAATCATTAAATAAATAAATTAGTGTATGAATAAATAAGTAAAAAGATAGATAAATAAATTAATAGATAAATTAATAAGTAAATAAAATGAGTTCACAAATTTTAAGTTTCACCAGCAAATAATTCGATCAAAGTTAACATGGCATTTAAGTTCTTCGAATAATATCAGATATATTTCTACAATTCAATATCAAGTTATTTATACTTCTTTATATCTTTATAAAAAGAAGTCTGAACGCATCATTAAAGTAAAAAGAAAAATGATCACTGTGGAAATAAATTTTTCGTGCATTACAAAAATGTTTAATTGCAATAAATTTGCAATTTTTATTGTTGGTAACATGGTACTTAGCGTGTTGCTGGGTATCTTGTGCATCGCCGAAATGCCGGAACGTTGCAATAATTTTCCCGGCATTGAGACGATTTGTCCAAACTGCACTGGCAAGTATCCGACCGCGGTCAAAGTCAGATATCTTGATCCATTCGGACCCAACTCTATCGATGCCTTAGGGATGATGAAACAATCGCCGCTGCTCGGCTGCCAGGAATTGCGCCCGAAGTCGGACAACACCTATGACGTTAATATCGAGAATGGTTCCTTGACATGCTTTTCGATTCATATGCGTATTGTTGATGATCTAAGGTCTGCGTGTGTACTTCAGAATGAATCGGGCAAACATTATACATTTGAGTTCCCATCTTTCGTTTCTCTTTGGCCACGTCCGCACCGCTTGGGTCTCTGGCTCCTGGCTGTCTTCTGGTTCAACGCCAAGATGGGTTCTGCCTTGTTTTAGCTAACCAACACGGGACTCAAGCTCAAGCTCAAGCAATACCATATGTTTTTCAAGCAAAAAAAAAATGCATTTGATTTACAAATTATTTTCCAAATAACGGAGCGCATATTTTAAAAGTTTAATTTTATTATATGTTTATTTGCATTTAGTTTTGAAATGTTTGCTAATTGTGTTTTATTGCCTTTGAGGAAAAAAAAGGACAAATCATTTAAATTTTTCGTTAAGCATTAAAGCCAATTTCGCCTGGCTTGGAAATCGTTTTCAATCAAGACGCCGACAAGGTCAAAAAGGCATAACTCGCCGTCGAAGTTTATTTAATGTCTTTGCTTGCATTATTGCCATTGAGCATAAATTAAGCAACGGCAACGGCAGCGGCATGATTGGTCATGCTGGCACATGTGTTGCCAGATGGTTGGATGATATTTGACGACAAATGGCACAAGTCGAAGTGAGCCGGTAAAGTTATTTGGCTCCTCCAGAACGGTCTTATGTAAGACTCCCCTTTTGCAAAAAAAAAAAAAAAAAAAAAATAAACAAAAAAAAACATACACACACACTCAAATATATATATATATACCGGCCGATCAGTCCCTCCCTTCGATCTCGAAGGTGTTTGAGAGACTGATTGCCGACAGGATTGTTAGGATTGTGGATTCTCGGGGAATTATTCCTGAGCACCAGTTCGAATTTCGAGCTGCACACTGTACTGTCGAACAACTCCATCGGGTCGTCGATCAAATCGTAGTTGCATTTGACAGGAAGGAGTATTGTAACGCTCTTTTCTTGGGTGTTAGAGAGGCGTTTGATCGGGTATGGCATACTGGACTCTTGGCCAAAATAAAGGAAACATTGCCTGCACCATTCTTTTTGCTGCTGCGATCATATTTGGAGGAAAGACGATTCACGGTTCGCTTTCATTCAGCCGTGTCAGCACAGTACGGAGTAGCAGCAGGGGTACCTCAGGGCAGCGTCCTTGGCCCTCTGTTGTACTGCCTCTACACATATGACATGCCGCAACCGGATCCTGAGAACACCATGTTGGCCACTTTTGCAGACGACGTGTGTATGACATACAGGTCATCGTGCGAACACAATGCAGCCGACGGAGTGCAGGAGTACGCCGCAACGTTTGCACGGTGGGCCAGACGATGGAATATAGGCATCAACAGCGGAAAGTCAGCCAATGTATGTTTCAGCCTGCGACGCAGAAAGCCGGCTGCAGTAGTGATTGAGGGGACACCTGTACCGCAGCCCGACTCCGCCAAATACCTTGGCATAGTGCTGGACCGTAGGCTAACCTTCGCAAAGCAGGTTACAGCAATGAGGATACGGATAAGAGCTGCGGTGGCCAAACACTACTGGCTACTAAGAAGGGACAGCAAGTTGGCATTGAGAAACAAACTGACCATCTATAACCAGGTCATTGCCCCGATTTGGAGATATGGGTGCCAAATCTGGGGGCTGGCTTGTGATAGTCAAATAAAGAGGATCCAAGCGGCGCAGAATAAGATGCTACGGCTGATCACGGGGTGCGACTGGTATGTGAGGGGCAGCATACTACACAGAGACATTAATGTGGCAACGGTCTTTGACCAAATTAATATACACTCCAGTCGGTACAATGACCGGTTGGTGAGGCACAAAAACCGTCTGGCAGCAGGCCTGGCCAGACCACGGGTCCTCAGAAGACTCAACAGGCGGCAACCCAGAAGTCTGATGTCCCGGACAGCTGGATTATTGTAATGTGATAATAGTTTTGTAATTGTTATTAGTTTTGTATAATGTTATATGTGAAATGTAAATGTTAACTTAAGTATGTTAACTGGAGAGCCCAATAAGGGCGGAATGTACATATGGAGCAAGAAGGACACCAAGGGGTTACAAGTACCCCGTATGCCTTAATAAATAATAAATAAAAAAAAAAAAGAAAAAAAAAATAAAAAAATCATTAAATAAATAAATTAGTGTATGAATAAATAAGTAAAAAGATAGATAAATAAATTAATAGATAAATTAATAAGTAAATAAAATGAGTTCACAAATTTTAAGTTTCACCAGCAAATAATTCGATCAAAGTTAACATGGCATTTAAGTTCTTCGAATAATATCAGATATATCTCTATAATTCAATATCAAGTTATTTATACTTCTTTATATCTTTATAAAAAGAAGTCTGAACGCATCATTAAAGTAAAAAGAAAAATGATCCCTGTGGAAATAAATTTTTCGTGCATTACAAAAATGTTTAATTGCAATAAATTTGCAATTTTTATTGTTGGTAACATGGTACTTGGCGTGTTGCTGGGTATCTTGTGCATCGCCGAAATGCCGGAACGTTGCAATAATTTTCCCGGCATTGAGACGATTTGTCCAAACTGCACTGGCAAGTATCCGACCGCGGTCAAAGTCAGATATCTTGATCCATTCGGACCCAACTCTATCGATGCCTTAGGGATGATGAAACAATCGCCGCTGCTCGGCTGCCAGGAATTGCGCCCGAAGTCGGACAACACCTATGACGTTAATATCGAGAATGGTTCCTTGACATGCTTTTCGATTCATATGCGTATTGTTGATGATCTAAGGTCTGCGTGTGTACTTCAGAATGAATCGGGCAAACATTATACATTTGAGTTCCCATCTTTCGTTGCTCTTTGGCCACGTCCGCACCGCTTGGTTCTCTGGCTCCTGGCTGTCTTCTGGTTCAACGCCAAGATGGATTCTGCCTTGTTTTAGCTAACCAACACGGGACTCAAGCTCAAGCTCATGCAATACCACATGTTTTTCAAGCAAAAAAAAAATGCATTTGATTTACAAATTATTTTCCAAATAACGGAGCGCATATTTTAAAAGTTTAATTTTATTATATGTTTATTTGCATTTAGTTTTGAAATGTTTGCTAATTGTGTTTTATTGCCTTTGAGGAAAAAAAAAGGACACATCATTTAAATTTTTCGTTACGCATTAAAGCCAATTTCGCCTGGCTTGGAAATCTTTTTCAATCAAGACGCCGACAAGGTCAAAAAGGCATAACTCGCCGTCGAAGCTTATTTAATGTCTTTGCTTGCATTATTGCCATTGAGCATAAATTAAGCAAAGTCAACGGCAGCGTCAGCGGCAATGATTGTGAAGCATGATTGGCCATGCTGGCACATGTGTTGCCAGATGGTTGGATGATATTTGACGGCAAATGGCACAAGTCGAACTGAGCCGGTAAAGTTATTTGGCTATTCCAGAACGGTCTTATGTAAGACTCCCCTTTTGCAAAAAAAAAAAAAAAAAAAAAAATAAAATAAATAAACAAAAAAAAAAACATACATGCATACATTCACATATATAGATACACACACACAAACACATACATATATACACACATATAAATACAATAAGTAATTAAATAAATGAGTATAAAAAAAAAAATGTGTACAAAAAAAAAAAATAAAAAAAAAACAAGTAAAAAAAAATAAGTAAAAAAAGTTGGGATCCAATAATAAATAAATAAAATAGGAAAAAAAATAAATGAGCAAAGAATCTTAAGTTAAGGCATTTTTTGCTGAACGATTTCATTTTCTTTCTTTTTTTTTGAAAGTCAAAAGTCATAGTTGAGGCACAAAGCCAAATCATTGATCATTGGCCTGGAGAAATTTGTATCTTTATTTTCTTTGTTAATATAATTTCATTATTTTTTTTGTTGTTTTTTTTGTTTTCTTATTATTAATAATTATTTAATTAATAAATAAAAAGCAAACACAAATGAAAGGTGCATACACTGAGCGCAGATCCAAACAACGAAATTGTTCATGCTTTGTTCACTAAATGAGTTGTTTACACGTGCCAAAGTTCGACTAAGTTGAGTATTGTTCGAAGTTCGAACATAAGCAACACAAACAAAAGCACAAAACTCAACAATTACAACAATAAACTTTAAGACTGAAACAGAGACTGCGAACGCGACTAAGACTGTGACTGATACTGAGACAAGTGAAATGAAAGAGCGAGACAGCGAGACGGACAGCACACTGACAAAAGACGCAACCGAAAGCGTCTAAAAATCTTCACTGTGGCGGCCGCGAGCAACAAAATTGTAAAGAAATCAATAAGCGAGAAGAAACAACAACAATAACAACAACAACAACAACAACAAAAGCTGTCAGCAGCATTTTGAAAAACCAAAGCAAATCAAATCAAAGAGTGTAAAAAAAAAAGAAGACAAATGAAAATAAAGTGGCGCTTAATTACGAACAATTAATTAGGCAAGCCAAGAATTTGATAAATCTTCGGGCAGTGATTTTGTTATTGCCTCCGACTTGTGTCAAGTTGACAAAAGTGCTTGCGGCTGCGACAGTGGCAGCGACGGTGGCAACAACGGCAGCGTTTGGCAAAAGTTTAACGGTTCTCATTTAGTTTGCTCATTAATTTAGACGATTATGTTGAACTTAAGCCAATCGAAAGGGAAGTCAAGAAGTCAAATTTTAAAGCAGCGACAAAATATGAAACAATTGACCAGACAACAACAACAATAAATGCATAAATAAAAATACAAAAATATAAAAATATTTTCAAGCCATCGAACTCTAAAACGCGTCAAACTTGGCATTGTGCAAAGACATGTAAAAAAATAAAAAAAAATATATAAACATTAACAATCACAAGCCAACAATAACAATAACAAATAACAAATATACAGTCAAAATAATTGTGACAGAACTTGTGTCCGATTATGAGTTAAGTCGGTTGGTTGACTGACTGCCGGCCCGGTGCTTGGCACTTGTATCTGCCTTGCCGTACAAAAATATATAGGACAATGTGCGCATATGAAATGCGTTTTGTCTTTAATGTAATGTATGAAAAGCAAACCGACTACGAGTCGCGTCTTGACTTGGGCTTGAATGACATGCGTGACACAATTTCAGAATGTCAGCGTCAGCATGAAACACCGAAAGGGAAGTTTTCAATTGAACAAGTGATTTGAGTATTTGTATTTTGTATTTGTTTATAGCTTAAGCGGAAGTAGACGCACATACATACATACATAAATACATATATATATGGCTGTATACGGCAGTAATGCATAAACACAAATGGTTAGCCGACTTCCGACCAAAAATGTCTGTGGCAATGCTTGAATTTTGAGTACTTTAAATGTTATTTAACAACAACAAGAACAACAATTGCCAACTGACGACTTTAAACAATAATAAAAACAAAAAAAAAAAAAAAATAGATATATCTTTTACAATATCATTTCAATATGTCAAAAACAATAAATTGAAATTTTTCGTTTAATAAAATATGTGAAATATTATTTATACATAAACATTTATTATAATATGTTAATATTATATGCCGTTAAATCGCTGACAACCGCGACGACGCACGACCAAACTTTTGCATACATTAAATGAAGTCTCATAACATAAATAAATATTAACTTGATTTGTCTTTCCACTTAATCGTTCTGGCATCAAAATATACTTATACTTATATGATAGCACATATGACAGCAGAGATGTGTTAATAGATACGCACACAAAGTCAACGGGGCGGCGGCACAGCGTGAGAAGGCTTGTCAAAGTGTCGTTTGTGAGACACCGGCGCTGTGCTGAGCAATAGATGGATGCATCATCAGACACCAACTTAATACATCATCAATATGAATAAAAATAATACACAAAACACAACCTTACAACTTAAGCTGAATTTCAATGAATCAGTTTATTTGCGATTCAGTAATGATTAATTAATTTGCCTTAATTAAAGCATAAAATCGGCTAATGTAGCCGATTTGTCAGTTGACACATTGAGCACAGTTTTTGCGCTTACAGAAGTCATCAAATGAGTACAAGTCACGATCTAACTGGGCACAATGCACGACAAATGTTTCAAATGTGTTGTCACCATGAATCATCAATGAAAATGAGTTCATAAATTTTAAGTTTTAAAAGCAAATATTTTAAACAAAAAAAAAAAAAAAAATCAGATAAATTTCTATAATACATTATCAAGTTATCTATAGAAAAGACGTCTCAACGCATCATTCAGTGTAACAAATAAATTTTTCGTGCAATTACGAAAATGTTTAATTGCAATAAATTAGCAATTTTTTTTGTTGCCGTGTTGCAACTTGGCTTGTTGTGCAACGCCGATATGCCGGAACGTTGCAATTATTTGACCGGCATTGAGACGATGCGTCGCAGCTGCAGTGGCAAGTATCCGACCGCGGTCAAAGTCAAATATCATGATACATTCGTTGACTCGGGCGAACCGTATGCGCTCTATTTCGGACCCAACTTTATCGATGCCTTGGTGGTGATGAAACAATCGCCGCTGCTCGGCTGCCAGGAGTTGCGCCCCAAGTCTGACACCACCTATGATTGCCTTAACACAACTTCGCAGCGCATCGATGTTAATATCGAGAATGGTTCCTTGACATGCTTTTCGTTTCATATGCGTTTGGTCGATGATCTAATGTCTGCGTGTGTACGTCAGAATGAATTCGATAGGAAGCTGGTGGATAAGGTGAAGGGCTGCAAGTCGGGCGCACTGCAGTACACATTTGAGATCCCATCTTTCAGTTGTCTTTGGCCACGTCCACACCGCATGGGTCTCTGGCTCCTGGCTGTCTTCTGGTTCAACGCCAAGATGGATTCTGCCTTGTTTTAGCTAACCAACACGGGACTCAAGCTCAAGCTCATGCAATATCATACGTTTTTCAAGCAACAAAATTTTCATTTGATTCACAAATTATTTTCAAAATAACGGAGCGCATATTTTAAAAGTATTTTATTATATTTTTATTTGCATTTAGTTTTGAAATGTTTGCTAATTGTGTTTTATTGCCTTTGATGCAAAAATAAGGACACATCGTTTAAATTTTTCGTTACGCATTAAAGCCAATTTCGCCTGGCGTGGAAATCGTTTTCAATCAAGACGCCGACAAGGTCAAAAAGGCATAACTCGCCGTCGAAGCTTATTTAATGTCTTTGCTTGCATTATTGCCATTGAGCATAAATTAAGCAAAGGCAACGGCAGCGTCAGCGGCAATGATTGTGAAGCATGATTGGCCATGCTGGCACATGTGCTGCCAGATGGTTGGATGATATTTGACGGCAAATGGCACAAGTCGAAGTGAGCCTGAAAAGTCATGAGTCTCCGACGTACACTTTCGTCGTTGGCTGACAGTTTTGTCAGTCGGCATGGAGTTTAGCTTGTTCATTGATCAGCTTTAAAAGAGAGTTTATAATTGTTAGATCAGCAAAAGTTAGAACAGCGAAATGTCTTCAATAGAATGATTTGGCAAACTCTGATTGGACTAACACGGCACTTGTAGCAAGTGGCCAGCACATGGTTCACAATGTACGTATTACATACTTACATACACACACACACATGCATCCCAGACTCGTTCCCGAACGGTCTTATGTAAGATTCCCCCTTTTGCAAAAACAAAAAACAATAAGATTAAAAACAACAACAACAAAAACAAAAAAAAAACATACACTCCTTTCAGAACGGTCTTATGTAAGATTCTCCCTTTTGCAAAAAAAAAAAAAATAAATAAATAAACAAAAAAAAAACAACAAAAAACAACACAAAAAAAAACAACACAAAAAAAACAACACAAAAAAAACAACAACAGAAAAAACAAAAAAAAAAAAGAAACAACAAAAAAAAGAAACAGCAAAAAAGAAACAGCAAAAAAAAAACAACAAAAAACAACAACAACAACAACAAAACAACAACAACAACAACAAAACAACAACAACAACAAAACAACAACAACAACAACAAAAAACCACAAAAAAACAACAAAAACGAAAAGAAAACACAAAAAAAAAACAACAAAAAAAAAAAACAACAACAAAAAAACAACAAAAAAAAAAAAACAACAACAAAAAAAAACAACAACAAAAAATAAAAACAACAAAAAAAAAAAACAACAAAAAAAAAAACAACAACAAAAAAAAACAACAACACACACACACACACACACACACATACATACATATTTTATAGATGACTTTTGAAACAATTGTTAAAAATTTGTCCGTGGTCTCACTCAAACCAAAGTATTAACTGATTGTGAATTATAAATTATTCAACGAAAACACATTAAATTCATTTAGCAATGTAAGCCTTTAACACTCTTTATATAAAGAATTCCTGCAAAATATATGATTTATATGACTTATAAAATATATACATACATACATACATGAATACACTCATATATACATATATACATACATACACATACATTTTCAATAAACGATTAAATAATGATAGAAATATGAACTTCACATAGGCATCAACACTGATCCCATCTTAAATTCGATTCGGTAACATTTTATATGTCATGCACTTGTCTCTAACCAGTTACTAAGCAATGGTCCATATGGTCCAATGGTTCAAGAAACCACGAGTATTCCACTAAACTGCTTTATCCATCTATATATATCTTTCTAACTACTGACACATAACATCAAGTTTGTCTCAAACTGAACTGATCTGAGCTCAATTATAATCTCAATGTAGTAAAATGGGCCGCTGCGAAATATGTATTTGCATCTGGCAAGACCGGCATTATCATTGACGCATTGACGCATTTGCCATTCAATATTGTTATATTGTTGTAATGAATTTGTGTTTGGTTTTTATATTACTTGTTGTTGCTGCTCATGCACTCCAAAGAGGGAACGCCGTGAAGGCTGCGCGCGCCTTATCTACAGAACAATACCGTGTGCTATCAATGCATAAACGACGATGACGACGATGACGACGTCAGTGATGGAGACGGCAACGGCGACGACGCCACTAATTTCATATCGTTAAATTTTATGCTCATGGGTAATATGAGATTTAAGTTGAGACCGGCGCACCGTTTTGTGCTTAAACACGTGTGTGGTGTCTGCATGTTTTGCCTTTTTAAATATATATATATAAATATATATGTATGTATATGCATTGCACTTATTGAAAATTGTACGTTCGTTTGTTGTTTGTGCTTTAAAAATCAACAATGCGTCATTAACACGCCTGTCCATAACTGATAACCGATAAATGATGATGATGACAATGATGATGATGTTGATTAGTTAAGTTTTCGTTTTTTGTTTTTGTTTTTCTTAACGTTAATTGCGCATTTATTTATTTTAGCATATGCCAAACGAATTGTTCACCTGCGTTGTTGTTTTTTTTCACTTAAATTTCGAGGCTCTTTCGAGACATGATTTTTGCATAAGATTTTTGCATATCGTTGGCAATTCAAATGATTTGCGCAATTGTGCATTTTTGTGCATCGCACGTTGCATTCACAGTCGCACATTGCAAAATGTTTGCCTTCATCCGGTGGCAAATTAAATCAAATCAAATAAGCAATCAAATGTATTTCAAAACGTATGCCAATTGTTGACAATCAAATACATAAATTCTAAACAAATAAATTACTAAGTGTTTTTTTCTTTATTTGTAAGCGCTTCATTAGCAATTCGTACAAATGCCCCGTTGGCACATATGATTTGTCTCATGTGTTTAAGGCCGCACGACTCAATCACGTGTCGCCGTTGCGTGCAACTGCAACTTGTAGCCTGGACTTGTGAACGCATAGAACGCATCCAAGTGCATGGCAGGTGCGCAGGTGTGTTTGTTATTTACGCAATTTACTTGCCTAAAAACGCAACTTGAAATGCTGATGCTGCCACAGAGGCTGCCACAGCGGCTGCGTTGCTTTTCGCTGCATAAATTTCACTTGAGACTCATTAGCATTAGAATTGATTTTCTTTTTTAACATTTTCTTTTTTTTTTTTTTTATTTTCATTTCTATTTTTGTTAAGCAGACTTGTGGCAGGCGGCAGAAGCGGTGTGGAAGCAGCAACAAGAGCCAACCGAATTGAACACAATTTTTATACGATTAGATTGCAGTGAATTGTTGTTGTTGTTGTTGTTGTTGCATGTTGTTGCTATTGGATTTGCATCGTAAACAATGATTACGCACGACTGTTCATTTTGCCTGCGTGCAATTTCAGTTTGCTGTCGTTTCCATTAAAACGGTTTTCATGTTGTATTACCAATTTTGTTTTTTTTTTTTTCTTTTTTTTTTTGGTTTATTTTCTCATTCATTCAATACAATTTTGGCCCTTTCAATGTTCAAATTGTTTTTTTTTTCTTTGATTTCTTAACATTTTTTCATGTCTTTCAATCGTTTGCAATAATCTTTGTGTGCGTAATTGCATTGTAAATTAATTAAGCGAAATCTTGTTAAAAACAAAACAAAAAAAAAAAACACATTTAAAAAGCCTCAAAAAATCAGGCGCAAAACAACAAAAAAGAAATGTATCTATGTATCTATAATTATTAACGTAGAAATGTTAAAAAATTTGCATAAAGCGAACATAACATAATACAAGCCGACAGTAAATTTAGCGATAACACTGACCAACATAGCTTTTAGACCACATTCGAAATTTATCTTCGAGCAAATGCAAATGATGACATTACACTAACAGCTTCAGTTTTTCAGCTAAAGAAGGTTTAAAGAAAAAACCGTTTTTATAAAAATATGATTTTTTTATTCGGTTTTAATTTTCCACGTAGAAATTTTGTATTAATTAACTTTTTGAAGGCGCTTCTCTTGGACGAACGCTTTTAATTAATAGAGTTGCTTTTCCTTCAATAGAATCAATTGCAATTAATAAGCACTTTTATACCATTTTTAACTCCCACATATTTGCACATATACCGAAAGTAGTTAAGATCATTTCATGTAAAATACCGTTTCGAATTTTCAAGTGTCCGAATTATTAAAGTTTCTTTTCTAGTAATGTTCTTGTCACAAAGGGTTGGTCAAGATCGTCTTTTTGCATAAATCGCACCTAATTTCAGTATAGAAGTACCGAAGGGTTATAGAAGGAGAGGCCACGACCCGACCCACACGGTTCCTTAAGTCTTACAATAGTAGTAAATATTGTTGTGTAAAGTTGAGTGTTCAAAATAGTTAGGATCTTTATATATATGGCATATATATTAACTTACCTTCTTTATGGCTCACTGATAAAAACATGCTGCCTACTATGTTGGCTTGTGTAGTCTGCAAAGAAAAAAATAACAAAAAATATTAGTAACACAAAACAAGCAAGCAAATTTACAATCAATTTACAATCAATTCAAATGGAATGTTATTGAAATAAAAAATGGAAAAAAAAATAATAATTAATATGCACTAAAAATTATGCTTCGCTTTTGTTTCTTCAATCAAAGAACGATTGGAAAAACAAAAGAAAATGTGCAGTTAGCTTAACGGTTACGATAAAAACCAAAACTAAATAACTAAATAAATTTTAAAACAAAAAGAATCAAAATCACACACACAACAACAACAACAATAATAACAAAAATCCCAAAAAACATAACAAATCAAAGACAAACAAAAGTAGTCGAAACCGACCAAACGAATTGAAATGAGCAAAAATTCAAATGATTTTTGATGATGTTCATTTGACGCAAGTCTTGACACAGCCAACGATTTCAACGTTCATTTCTCAGTCTACGATCTTTAATGTTCAAAATGTTCAAATGTGTCTGACTGTCGGTCACTTTGAACAGCATTTGACATGTCATCAACGTACAGGAGTCGCTTATTGTTTTATGAAAAGGGGCCAACAACACAACTCAACTCAAGTCAAGTCAACTCATTTCGAAGGCATGTGTGACATGGCTTTAGGTTACATTGATTAAATAAATAAATAAATAAAAAAAAAATACAAAAATAAAGGAGAAGAAAAAAAAAAGAATGTTTGGTTTATCTTCTGCAATTCGTATGCAAATGTTGTAACAATAAAAATTTAGTTAAGTGTTTGAGTGCTTGCAAGTTTGACTCTTTGATTAGTGGTTGAGTGGCGTAGACAAGCGATAACAACAACAACATTTTTTTATTTATTTATCTTAGATTTAATTTTTGTGCGCTCTGTTTTTCTCAACATATTTTTCTTACAGTGTATTTTTTTTTCAAATACAATCAACACAATCAATAAACTAAAACATAAAGTACCGTAAGTTTTTGCTGCCGCGGTTTGCTGCCGTTCTGCTGCTGTCGCCAGTCTTTTGATAGCGATTTCTATTATATGCGCGACAACTTATTTTGTATTGTTGTCTATTGGTTTGTTGTTGTTGTTGTTGTTGTTCAGCACTACGCATAAGTCAAATATTTGTAACAAACAATGAAAAAATCCAAGCCATCTGTCTGTGTATCGTTCTATCCCACCAACCAGCCAACCCAACCAACTAACCCATTGGTCCGTGCTTTGTTAGAACTCTGATAGAACTCTGATTCTGATGTGCGTTGAGTCGGCTAAGTTGGCAATGCGTGTCCAACAAGCTTTGAGCCTAAAGCGTTTTGCCGCTGTTCGTTGACATCGTCGCCAACTTTGACGCTTTTTGACTCAATTACGCGCAATTCTTTTGTTTAAAAAAAAAGCTTTCATTTTGTTTGTGTGTTGTTTCCTTTAACAAACAATACAATTTTTGCTTCATTTTTATGTAAATGTTATTTTGAAAGCAAAATTTTTTTTTTTTCTTATGTTTCACTAATTTGCAAAATCACATTTGAAACGCTCTTTAGTATTGCCATCTCTTTCACACTTTGTGCTTTTGATATGAAATTTTGTTAATATTTCTGCTAATAATAATTTTTTGCTTTTTGTTTATTAACCTTGTTTTCATGTGCTTTTGTTGTTGTTGTTTCTCTTCGCTTTGTTATACATTATATCATCGCAGTTGTTTTTGTTGTTGTTGCGCCATGTTTTAAGCGTTTTAATACTTTAAATTGGTTTATTTTATAAGTCCTTTTGTTCGTTTGCTATTTTTAGCTACCAAACATTTATTATTATTATTATTTTTTTTTTTTTTTTGGATTTTTGAATTTGTTTTGTTTTCATTTGAAAACAATAAAAATATTAATAATTGTGCACACTTTGTTTTGTATGCAAATCGTCATATACTATGGCCAACCTTTCACAATACACTGGCCCTCTGGCAACGTGCGTAGCCTGCTTGTAACACAAGGGGGGCATTGACCAATAGCGCCTTTTTGCATAGTTCATATATATAATAGAAGTATTGAAAGTAACTATGTTTTTTTGTGGCGGCACGAGCCTGGCCGACCCCCTTGGCTACGCCTTTGCGCGCTGGGTCACTGCACTCGGCTTAGGTTGCTAAAAATAGATATTATATTATATTTTACACAAGAAGGGTTTTTATTTTTTTTACTAGAAAATTTTTCTAATAATTTCGGTGATTTTTTTTTTTTTTTCTTTCACACTTTACACAAGATTGATTGGGCTAATGACTTTCACTGCGTGTGTGTGCGTGTGTGTGTAACGCAGCAGAAGCTGTTGATGAAAAGTGTGTCGGCGTTGAAAATAAATCAATTTATTTACAACTCATCATATAAGCTTTTGCCATTATAGCACTTTGTTAGTGCTAATGAACATGTGCTCAGGCTCATTAAAAATGCTCAGCATGTCGCACGGACGACGACTTCAGTCGAGTTGAGTCGCGTCTAAAAAGCATTTTGCAATTAAATCAAGTTGAAATTTATCAAAAAAAAAAAAAAAAGGGGGGTGGGGGGCAATCAAAAATCTCGCTTAAAAAAATCAAAAATGAGCTGCCAATCAAGCGGCGACAAGACAAAATGATGACAGTTGCATTACAGCGTAAAGCCGATGGTATAAAGCGTTTGAAAATGTTTTAGATTAACGGATTTGCATTTATCTGAAACCGAATTCATGTTCATTCGTGTTCGTTGCGAAACAAGTCGCAATGTATTGAGTTGTATTGAGCGTCGAGTTAAGTCGAGTGGAGTGGTCATCTAATTTAAATGATGAACGCTACTCAATCAAAGCGCTGCAATAGCACTCAAATTGTCTTAAAGTTGTCTTGGCAAATGTCACGTGCCGATTGAAATTAATTGGTTCGTTAGTCAAGTTATGCTGCATTTGCAACAAGCATCATTTCCGTTGGTCATTTTCGCGCATTTGACAAATTTCCAAACGCCATTAGTGGCCGCAAACACTTTAGTTAGCGGCAACAATTTGGCCTAGACTCAATACAAACGCTCGCTGACCAACATCTGCCACTGTCATGGCCTGCTGCCGGCTGCCGTTTGCCTGCGCCACTCAGGCCGTCTGCATGGTCGCCAATTTGCTAGCAATTACCGGCAATGTTAAAGATAGCAGCGCACAATTGGCACACCATTAAATCACTGAAAATATTTCATTTGTTTTAAAATTTGGTCTAACAGTTTAATAAGCCAAGACAGGCAAGACAAGACAAGCCGAGCCGAGCGAAGCCAAGTCAAGCCATTGCTATTGACATACATAATTGTTAGTAAAGGCATTTAGATTTTGTTTTTTTGTATACAAGAGACTTGAAGTAATTTGCGCTCAAACTTGTAAAATTTGACTATTAATTAAACGCCATACAACTCTATCAGTCACTGTTAAACAAGAAAATTCACTCAAAAGGCTGTTAATAGGATTTTAACAGCGTGTTATAGTTAGCTGCTCATTTGGTCATGTTAATTTGCTGCTACTTTTCATTTTAATTCGTTGCTAGTAATACAATTCCTTATGTTACGTTGAAGGTCAGCAGAACAAAAGGAATTATAATTGCTAGGAACGATGGAATTGCACTCTTAACAGAGCCTAAGGCAGGTAAGACTAATTTTGCGCATTGGTTTGCAGTATGTGTCATGTAATGCTATGTAACATACGTCTTAACATTGTTAAAAAATGGACTTTATATTACGCAAAAAACATAACCTTGTACCAAAAAATTTGAATCAGTTCGGTTGTTTGCCAGCTACTTAAATACACAACGCTTGTTGAAAATTGAGAAACAAAAAAAAAAAAAATAACATTAAATGTTTCAATTGTCAACTTTAAACTTGTTGTGCTGACACCTTTGATCGCATGTTATGCAAGATGCTACAACAACTTTGCCACATTCTACGCTACGCTACTCTGCCCGTCTTGTCTTATTCTTTTACTTGTTGGTATTTTTTTTTGTTTTGTTTTCAAGCATTTTATATGCTGCTAAATAGTAAAGCAAATAAAAGCACGAAAGACGAATTCACAACTGGTACAGTAATGAAACGCACATGGGCCCATGCGTATAGCTGTACTGTGCGTATGAATATGCGAGCGAGCGAGTGAACGAACGAACGAATGAACGAACAAGTGAACGAACCAAACCAAACCGAACCAAATCAATCTCGAATCAATGCGAGTTCAAAGCTAAGCGTTCGATTGAGCAAACAAAGGCGCATAAATATGATATTTGTTGAGATAGCGCATGGCATAACAAAGCGACTGAGAGCGAGAAAGAGAAGAAAATTTATTGTAAAATGTAAGAAAAAAGAATTCTTTATTGTTATTGTTGTGTTTGTTGTTGCAGTCGTCGTCTTCGTCGTCGTTGTCTTCTTCTTCGTTATTGTTGTCATTGTCATCGACTGACGAATATGCGTCACTATTACGCCATTAAATGCAATCAAGCATGTCTACAAATGGTCAAAAAAATATATACTTACAAACAGAGAAAGACCATAACGAGTTACAAGTGCGCATGCCTGACGGCACGAAAGCCAAGGCAGATGGGTAGCCAAGCAAGCAAACGTTGGAAAGGAGGGGAGGCAGAGACGCACGGACGGACGGACAGACGGACGTATGTTAAGGCATGGCATTTGAGCAGGCAGCAAATTGTTGCCAATGGGTAATATTGACTTGCATGTCGCAGTCAAGATAATTCGTTGCCAACAAAAACAACAACAATAACAGCACAACAACAACAACAACAAAGTTTGAGTGTTAATTGTCATGAAACGAAGAGAACTAAAGCGTTGACTGACTATTATAGGCAATGATGTTGATGACTGCCTTACTGTTACACTGTCTGTCTCTCTCACTCTCTCTCAAATGACACTTGTTGTACGTGTATGCTGCGCTTTGTTCTTAGCTTCGCTTTGCTTTGCTTTGCTTTAATGATGAAAACACGCACTATTTGTGATAAGCTGTCAATGAAGTGTTTGTTTATTTGTTTGTTACTTTATTTGTTTGCCCATCTGTCTGTCTGCCTGTCTGTCTTTCCGTCATTTTGTCTCGTTAAAGTGTTGACCTGCAACAGAGACACAACTAATTGCTGTTGCTCAACACTTGGGCTTTACTTTATGACAACATTATGCTAATAGGCAATTGTTCATGTTGCAACACTTAAAAATAATACAAAAAATAAAGAATAATAATAAATAAAAGAACAAAATGTTTGATAAATAAATATTGTTTTTTTTTTTTTTTTGCGCGCGCTTGAAACACTTTTCAATGCATTAGAATAGAACTTTTTTGATTAGCATGTTTCTTACCACACGTTTATTTATTTAGCATGACGTTCATTCATTGTTGCTCATTGTTGTTCATCATGATGATAATGAGCAAAGTGTCTCTTTTTGTTGTTTTTGGTGTTGTTTTGTTGACTCGCTTGACCCAATTTATTTGGCAAATACTCATTTAGCCATTAGCTGTGCTTTTGTCGCACTTTTAATTACGTCATGTGCCAAACGCAAAACATTATTTATTTGTATAAAGAATTTCAGCAAATTAGCATTAAAATTGTTTGTATAATAAAAGAAGACAAAAGTATAATAATAATAATAATAACAACAACAACAATGGCAGAACATTCCAATAAGGAAAATGAAGTTGTGCCAAAGGAGGAAAAAATCAAATGAATAACAAAAACAAAAGCAACAACAAAAACTGAAACTGGTTTCTCCCTTTTCCTTTTTAAATACAGTTGTTTTCTGAGAAAACGAGTAAATTGGCTTTGAGTGTACTTTTTGTATGTGTGTGTATGTGTGTAGAAGGCAATCAAAAAGGCCAACAAAGAAACGAAAAGTCACTAAAATTGATGTTAAGCCAAAGAACAGAAACGAACAAAAAAATAAATAAAAAATCGCAGTCGCGTCTGCAACAACAACAACAACAACAACAATAAAACAAAAGACCAAAGCAACACAAAACCGAATACAGTCAGGACAGGACCAAAGGCAGACTCCTTAAGAAAAAGAAAATTGGGTGTGTCGCAAAACGCGTTGAAAGCAAAGAAAGAATTTAAATAAACTAAAGAAGCGAAAATATCAAAACTTACTGTTGCGAGTATCCGACTGCGAAATACACTTCACTTTCTTTTCATTTTTTTGCCGATCTTTAGTACTTATAACTCGCGTTGCTCTAACATAGGCAAACATATGTTTTCGGCGTGGCGTGCCAACTTACATTAAAAATACTCAATTAACATAAGAGCTTTTGACCCGCGGCGTTTTGAGTTCATTAGCGCATGTTGTTAGGTATTGTATGTAGACATAGGAATTTCCTAAAAATGCCCTCTTTTTCTGGTCATTGTCATGTCTACTTGCAAAAATTAGTGAATGACGATATGCCAGACGACCTTGAACTGACTTATCTCACGTTGCTAATACATGTTCATACTTTGTGCTTTTTTTCTGTTAATTACATACATTTGCTTAAAACTGATATGCTCTTCTGTCATATAAAGCACAGAATGTTGAAAAAACAACATTTCGCTTGACTTGTTTCGTGGACAGAAGCAACAAGAACCAATGTAGCAAATATGTTGGCAATTTTAGCGATTTATGATTTCAACATGCATGCAACAAGATGAAAAAACAACAAAAACAACTTGTGCTTAAAGCCACCGCGCCGAAACTTTGCCAACGAACTGTTTAGGCGTCTGAGTCACATGACCTGCCTGAACTTGTGATAATGGATTTTTATTAGGCGTCATCATCGACAACGTCATCGTTGGCGTCGCCATTGCCATCGCCGACGCTGTCTGTCTTGGCGGTCCACATGGGCCGTTTAGTTTTTTTGTTGCTGCAAGTTGTGTGCCATTTGATTTTGTATTCTTTAAACTTTCTGCAAAGAAATTTTAGCTTGTGTGATCAAAGAATGCATATGAAAACTCACTATCGGCAAAGACATAAATAAATATAAATTAGAAACGCAAAATCAAATGTAAAATCCCATTTAACGCATTAATTTCACACGCATATGCAAGAATTAACAAGTTACAATGGCATAGACGACAGTAAGGCACACTACACATGCACATGAGCTTAATGGGCGCAACTCTATTAAAATATTAAGACGATTCTCAAAAAAAAAAAAAAAAATTTTATTAATTTTTGTTTGATTTTGAAACTATATTAAAAATTAAATTAAATACATGTCTGACTTGTATGAATTTGTGTCGAACGTCAAAGGATTTCAAGAAGCAATGTACGAAAAGTGTTCTTCAATCTGCGCTATAACATGTTTCATCAAGAACATTAAGAGACGTGGCGAAAATATTCACTCATCTATTATAAAATCTGATATTGTGAGATGTAACATTTTATAAAAATTTATAATTTATCGTTTTGGCTCTACCATTTTTTCGTTGGAAGCTCATTTACTTGAATTTAATGGTGTGCACATATTAATTTTTCAATTGATATCAAAGATATCGATACGATTTTGACAATACACTTGTCAGCATATTCTTTTCCTATCTCAGTGAACTATTCTTTTTTCAAAGCTCATCCGGAGCGAGCTTATTCCTCTAGTCAATTTTAAGCCACGTTGCTTAAACTATAGAATAAAAGAATTGGGAATCAGGAAATCAGGCTCGGTTTAACTTAACGAACTTGTTGTTCGATGCTGATCAAATATTTACTATGCATATTTTTATACTTTGTGTAATCTGTCACACTTCCTTTCGGATATTACACAAATTTCCGCTTTGGCCTGGACTTAATTTACCCTTCTAACCATAAGTTATAGTAGGTAAGGCACAGGTACATGAAGAACAAGAGAAATAGCCAAGTCAGCAGCAACATGAACAACTTGCAACAACAAGCGAGCAGTAGACCAAAGCACATTGCCGCTAGGCGAAGACAGAAACCCAATGCCTTACATAAGAAACGCTAAACGAGCGAAACGAATGCCAACGAATCAATCGTGTGTAGAATAGAAGATTGAAGGCGGCTGTGGCAACGTGAAGGAGGCAGCAGCAACAGCAGCAGCACCGTGAGGCAACACTGATGTGGCAGCCGCACGTACAAACTGTTGCCTGTCAACAGGAGAGAAGCAGAGCACTATTCAACTCAACTCAACTTAACTAAACTGAACTCCTTGACTCCTCACTTGAACTGCACACGCATTGATGCAACTTAAGGCGCAATCGAATAGGATTACGTGCCTTCTAATCGCGCGATATGCTCAAGATAAGACAAGCGCATTTTGGCCAAGCAGTAGAAAATAAGCGCAGCTGCTGCTGCCGATGTTGATATTGCCAAAGCTGGCAGGAATCACAGCAACACAGCAGTAAACTAACCAACTACCAACTAACTAAAAGTGCAAAAGAGCGATGAGGAGCGCAAAACAAAAAAAAAAAAAAATAATAATAAAAAAAAAGCGATCAGGAAATTCCGGTTTGCTATTATTTTTATTATAAAGATTTTTGTCTTGTGCTTTTTGTTCAATCAAAGCAAGTCGTCCGTTTGCACATCTAATGCCATGCGATGGCCAACACACACACACACACACACAAACACACACAGAGACAAGGAACCGAACCAGCCGAAGATGAGCGTGTCAGGCTGACTGGCAGACTGAAAGACGTGCGTTGTGGCAAACAGCAAACCGCTGCTGCAGTTGTTGCCACAAAACAGGAATTCGAGCATGTTGAAAACTGATACCTACGCTATATGAACATGCATTCCATGCTGCTACTGCCAATGCTCTTGCTGTTCTGCTTGGCTTGTCTTCTTAGCATGTTTGCCGGTTCGTCTCCTTGAGATGCAGATATGTTGCTATTTATAAAGAATCGCCGCCGCATTGCCGACAGCACCGACAGCAGCAACAACAGCAACAACAACAACAGCAAAAGGATACTGGTTTCTTTCTTACTTACATACGTTCGATTCCATTCGATCGATTTGACTGTCTTGTCTAACTGACTTACTGACGTACTCCTTGTCTGACAACGGCGCAATGTCAATGGCACGCTGTCTGCCACCTTCTTTGTCATCTAATATTGTACACTCTTTCACGCTTTGGTTTTTTTCGCCAACAACAAAATTTCGTTTGTAAGACATTATTGATTGCACTAGGTCGCTGGGCAAGTTGTAAACGGCGCAAATATATATATTTTGCACGATCTCGGTGTCTGCACATGGCCAGTGCTGTCAATGCTGCCACTGCACGCTAACCAAAAATGTTCGTAATATTTGTCGCTTGTATTTGCTTTGCCGTCGCATGCAACATTGTAAACGAATTATTATTTATGGCCAACTAAGCAACTAATTTGCAAAAAAGGCTGACCAAACGGGTCTCTTAGTTGCTCCTGTCTGACTACGGCGGTCACTGCCTACAATTGCCTGCGGTCATTGATGTCTTTGTTTATTGGCGCTTCGTTTGCCTTCATTTCGGCATACGATTTGCACATTAATTAACTTACAACGGCAAACATTTGACTACTGTATATTTTGTTTTCCTTGCTTCAATATGAAAATAAAATATCGTTGATTTTTAATGAGCATTTCATTGTTGGCTTTTAATGGACTTGTTTAATTTTCTTATAGAACGCTTTTCATTGTATTAAATAACGTATACGTTTTGTGTGTTTGTGCACAAAAATCGTATGTCAAAGTCATCATAAAAAAATAATAATCAAAATAATGACAGCAATTATTCGACAACAAATCACGTAAAGTTGGCAACATTGCAACATTGATTGCAGCATAAAAATACCAAAATTAATAATGTTGAGTCGATCTGACTTGGTACGATAAAGAAAGCAATAGAAACAGATTCTCATTGTATACGACATACAAATACGCAACAACACAACTGTCTGTCAGTTTCATCTGTCTGTCTGTCCGACTGTTCGTTTGTCCAACAATGAGCTGCCATTAAAAGCTAACATAATTCTACGAAAGTGATTGATTACAAACGCAGAAGCGAGAGAAAAGCGATCAATTAAAACGACTGATGATGATCAATTAATAACGCATCGGCGTGCAACAGCAACAACAACAACAACAACATTGAAAACATTGACGAGTTTCGCTTTGAAGGCAGAAGCTTTGAAAGGAAAGTATCAACAGCGTTGGCAAAAAGCGCAACTCATCATGCGGCAGTGACAAACGCGTTTGCCGCACTTCATATATCGTTCAACATGTTGCACACATACATATATAACAACAACAACAACAACAAAGCCAAACGCAAACGCATCATGTGGCATGATCAGCTTTGTGTTGTTTGCAACAATTTTAACACATCATAAAGAGAAGCTTAAAGAACGCGCGCGCATCGACGTCTGCTTTTTTCCTCTCTCCCTCTCTCTCTGTGTGAGTGTGTTTATTTGTATCTATGAGTTGCATACGTCATTTATGGGCAACTTGTATTACATAACTTTTCCTTGGGTTCGCAGATACGCTACTGTTCTGTTCTGTTCGATTCTGTGCTGTGCTGTTCTGTTTCTTGGAACTTACAGGCAAGCGTACTGAAATCACACAAAGCCATACGTTTATTTGTACATCCCGCTGCTTGCTTTGTTGCTTTGCTTTGCTTTTGTAAGTTAGGTCAAGGAACTTGCGGCATTCGTTGTCATCGTGATCGTCATCGTCATAGTCATCTTCAACGTCATCATGATCATGCGCCTCAACATACATGATCTTTGTCGGTCGACATATATAAATATGCTTAGCTCGAACTTAAGTAATGAACTACAATATGAGATTTACGCTTTGCGATGACACTCATTTTTATTTTCTCATTTCTTCAGCTCTTAAGCTGAGCTTTTAGCTGAGTACCAAGTGCAACAAGCTCAGTTTTGTAAGCTGTCGTCCGATTTCCGTCATTGTTGTTGATGGCCGAATAACGAATTTGGCATTTAAAATCCGATTTTGTGTGTGTTCAGTTTATAAATAACATGTATGTAAGTTCATTCGTACGCTTATTGCCATTAAACATTATAAATTAAAGCCGCACAAAGTTGCATTGATGAAATTGTAGCGTTGTCCATGTTGTTCGGTTGGTCTGCTGGTCGTTTGGCCCGTTGGCGCGTTTGGCGAGGCGTGACGGCACAAACGCATGTAGAGCAATGCGATAACTGCATCTATTAGCTGTAGCATAAAACAGCAACAGCAACAACAACAACGACAACAAAAACTAAAAACGCTTATCGCTCATAAAATGTATTTTAGCCGACAGCAAAATGGCATAAAGATTGCGCTTGATTAGATGATATTAGCTACAAATGCGGCACAAATGCCACGTTGGGGTGGCATGACGAAGCATGCCAGAGCAATGTTGGCTAACACACAAATTTAGCTAATATGCAATTTTGCGTTTTTTTTTTTTTTTTCAGCACTGTTTGCATGAACGAACATGTTAAGCGCATATGAAGAAGGCAAGCAAAATGGCTAAATAGCAAAATAGCATAAAAGATCAATTGAAACGCAACTATGAAGCACGAAATGTTGCTTTTTTTTTTGTTTATGACTAATGACATGACTAATTGTGCGCACACAAAACTTTTACGGGCATAGTTTTTTTTTCTGGCATAAAAAAATCAAGTCTCATGCCACATGCCGCAAGCCGCGCTTCATTTAAATGCTAATTGACAGCCGACTCGCCCAAACTTTGCTTTGTATGAGCCAAGTGACTAACATGTATGAGGAAAAGTCTGTCTGTCTGTGTGTGTGTGTGTGTGTGCCTGCCAAGCTTTTATTGTCGCCTTTGTGGCAGCGCAAACTATCAAATTTTTTACGATTACGCATCGCTGGTGGGCAACGCACATGTTCGTTCGTTCTGTTATATATTGTTTAACAAAATCGAAATCGTATCAAATCGCATCAACGCTTAAACAATTATTATCAATCAAAATCATAAAATTCATAGTCAATATTATTATTGAACGCATTCTAATTGATTTTTGATTGTATGGCGAGAAAAAAAAAAACGACGCAGTGGAAGTGGAAAACGTATAACATTTTATGAAAGCGCTGACATTTGAGCACAAGTTGGAAAACCATATATTTTTTTTTTTTTTTTTTGTTTACAACAATAAAAGGCATGTTTGTATTTTTATGGCGTTGGGTTTTACATTTGTGTGGTTTATTTGTGCAATAAATCAATAATTCAATTTATAGCAAACAAAAAAAAGAGTGGAAAAAAATATAGAAGACTTTTCAGTTGTTGACATTTTGTGAAAGCAAGTTTGTTGCTTAAGTCTTTTGATGTCATTTCACTAAGCATTTTTTTTTTTTTTTTTTTTTTTTTACAGGAAATACAAAACTTTTGCACTAATTCACTATAAATCAGTATTATTATAATTTTTGTTTATTTTTTTTTTTTTTTGTTCTTCATTTTTATTTTCATTTTTGAAAGTTTGTTTTTTTTTTTTGCTGCTTTATTTGTATTTTATGTTGATTATTTGTCTATGAAAGGAAGTGAGTTATGTTAAGCAGTTTCTATGCTTCAAGTTCAACGCTGTGTGAAAGAGTTGTCACAGCGATTTGTCGTTTGGCCAATTGGCGTTTAAATCAAGCAAAGAAGGTGCACAACAGCCAACACTTGTTGCCAATTGACACTTGAGGCGTTGGCCAATGCTGCCTTAGGCAACACAACACAACACAACTACAAATGGCTGAAAATTTATAAACGAAATAAATTCAATTGACTTGTTTTGCGGCAGCAACAACAACAAGCAGCAGCAGCAGCAGCAGCTGGCTGGCATTTACAGTTTACAGGCAACAAATGCAGCAATGTAATAAATTCTTGGCGCAATACAAGCGGCAGCTACAGTTTCTCAACTGCGTAACAATAAATTTCCAATGCAAAAAAGTAACGAAAACAGCTTCAGTCTTCGTCTTCAGTACCCAACGCTGACTTAGACACAGCGCTCAATCTTTTGCTACAGCATCATCGGTTTCAGCTTAGCGCTTTGACTATGACTCGATGACTATGACTATGACTATGACTTTGACTTGAACATCGAGTTTGGCTTTAGAATTTGTTATTTGAATTTCGAAAATTATGGCCACAAATTTGTTTTATTGCCAAAGTCAAGGCGTGCAATCATTAAATGCAACAGCATGCGGTCATTGACAGCCACATGGCAGCCGAGTGCGCGAAATGTATGCCGCTTGGCGTTGCACGTTGCACGTCGCTGTGATTGCCATCGTCTGAGTTATGTTTTTGCACTAAAAGCGTTTCGACTGACTAACTTAAATATGAGCACATCATTAGCCTAAAATTGTTGGTTCTCGTTGCACGCCTAAGCTTACATTACATTGTACATCGTACATTGTATGTGCCTCACTGCCTGCCGGCTGCTGTTAGTTATGGCTGCCGTGCACTTAGCGGCATCGCTATGATAGTACTAGACGACTTTAATCCATGTAATCTTTGCCATAAGCTTTTATTGTTGTTGCTGTTGTTGTTGTTGTTGCGCAATGCACCGACCGATCGATACTAGTCTAGAAGCTGTCATTCAAGCGGCAAAGCTTGGCTTGTCGGTCAGTTTGTTGGGCTTCGTTTTTGTTTCTTTTGCTTAACACGTGCGCAAATTATAAAATTTATAATGCATTAGCAACAGGACTATCGTTGGACGGACATTTAGCTGCAACAAGTGGTAGACAGATAGATAGATAGATGTCGGTTAGATCATTCACGTACATAACTGCAAAATAAAAACGTAAGCGATTTTGTTTTTTGTATTTTAAATTGCGTAAATGTTAATGCAAACATATTCATTAACAGTAACAGTTACAGTAACAGTAACAGCAACCAAACATTTATTTCGAAGTTAACATTAGTCAAAATTAACATACTCTGCTACCACTGTACATTCGATCAATCTATTCTGTAGAAGCAAATTGCGTTATTTAAATTTAATTTTAAGCAATAACTTCTCCTATGTACCAAAGCGTCACATGTTACATGCGCTAAACTAGTGTTGAAATTCTGTTCCAATGTTTATTTTTTGCAAATAAGCTCACACATACGCACACGCACGCACGCATGGCATATGTAACCTCCTTTAAGCCATATGCTAATCTCAGTTATACTCTTTAAGTTGTCTGTTGCCGACAAACGATTGCATTGGTCAACATTTCATTATGTTTACGTTCGACTGACCGACTCAACCGACTACAGGCTCAGGTTAGTGTTATCCGCACGCAATAATGACTTCCTGCAAAGAAAAAAACAAAAACAAAAACAAAAACAAGAAACAACCATGAGCCAAAAATAAACACTCAACTGTACGTGTTGTAAGTCTAAGTCTAAGTATAAGTCTAAGTGTAAGCAAGTAAGTAAGTAAGTGTGTATGCATGTTTGGCTTGGCGGTCGTTGGCAACGCTCATCTATCGGTTTGTCTCAGCAACTGTCCAGTTTTCTATTCATATGCAATTGCCTACGATCATGTGTATTTTTAGCATTTTCTGTGCTGCTGATGATGTTGTTCATGATGATGATGTTGGTCTTGTTGTATGCCATCTCTCACTCAATTAAATTTGTTATTTAAGCGGGCGCAAAGCGAGCACAGCCAGACGACCAACAACAACAACAACAAAAACTGCAGCAAGTCCATGGCCGTGTCCAAGTTCGTGTACAAGTCCAAAGTGGCACGCGTGTTAGGTGGCGTTGCGTGTCTGTTGGCATGTGTCCACGCGAAATTGATATCAAGCATAATTTTTCAAGAGCACAACTATACACACATACATACATAACTATGCGCACACATATGCAAAATCACTTAAAACCAACGACAATCTTGTTGTGGTTGTTGTTATTTTTATATTTTTTTCATTGCCGGTTTTTTTTTCAAATATTATTTATTTATTATTTTTTTTTTTTTGCTACTCTGTGTGTGTGTGTGTGTGTGTGTGTGCTTTGTGTATATAAGACGCTGCAAGGTTGCCTGTTTTTCCAGCTCTCGACACAGAGCCCCACTGACGGCACAGCTTCTTCTAATCAGATTGCAATGCAAAAAGTGTTGCAGACACACAGCGACATCGTAAAGCGTTGACTTTATAGTTATAGCACACACACACACATGCACACATGCACACACACACACACATACATAGTGAAGCACAAACACGAGAATGGCACGCGGCCATAAACAAATTTGTTCAAAGTTGAATTTTAATACTTTTTTGTGATATTTTTTGCTTCGTTGTTGCTGTTGTTGTAGTTGTTAGTGTTGTTCGTGTTGTTATTGTTATTGCTGCTGACGCTGCTGTGCTCATACATGCAACAGGTTGTTGCTGCCATTGCCTTTAGTGTATTTGCATAAAACTCATTTTGTTTCAAATTTCCTTCAATTATTTTTTTTTATTTTTTTACATTTTTTTTTTTTGTTGTTCTCAACTTAATTTAAATATGTATTTTTGTTGTTTTTTTTTAATTTTTTTTTATTAAAACATATTTGCATTGATGACTTCAGGAAGGAAATCATATCCTGCAACATGTTTTAATATATTTTTTTTTTTAGAATGTATAAATAAGTATTTTAATATAAAATAATAACACCGATACAAGATACATTTCATTTAATTTATTTCGCAAAACAAAAACAACAAATATTTGAATAAATCATTTATTAAATTAAATATTTGAATGAAAATTGCCGTATGTGACCATGTTGCGGTAACTAACATACGCCTAATCATTTTTAAGCATCAACTTACAAAACTTATAAATTAAATATTTGAATAAAGATTGCCGTATGTGCCTATGTTGCGCTAACTAACATACGCCTAATCATTTTTAAGCAACAACTTTCAAAACTTTTAAAAACCTCGTTTGTAACAAGTTCAAGCGTTTAAAAAAATAATGTCTTCGATACAAAATACAATATACATTTCATTTGATTTATTTCACAAAAAAAAACAGCATTTAAAACAGTTTTGAAAAATACTGCGCTATGTGCACATGTTGCGCTAACTAACATATGCCTAAACATTATTGAACTCCAACTTATAAAAACGTCGTTTGTATGTTCAAGCGTTAAATAGAAGAATAAAGATTGCCGTATGTGCCCATATTGCGCAAACTGACATGCGCCTAAGCATTATTGACCTCGATCTTACACCTTGTTTGTGTTGAGGCGTTAAAAAGAGGCGTTTATATCAAAGTTTTAATCAACTAAAAGTGATAAAATTTTTGCTAAAGTCAAGAAACGCTTAAAGATTTTCATGCGATAAATTTGTCGCTCAACTTCAACTTCAACTCAACTCAACTCAATTCAGCTTCATCAAAGATACCGTCATTGATAAGTGCACTTGACAGCAAATACAACAACAACATGCAACAACAATAAACAGCAAAGAAAAAAAAAGAAGGACGGAACTGTCATCAAGTATTTGAAATATCATCGTTCTTTTAAGTGCTTTCACAGCATTCGTTGCATTATGGCAAAATATTTATGCACATGTATGTATGTATGTGACATGCCACAAGCAAAAGCAATAACAATAATACAACAACAACAACAGCAGAAGTAACACATCATGCAACAGTTGTGCATTAGGCAAGAAGGCTTTAAATTTTCTCAACTATGAAAAAATGGAAAGACAGAAAAAAAAAAAGTGTTAATATTTTTATTATAATTTTTTTGTGCTTCGCTTCTTGTAATAAAATTAAAATTAATTAGTCAAAATGTTTGCATTTAATGTGCAAGTGACAGCAACAATAACAACAACAACAACAACAGCATAACAACAAGAAGAAGAAGAAGCAGTAGTGCTTATTTGTGGCAAAACATTACAATAAGCAAAAGGCAGCAGAGACAACACAACACAACACAACACAAAACGGGTTTTCAGCGCTTTCGATGTAAGTTGTGTTGATTTTGATGCACGTACACCTGCAACTGCAACTGCTTTGGGTCGTTCTCTCGCTTACTTTGGGGTTCACTTTGCTTTGCTGCGCTTTAAGTCATCAAACAACGCTTGGCAAACAACGTTTTATTATGGTTGCATTTCTTCTTCGCTTAACTCTTAACTAATTTACACTTCTGCTATGCAACATACGGCTTGTTGTTTTTGTTTAATTATTGTTGTTGTTGCAATCATTGCTGAACATTTGCCAACTTTTATTGATTTTTGCAGTAAAATGCTATGATTTTATGCTACCTTCATTTGATTTGAATGGCAGCTAACTTTGATAGCGTTGTCTCTTGCTATTGCTATTGCTATCTCGCTCACACCCGCTCTGTGCCACAGTCTTTGCTACACTGCTTGTTCTTATTCTCATGCTTATATGCCTTGTTGTTTTGCTTCTGTGCTGCTCCTCCTTTCTTTATGCATCATTCATTGATATATTTGAAGGAGGCACAGGCACAACTCAGCTCAGCTCAGCAGCGCTTCTTTTGCACGCAATTAGGAGCAATAATAAAATTGTTTAATCTATGCGCGACTTATATGCATGTATGTATGTGTGTGTGTGTTTTAATATGTCAAGTGTTAACGTTGCCGCACGAAGATTGAGCATGCGCATGTTTTGTCTTATTGCCAGGCGGTTTTGCCGACTGACCGTTATATGTATTAAGTTTTGAATTTTTAGTGATTATTTGCTGCCAAAAAAATATTATTACAAATGACTACAAAAACAGCAGAACAGTTAACTGACATTTAACGATTTTTCACACAAGTTTGTTGCTTAAGTCTTTCGTTTTTTTTTTTTTTGTAACAATTTTTGCACTTGAATAATAATAAAGCACAAAATTCAAATTTAATGAATTAAAATAACAATGCTATTAATTGTATGACATGAACACACACACACACACACACACACATACACTTGTACAAATAAGCAGTAAGATTTATTAAGTTCACACATCTGAAAAGTCACTTGAAACTGACAATTAAAAAGCACTCGTCTTGCCATATTCGACATGCTCATGTGCCTCAACTCAACTCGACTCAACTCGACTCAAGTCAACTCAACTTGGTTCAATTCATTACAGAACAGTTTTCAAAATGCCACAGCTGCATTAATTGTACACACACACACACACACACATACAATGTGCAGAGGCTGACCAGCTTCAATGCGCCAACAACAACACCAACACGACCAACGTTTCGTCCAAATGTGGCGTGCCTTTGCCGCCGCACCACCGCACCGCCGCACGTCGTACGCCAACACCAACATCACCCAACGGACTGCGCCTGCCGCAAGTTGATCTCTTCTTAATGATCACCGTAAATTGTTGATTTAATTGTGAGAAACAAAAGTCAACAGTTTTTGAAGCACTTCATTCCGCATTACTTCAATTTCATTTTTCTCATTTGTTATTATTATTATAATTTGTTTGGCTCTTGTTTTTTTTTTTTTGTAATTTTTGCATTTTGAATGAATTAAGCTCAGCTTGGGCATATTGTTTGTGCAGCCTCGGGTGGGCGTCGCTTCGATACTTGTATTGCTTTAGACAATTGTTAAACATTTAATTAAATAAACATTAAAAACTTGTATTGCATTTCTGAAACGCAAAAAACGAAATCATTTATAATGAAAATGTCTTCTGTTTTTTTTTTGTGAGATTTTTTGTACGATTTTTGTTCGATTTTTTGTTTGATTTTTGTTTGGTTTTTTGTTCAATTTTTGTTTGATTTTTTGTTTAATTTTTTTTAGATTTTTTTTTTAATTTGTGGGAATGCAAAATGTAAAAAAAAAAAAAACAAAATGTTAACGGCAAAATGGCATGGAAATTTGCGACAAAACGCATAAATGTTTTATTAGCCTACGCAAAATGCAAAGCGCCAACCGAGTGAGTGAGCGGGCGTGAGGGTGTGAAGGAGAGCACACTAACATGCGTTAATGCAACGCACTCAATAAAGTATCTGTGTTTGTGTGTGACACATTGAAGATATTTCTGCAAATTGTTCTTACTTTCTTGGCATATTTGCTCATGCTTTGCTCCTTACATGATCGCCTTGTAACAACACTTGCATATATCATGTACAAATAAATGTGCCACCAAAAAGAAAAAACGCGAACTTCGGTCTTGCTGAACATTAAATACGCTCTTTGGCAACTTATTTCTGCCTTTTTTAATCCCGAGTTCCTGAGATAGGTCAACTATTGATTTTTGCTATAAGTGTGCACATTTTTTGATCAAGATAGTTTTCCCGCTGCCCTATAAACATAACTAAGAAGTTTCCAGTCGATTGGTTAAGAGAGAAAAAAGTTTTCCATACAAAGACTTCAATTTGCTGCGCTTCCTCTTCTTCATTTTGTATCGCAGCTGGCAGTTCTAGTGATCCAAACTCAATGAAACTTTCAGACATTTGGTCTGGGCACGCAAAACTACTAGTTATGAAATTTCAGCACTCTAACTCAAAAAACAGCAAGTTTTCCATACATCATCTTCTTTTCGTTTGGGTATTCTAAGAGTAAAAGAAACTCTACGAAATTTCAACGCTTTGACTACAAAACTGTGGGCTTAAATCACATTGGTACGGACAGACAGACAGACATGTCTCAAACAATTTCTTCTGAACGCCTGATCAAATATATTGTATATGCTTTATATGGTATATGGCCGAAGATGTCTCCTTTGATCTGTTACAAACTTATGCATAAACTTATGAGCGTAAAAAAAAGTGGCTTATACAACAACAACAAGAACAACACGAGTCGTGCATTTATTAACTTGTTAGCATTTTGAAGTTCTTCGGTGTTGAATTTCATGCCAAACGCGTCTCTAACATGCAAGACAACTTTGCCAAAGCTAACGAATCCCAAAAAGCAAAAGAAAAAACAGGCGTATGATAACTAACTAAGCCACGCCTTAAACTGCAAACAGCTAATGAGCATTTATGACTTTCCCAGCGGTTACTTAGCTTAGCAGCGAGCTTAGAACAACTCAAAGGCAACAAACTAAGCGCACATAAAATAAAGATATATGAGAAAACCTTAACTGGCAAAAGGACTTTGCACCAAAAAAAAAAAAAAAACAAAACTGATGCGCTTAGTGTGCTTAGCCAAAGCATCTTAAAGCGCATTCCCATGTGTCAAGCAATGCTGATAAGCGTTGCCATAAAAACGCCTCAATTCCTAACGAAGCGCAGCGGTAGCCCACGCTTTGCTCAACTGTGCGATGAACATCTGATGATGATTTGCTAATGCCATGTGGGCAACAAAACTCATAAGGCAAATCAATAATAATAATAATAATAATAGCAGCCAAGCAGTTACAATTCGTTGACGCATTGAGCGTTAATCTACGCAAGCATGCACATAATTTATATCTTTAACCTTATCTATTTGTCATTTTAGCTGCGCCAAGCAATAAAAAAAAAAAACCAACGACACAAGATAAATGTCAGAAAAGTTTCGGAAGTCAATAAAAAAAATATAAAAAAATTCAAAAAAAAAAAAAAATTCGAAAAAAAATTCGAGACTTTTATTAAAGAACGGAAAATAAAAACGAAACGAAACGTAAGAAAACAAAAGCAAAACGGCAGGAGTTCTCTAAATGTTGTTTGCTTTTGTTGCTAGTGTTGTTGTTAGTCTAAGTGTTGTTGTTGTTGTTGTTTGCTTGTGCTCATTTTTATTGATTTGTTGTCAACTTAATAACTCATAACTTCTTTATGACAAAAAGCTCTTGTTGCTTCTGCTGCTGCTGCCACTTCCGCTTGGCATTTCTCCGTTTCGATTATAGTCTCTTCTCTTTTTTTTATTGGCAGCGTATGTCGCGTCTGTTGTCGTTGTCATTACATTGTCGCCACTTGAGTGCTGAGCTGAGCCAAAGCTCATCTCATGTTCCCAAACATTAAACATTAAACATGAAATGAGATTTTGGCGTCATTACAAATACCAAAAAGGTAATGTTGCTTACAAAAGCTTACAAAACGTCTATAAAAACGTCTTTTATTGGCCTTTTTGTTGGCTCATGTAATTTGAGTATTTGTGTGCATTATTTGTGGCCATTGAAGACACACCTGTTTTGCATGCCAGACGTACCTTAATGAGCTTCGGCTTAACTTGGCTTGGATTTATAAAATTTGTTTAACTTTTGCACATTGACAGGCATGTATATGTATGTATGTGTGTATGTGTGTATGTGTGTGTGCTGTAATTGTATTGTAACTGTAAATGTTGTAATGACGAAAACGCACAATGACCTTCAACAAAAGCGCGCTTAGAATGACAACAACAACAACAACAAAAACTAACCATGAAGAATTAACTTATCAAAAACAATAACAAAAACGTGGAAAATGTCAAAAAAAAAAAAACAAATCCGGAAAATAAATGTTAATGCGCATTTACATAATTGTCGCAGTGTAGCAAAGCACAACAACAACAACAACAACAAAATACAACAACGATAAGCAACAATTCAATTTGCTTTTTTTTAAGGTTTTTTCTTTGTTTTTGTTACGTTTTTTTTTTTTTCAATGTAATTAACCTCAAGTTGACTTATGCGCTCTTTTGCTCATTTATTCGGCTTCTTCTTCTTGTACATTTTTGTTCTTGTTGCTTTTTTGTTGTTGTTGTTTTCATTCAAACACAAAAAATAATTAAGCAAAGCTAAAAGTTCATGTTAATTGTCAGAAAATGATGGGCAACACTGGGCAAGGCAGGGCATGTGACAAAGCGACAACAACGACAACGACAACAACAACAACAACAACGACAACAAAAGAGCAACAAAGGTCAAAGCATTAATAGAATTGTCAACTATGCGTTTGCAAGTGCTTAGATTATGAATGAACCGAACGAACGAATGAACTGACCAGCAGACCAGCAACAACAACAACAACAACAATAGTTGCTATGACAAAATGCTTCAACGCCAAAACGCCCAAAGTTGAGTAATATTTTTTTTTAATTATTATTATTTTTTTTTCATTTCTTTCAATTGACTTCGACGTCGCTGACGACTTCTTCCTTCTCACCTGCTTTTGTTTTATATTTTTTTATATATATATTTTTTTGGGTTTTTTTGTGTTTTTTTTTTCTTAGGTGTTGTTGTTTTTTTTTTTGTGAGCGGAAGCAACGAACGACAAATTTTTTAATTGTTTTTGCTGTTGTACATAAGCACACACACACACATATACACACACAGTAAATTCTTGTTTTTTCATTTTGTATCTTTTTGTTTAAACAAAGCACCGTTATATTGCGCGAGTCGCGGTGTGAATGATACTTTAATTGCGCGCTCATATCATTAGCAAAAACAACAACAACAACAAAACAACGATGGCGAATATTTTTTTTTTTTTATATATATTTCTTTTTTTATTTTTGTGTATTTTTAAGTTCAGCAAAAATTGTCATTTACATGCATAAAAAGCAAAAAGGCATTAAGACCCTTAGCCATTTGCCTAAACTTCCTATAATAATTATAAGAAAAAGAAGCTGAAGAAGAGAAAGAAGAACAGGAGGAAAAGCCAATAAGTCTTGAAACATCCTCAAAGTTGTCATACAAAACTGTATTTACTTTCAAAGTGAAATAAGCTAACAAGGGGGGTTGATGAATCATGCATGGTAGGCGGTGCCACGCCCCAAATTTTATAGAAAATGTGTATTTGACAATATTAATTTATATATTGATTAAAATTTTATAAGAAAATCGCTCAAAAAATGTGTAATTTTTCGAATATTTGAGTTTGATTGATTTTGTGGGGCAACCATGAAGGAGAGGGGTAATTTGTAGTATGCAGTTTAAAAGATGTATATTTACTTAGCATGCATACAAAATATCTGATTTGTATCTTTCATAGTTTTGGAGTTATAGCAATTTTAAGGAAACCCAATTTTTAGGTGAAATGAGGGGGAGGCGCAAAAATTGTGGTATGCAATTATATAGAGCTAAAATTACTGTGACTGAGTCAAGCCGATTTTTATGTTTCTAACCCATTTGGTATGCAAGTTATAGCCTTTCGAAAAGGATGTCGGTGCTAGTTGGGCGTAAAGGACTGGGCGTGGCTCAAAACCAAGCAGCACGAGTCTATGCAAGAAATTTCAAGTCTCTTCTAGTTTAGATGAACACGGACGGACAAAGGGTAGATGGACGGATAGACGGACATGGCTGAATTGATTGCGCTTGTCATCTTTATGAAGATTACATATAATTTAAGTGGTCCCACTGCCCTTCTTCTATGCGTTACATATAAAAGCTCCGAAACAAGCCTTATATGCCTTGTGTAGGGTATAAAAATCCAAAATGAAGTTATGAAATGAGCAAAACAAACTGTTAAACAAAAAGTTCAATGAATTCAACGATTATTGCAGGCAAATAATTTGGTTGAAGTTGCCAAATGACCTTCAAATCAATGAAAATTAAATATTTTTAACAAATGACATGTGTTTTTTTTCGTATTCTTTTTTTTGTATTCTTTTTGCCTTCTTTATTTTTTTGAGAATTAACTTTTTTTGAAAACAATTTTTTTTTGCTTTTTTTTGAGTAATAAAAACATTTTGTTGCTTTTCTAAGAACTTAAAATGAATGACAGTTGTTGTCGTTGTTGTCGTTGATTTAATGTGCAATTTAAAACAATTTTCGTTTTACTTTGCTTGTCGCTGTTATTGTTGTTGTTGTTGTTGCTTTTTGTATATAATTTCATGCAATTTAGAAAGCGTTTTTTTGGCTTTTGTGTGTTTTATGTTCAAGTAAAGCAAACAACAAATCTTGCTGTTGTTCTTGCTAATGATGTTAATGATGTTAATGATGATGATGTTAATGATGATGATGATTATAATAATAATGTTGCAAATGTGAAGTTTAAGCAAAAATTACTTTAAACAATTTTAATATTTGTGTTCGCAGCTGCCATGTTGCACCTTGCATTAAGAACAACAAGAGCAACAAGAAGAAGCACAGGCTGCAGAAGCAGAAGAAGAAGAGGTAGAAGCGCACAGCAACGCCCAACAAACAATCACTTACAAGCTGCTAAATTGCATAATCACCAATGCGCAAAAACGTTGAATCAAATCGCCGCAAAAAACAAGCAACAACAACAGCAACAACAGAGGCCTCATTGTGCAGCGGGCAATCGGCAACACTTGCAATTGCTGTACGCATATTTGTTATTGTTGTTGCTGTCGTTGTTGTTGTCCCAAGCAAACCAAAGAGCTCATGATCAGCACATAATTGTTGCCGTCATACGTTCGTTCGTTCGTTCTCTCGTTCGCTTGCTCTCTCAAAACCACACGCGCACATGCACTCTCGCACTCATTGACTTGCATGGAATGACACACACATGCACTCTCGCACTCATTGACTTGCATGGAATGACACACACATGCACTCTCGCACTCATTGACTTGCAAGCAATGACACACACATGCATGTAATTTCGTACAAATAATTTGTGTTGTCTTTTGTTACTCTTCTTGTTGTTCTTGCTCTTTTTGCTCTTCTCGTTGTTGCTCTCGTTGATGCTCTCGTTGTTCTTATTGTATGAAACGTATACAGCTGCCAAGTTTGCGCACTGTGGGTGGCTGCGGGCTGGTGGTGCGGTGGATCAGCACGTTAAGCAAGCGCATAAAGCACAAGAAGGCAATGCAAACAAAAGCAACTTAATGTTTTTGCAACTTCATGATGATGTTGTTAATGCTCATTATGTTGATGATGAGCAGATGATGATGATGTTAGCAATGGCAGCGTTGTTGTTGTTGTTGTTGCGCTTACTTGAACAGCTGAAATCAAATGTGCAATCATT
Source organism: Phortica magna (assembly GCA_037044515.1). Taxonomy (NCBI): domain Eukaryota; kingdom Metazoa; phylum Arthropoda; class Insecta; order Diptera; family Drosophilidae; genus Phortica; species Phortica magna. The sequence goes on along the minus strand of JBAMBP010003092.1, from coordinate 13,958 downwards.
TTAATACCTCTTAATTTCTTCTTCTTCTCAGGCAGAACATTTTATTTACTTATTGTTTGTTTTTTGGGGTTTTTTTATTGCACTTTTTGATGCTTAATCATGTTGATCCTTGTCTCAGTCACCGGCAAAATGGTCACACCCCAAAAATGCGAGTGAAATGCGTTGCCTTTTTTTTTTTTTGTTTTTGTTGTTGTTGTTGTTTCGTATTTCATATGTTGCAACCACAAATTAATTTCGAACAATTTAAGCTTGTGTCAGTTGTCAAGCATTATCGTCAAACCGTCGGTCCGTCCGTCCGTCCGTCTGTCTGTCTGTCGGTACGCCTTTTGTGGTTGCCAACAGCTGACGACGTTCATGTTGATCATACTCATGATGATGATGATGATGACGACGTTGTCATTATCGCTGACGACGGCGACGCTTTGCCAATATTTGTTGTCATGTCGCACTTGTGGTTTGTTTCTCTCCTCTTTTTGTTGTTGTTGTTGCAATTTTTAATGTCTTATCTTCTTTTTTGCCCTTTACCCCTTTTTTGTGGGTTTTAAGTTTGGTTTGCCTTTATTATTAATAACTCTTTTTGGGCCAATGGCGTTTTGACTTTTGTCAACGTTTAACACATGCTTTTGGCACGCTTTTCTTGAATTACAAGTTTATTACAATTTGCGGTTTTCTCGCTTCACTTCACCTCTAAATATGACAAAAGACTTAGAACACGAACTTGCAACAAAAAAAAAAATAAAAAACACAAAAATTCTTCTTGCTTAATAAGAAAGCAATAATCATGAAATTTCGATTAATCATATGACAAATACAAACAAAGTCTTTGTTCATTTCAATGCTGAAGACTTAAAGGAAACAACAACAACAACAACAACAAAAATGCCACGCCAAAAAAAATCTTGAAATACGAAATAACTGAAATGAAATTTATGTGAAATGCGCAACGAAATGAATCATTTAACAACAACGTAGTCTGTATACACATATATATATATATAACATCACCCATTAAACCCCCCCCCAACGTCGGCAAGTTGCTCAAAGCTGAAGTGTCTTAAGTAAAAAAAAAAACAAGTTGTGAAATTCCAAAAATACCCTTTCCATTAAAATTGCCATTAAAAGCGAGCAAATGTGTATGAGCGGGGGGCAGAGGGTGTGGCGCAGAGTGTGACAGACAGCGAGCAGCATCGTAAGACAACATCAGCAATGCTTTACTGTTGTTGCGCGCAACTCACAAATGATTGGTCACAACGCCCTCAACTTACTCGTCATTAGCGTTCTTGTTGGTCTTGTTGTTGCTGTTGTTGTTGTTGTTATTGCTGTTGACCAAAAGCCAAAACGCAAAGTTTTTAAGCAAATAAATAAAACACACATACATATATATATGCAAGAGCGTAGCCAAATTGTCACAGAGAGGGGCGAGGCGAGGACGGTTGGCTGTGCTCAAGATCACTAATTCATTTATTGCTAGTACCAAAGCTGACCCCCTTCCACCCCCTGGCTACGCCCTTGTGCATTTATATATGTATGTGTTTCATTACTGTGTACATTACGGTAAATAAATAAAAGTGCTCAATTCATTTTCGTTAACTGAAAAAAATCGCTTTCGGTTAACGCTCAACATTCTTCTCGATTTCTCGATTGCTCGATTGATTGCTTGTTTACTTACTTCTGCTCATATTATACATTATACATTATACATCATTTGTTGTCTTATTTTATTCATAATGTTTTTTTTTTTATTTTTGGTTTTTATTATTCGTCTGTCTGTCCGTCCGAACGTCCGTTTGACGTTGATTTGCTTGCTTGCATTTTAATTGAGTTTGAGGTTATTTTATGTTATATATTATATATTATTATTGTTATTATTTATTGAGGACATTTGCCATATTCTTTGCTGTCAATAAACTGCGCACTATCAGCAGCGGACAACGGACAGCGGACAACAAGGCGAAGCCGTCAAAGTCGTTCGCAATGTGTGAATGATTCAGTCAAATCATTCTTTTTCTATATGGAAAAAAAATAAAGTTAATAAAAACTTTGAAAATTTCTTAATTTTTTTTTTTTTTTTATAAAAAGAGTTTGATAAAACAACAACAAACATATGTTGAATAAAAATTTTCAATTTGAATTTTTTGTTTCTCATCTTTGAGTTTATGTGCAACATGCATTCAAATCATTCATGCATGATTGCAAGTCACAGCTGCAAGCAACAACAACAACAATAACAACAACAGCAGCATAGAATAGAATAGAAAAAATGATTACTTAGATATATATATATGTACATGTATGCAGGTATATTTTAGTATGTTATTGAAATTTTGCATGCAAGCATATAATTGCATATATTCCATCATTTTCATACAACGATTGCACAGACTGAGGCTAATGTTCAGAACAAAACAGAAAAGAAAATAAGCGCTGCCGGCTTTGCTGAAACTTGTATACACTTGCAAGCATTTCGAAAATTATTCTTATTGGCAAATCTTACGTTTTGGTTTTCTAATAAGAAACATTTAACATTAAAAGCCATTAAATCATGCTACATTAGATTATGCCATGCCAAATACTATTTTTAAATTTTTCTCTTATGTCCGATTCTTATAAATCTTTGCAATATAGTCAAGCATTAATAAAAACTGTTAATTATAATTTTATTTTCAAGAACAAATCATTTTTTCTAACAAGAACCTTATTTTTGATCTATCATGCCTATGTAAGCCATGCTAAATTCGTCCGATCTTCACCAAACTTACGCGCCAACTGCATTTGCGTTTAATATACAATTTTTGTGCAAAATTTTGTGTTGATAACTTCAAAAAGTATAACTTTTTTCATGCAAAACCGCATATTCGAACGATCATACAAGAGTCATGAAATGTCTGAACATATATCATTAAAGCATTGGGTGAAGTTCACACCAAAACAGACGAACAGACATGAAAACATCAACTCTTCATTATATTAAATATATCTTCTTCACTGTTTGGCAAACTTTATAACAAAATTAATAAACTCTGCTTGCGTGAGTATAAAAAGAGAATTGATGCTGCTGCTGATGCACTTGCATTGCATTGCATTTATGCATGCATGATATTAGAGGGCAGCAGCAACAACAGCAACAACAACAGCAACAGCTTCAGTGACAGCGACAGTGGCAAAATTTATGAAGAGCAAACTCAACTCAAGTCAACTCACGTGAAGTCAACTCGACTCAACTCAACTGAGAAGTTGTGACAAGTCAGAGCAGAAACTCATGTGAGCTTCTACATAATTTTGCATAGTTTTAACATAAGAATGCAAACGCTAACAATGTTCATGCCGCCCAAAAGCTCCGGCGCGTTTGGCATTAAAATGCGCATCACTTAGACAGCCAGACGGACAGACGAAGAGACAAACAACAACGCCGCCGCGGCCGCCGACGCTGAAAACGCTTTAAAAAATTAAATGTTCATGTTTCAGTTTGCAATTCAAAAAATGTGTATTCTTATTTGAGTTTAGCTTAGCTAAGCTGAGCTGAGCTGAACAAAAGCAAAGGCACAATCAAGTCAAGTGAAGTGAAATGAAGTAAAGAGCCAAGTTTATAAGGCATGTGAAAAGCATTTCCCAAGTTGCCGGCATCGCTGAATAAGTTATGACATAAGAACAAACGAAAAAACAACAACAACATTATCATCATCATCATCATCAACGTTAGAAGTTGTGTCTGTGGCAGTGGCAGCAACAACAACAACAACATTTTCACGGCATAATTACAACAAACGCTGCAAAAATAAGTATGAAACAAAAGCGGAAGCTTTGGGCAATGATCATGCAAACTGCTCATTCATGTCATAATTATTCCATTTCATGAGTTCATGATGAGCACAGACAGAGGAGTCACAGCAGCAACAACAACAACAACTACTACAAAAAAAAAAACAAAAGACAATGTTTGAGATTTTTGCATGACGTGGGATTTAATTGACTTTGCATGCAATTCTCTGACTTTAACACACAATCTCGCGCCCTCTCCTCAGTCGCTCTTACTCGCTCACATTTGAGACATGCTGTTAAAGCGCAAAACTGTTAAACGTTCTATTGATTAAAATGTTCATTTTTTTTTTTGGCTTATTTGTTTTGGAATTACAAAAAAAAATCGAAATAAAAATCGAAAAAAAGATACAACAAAATAAAAGCGAACAAAGAACATTCCTTTCCTTTTTGGCAATGACTGACTGGACCACATTTCTTAATTTTGTGTGTTTTTGCACAAAAAATTACTTAAAGCAAAAACACAATAAAAGCATTTGTCTGCAGTATAAGTATATATGTGTGTGTATGGCTTTGTGTACATGCGTCTTCCTTTCGCTGAAAACGGTAAAAAAGTAAATTTGATTCATGCGCCAATAACAGCTTTTTGTTGTTGTTATTGTTGTTGTTGTTATTGTTGACTTTGCTTTGTGTTTTTTTTAATATTATTTTTTGGCATTTTGTTATTTTGTTTACGGAATTCATTAGAAACTTTTGGGTTGAAATTAAAATTCAGCACAGTCGCAAAAGTAACGTCACATCTTTTTTGTAGGAAATTTTTATTGATTTATTTTTTTTTTTTTGCTTATAAATTTTGTGTTAAAAAAAAAAACATGTTCAATTATATGCTTTTATTTTTACAAGAATTTTTTTTCTTTGAAATTCAAAAAAAATTTTATTTAAATTAATAAAAATCAAAAGACTTAGGCAACGAACTTGCTTTGACATATTTTAATAACACTCACGTTTGTCACTTCTGCTGCTTTTTCTTCCGCTTCTACTACAATTTCTTCATTGCTGTTGCAGATTCTCACGCAACGAAGCATAAATGACAACAAAAAGCAAACAATAAAACAAAACAACAACAACAACAGCAAATGAACATCATAAATTTTCAATGTCACTTGCACTTGATTTATACTTGACAACAACAACAACACCAAATAGAAACTAACAAAACTACCAAAAATAGCAACAAATGAAAAGCAATGCAAAGTAACTTAAACTCAAACAAAATTAAATAAGACTTCATTAGAACATGCCTTCAAGCAGACAATAACAACAACAACAACACACGACAATGAACGTAATAAGTTGCGTCCAACAATATAGAAATAAGCACGGCAACCAAACTAAACAAACCAAAACCGAAAAACAACAACAACAGCATGCCAAGTAGTCGCTTGATGACTTCTGTTGTACATCATCTATTATTTCCATGCTGTGTAATGACTTCCTAATTGATTTTATGCCACAAAATTCAAAAGTAACTAATATAAGCACAGAAACGTTGGGGAACTTCATTTGATTCAACTGCAAAGATGACAGAACAGATGACAGAACAGATGAAAGAACAGAACAAGCCAGGACAAAAGGTAAAAGCTCATCATGATGAGTTCTGTCTTGATTTCTCACTTTTTTCTTATGTGTTCTTATAAAGTATAATGCAGTACATGTTTTTACCACACTATTATGGAGCACAAGTGTTAGGCTTAACATTATATGTATGTATACCAAACAATTCCAAAATTTGTAACTTTCCTAGCAGGATCTTGAAAAAGTTTCACGCCGTATATGAAAACTTTTTATTGTTTTGAAGTTTATAAGCTTTAAATTAATTGGAATACAACAATTAATACATCTAAACTGGCAGATACATATATATGAGAATGCACATTGGATCTCTAGAAAATCTATTGAATTTTAAGAACAACTTATCTTTATTTGAAAATAAAAACTGATAGGAAACTTAAGATCTCTCTTAGGCGTTGGCAGAGTGAACTGTTTCAATTAAAAATCGAAGTATTATACATCATTAGTAGAGCACGGCGTATGCTCATATCTCTATAAGTAAATGCGCAGCAATAATATGAAATCTGTCATTAAATGAAAGACATTTGTTATAAGTTGATGATTAAAAGATGGTTAAGAGCGTCTAAAATAATCGACTTCAACGTAGTAAACTCCTCTCTCTTGCGATTTGCCTTTTAGGAAGCGCTCACTACTAATTACATTTTATTGTCTGCCATATGTTGTTGTTATTGCATGAGAGCAAACGCACAAAGAAGCGCTTCAGAGTGATACAAAGCCTGCGAAAAAACATGGCATTGCAACAACATTAGAACAACACAGCGACAACAACATTGTAGAACAATAGCAAAGCCAACATTTTGTTTTAAAAACTATTTACATAACAATGCGAAATTATGCTACGCTTCACGCTTGCATTGCGCGCCAATTGTTGCACATGACGTAAATTTCTATTAAAAAAAAAAAGAAGGCGGAAAAAAAACCTCAAAGCTCAACAATGTTTTGGTAATTTGTATGCGCATAATTTGTATCTGCTGCCGTTGCCCTTTTTAGTGATTATTTTGTACGACGACGCATTTTAGAGTGAAACCTGCCAAGTTGTTGATTAGCTCAGCTTGGGTGGCCGATTGTATCGATTGAATCTCTGCTTAGATTTACATATACATGATGCAGATTAGAGAGATCTCATGAGTTACAACGACGGGTTGATAAGTCAATCGTGCCGCCGTGTGTGTGGGAACATCTTACGCTAATAAGCAGCTAATAAGAAGGTGTATGGAAGAATTTCGTTATTAAACGGTAAACTTACAAGTGTGAAGATTAAAGTTACAATTTTTATTTTTTTTTTCGTTCATTTGATTGGTTTTGTATTTGTATTTGTATTTGAGTGAAGTTCAAGGCATGAAGGCTTTATTTTTATTACATACAATTGTATTTGAAATGAATTTCAATAAAATTGAAAACTCACGCACGCACGCACGCACGCAAAGTGTACTGTACTGTGCACAATACACGCTAAGCTATGACTTGTGGTAATGAGCACGAGCGTTGTGTTACGCATTATGGCGGCGGTGCTGGCCTTGGCCTTGACGTCGGTTGTTGGCCGCCATAAAAAAAAAAAAAAAGTTCAGTTTTTTTTTTATTTTTCGAGCCTTTTTTTTCCGAAGTATTTAATGTTTTAATTTGTTAACTCATTTTTTCGAAAATGAAACCAAACATGATTTCGAAACAATAAAAATAAACAAAACGTTAGAACTTTTTTACAAAAGCGCAACAAAAAAAAAAAACAAAAAAAATCGGAAAAGAAAAATAGCATAAAAATTTAAATTGAAAGTGTCTGTCAAAATAAAGAACCAGACATGACGAATGGCCGCCCGCTATGTTGTCCGTCCGTCGGCGCGTGAGTGCCCGCTGCGCGTGCGTGAATTATGCTTATTAAAGACATTAGTCATGAACGCAACAACTTCAGAACTTCAGAACTTTCAAAAAAATCATTTTACACTCAGAAAAAAAAAAACAATTACAAAAGCAACAAAGCTGCCAAGTAAGACAAGTCAAATGCCAAAAAGCGGCAAATGAGCGCAAACAAAGTTAACAGATGCTTGCAGCGCCTAAAACGTAGCAAAAGATACATGCTTATAGATACATTTATGTATTTGAGTATATAAGTATATATATATATATGTGTGTGTGTTTGTGTGTGTGTGCTGGTATCAACGGAAGCAGCACCTGAAGTGCTCTCTTCCTTTCGCTGTCGCGCACCCTTTCAACTTGTCTGCCTATCTTATTTGCCTGAGCGGATATTCACACGTGAATTGTTTAATTAATGCGTCAAAAACGATTAACGGATGTTAGTTGTTGTCGTTGTTGTTGTTAATGTTGTTGTTTTCTTGCCAGAATTCTTGCTAAAAATAAATTAAAGTTTATTTCGTATTTAGGTTCATAAGCCATATGCGCATAGCATACAACCAAAGACTTTCAAAGACGCACAAAAGTCTCTAGAAAAAAAAAATTAAATAAAAACCGCTCGACAAAGTAATTTAATTTGTTAGCAAAACAACAATTTTTTTTTTTCTCTTCCGATATTTAACGGCATTTTTAGCGATATAGATTTTTTTTTTTTTTTGGTGGTTTTTTGATTTTTGGCATTAATTTTGCGCTTGTCAGCAACATTAATGAAATCAGCTTAGCGCATAAATTTAGCAAAGCACACTACTACTGTAGGGTATCGCTAACGCGCATTACATGTGCAAACAAAAACCAGAAATACAAAAGCGAAATAAATCTAAGCTGATGATGACTTCATTTTGACAAATTATTTCAACAAAATTTACGCTGTGACTTTTACTTTTTCATTATGTTGCTGGTATGTTGTTATTATTGTTGTTGTTGCTGTTGTGCTTTTATTAGCGCACTTGTATAGACAAACGGTAAAAATTAAGTTGTTGTTGAAAAAAAAAGAGAACATTAAATTGTACAACTCATGTCACAAATCTGCAAACAATATGACAAATAAGTAAGTAATGTCGTGTATCTCAAAGTCATTGGCCAAATTGAAGCAAGAAGTTGTTGTTAATGATCATGATGATGATGATGAATAAAGCCGCTGCCTTAAAGCTTATGTAGCAACAAGATACATGCCCGCAATAAGAACACTTCACTTCACTTCAGTATACTGAACTAGACTAGACTACACTAGCCAACGCAGTGCGGTGCTTTGTCAAAGCATACATGACCAAACGAAATAAACTTGCTGCAATGCCATAATTTCTTCGTAGCAACATCATTGAGCATCATTGTCATTGCCAAGTGGGTGGAGCATGTATGCGGTGTATGCGCTTGCCGCATCAAACGTGCCGACAACAAGCATGGCATGCGTCGCTGGACTTACAACAATTAGACTTCGCTGACATTATTGCCGCTCATAAAAGGCCATAAATTAGTCACTTAAGGCGGGAGTGACCAGCCGCGCCAACCGAACAGATGAACAGATGAAAGAAAGAATATATGAACAAAAGCAATGATGCAGCACATGTGCTATAAGAATTGCTGACATTATGTTTGCGACTTTGACTTAACGGCATTGCATATGATAAGCAGAAAGTCAAACAAAATTAATACTAATTAAGTTTATATAAAATTTATATAACTAAAAAGCAAAACTATTTTTTTTTGCATCAAAGAAAAAAATTTTAACATTTGAGCTTATTGCTATTTTTAAGTTAATACCATGTTCTTCATTTCTCATACATATATGAACATGTATTTAGCACAAACACATTTGAACAGGCAAGAAAAAAAATAAAAAAAAAAAAAACCAAAAAACACCGAAAAATTATTTTCTACAAGTTAAATCATTATCATTATTTATGTCTGAGCTTCATTCACAATTTATTTGCTTTCGCGTCAGCAACAACAACAACAGCGTAAAGAACACGAAGAATGTTTTGCAGTTGATGCCGTTCGTACATTCCCCAAGTAAAGCATTTTGTGCGCAGTTCGAGAATTTGCAGTTCATTGACTGTGCGCGACTCTTGTATGAGTCTCAGTCTGAGTCTGAGTGTGAGTGTGTTGGTGTTGGTGACTGCGTTTGCGATTGCGTTGAACAAGCGTACGATCGATTGAATAACAACAAGCAAGAAGCTGCGTGTGCGGCTAAGTTTACGTATTTGAATCTGTGTGAAATGAATGGGCATGTTACTGAGCGTACGTACGTAAGTCTCGACGACCAGCCATGAGAAACACACATGATTGTCGATGGTGAATGTCGATGGCGATGTCGAGTGCGAATGATCATTCTTAGTTATCGCTCAAAGTCTTAGCATACACACACACACACACAGACACACACATATGTATGTATGATAAATTAGCGCATTCAATCGAAGGAAGGAAACGAACGCAAACGCAAATGAAATGACTAATGATTAAATTTAGTTTGAGCGCGTTAAAAGAAAACAGTTGCGTGTAAAAGCTGAAAGAGGAGGAAGCAAAACCAACAACAACAACAAAACTGCAAATTATTTCAAATTGACATTTAATTATATTATGCTCAGTGTAGCGCGTTAAGTGTAGCCTATGACAAATGCATACAAATTGCGAGGAAATTCAATTACAAATGTATAAATAACATGGAAATGTTGGAAAAAAATTTTAATAATAAACTAACGCATGTACCTTGTCGCAGCAAACAAAATAGGCTTATTTAATATTTAAAAAATGTTCTTGAAGTAGCGTTTCTGTTACATTGTCATTTATTATGAGGAAGTTCGTCTGTATACACATCAAAATCATTAAGCGTTTAAACACTTGTTACAAATTACTTAATTTTTTTATTGATTAATTAAATTTTTTTTTATTATTTTTATTTTTATTATAATTTTTATATCTTTGTAATTATGTTAAACATTTCCTTATAAATATTTATTAATAAATTATTTTTAATTGAAATTTATTAAATGCTAAACATTTGCCTGCAAGGCGGAAAAGTTAAGCGGTAATAAAAAAAATATTAAAAAAAAGTAAAAAAAAAAATTTATAAAAATAAATAAAAATCAAATCAAAGCAAAGCAAACAAAAATTAAATTAAAAATGCATGCTCATTAGACAACAAGTAGCAAAACATTAATTAAATGCAACAGTAACATAAAATCATCAACAAAGTAGATGAAGCAGAAGCGGCAACGCGATACAACCTTGATGCAATCAAAATCGGAAAGCCGCGATGCAAGTATGCAAAAGAGCTTCAAATGAACCAAAATGGTCTGTCAACGTTGTCGTCATCATCATCAACGACACCATCGGTATTGCCAATGTCATTAGCGCCAACGCTTCGGGCCTGCAAGACCGGCCTGGCGTGGCGTGGCGTAAAATGCTACATAAACATTAATTTTCTTTAATTGTTTTAAATCAGCATTTTTTTTTTTCATTTATTTATTTATTTTTTCTCTTTTTTTATATCAAAAAAAAAAGCAATCAACAACGAGAAATCTAAAAAAAAAAAAAAAAACAAAACCAAAAAAGCAAAAAGCAATAAAACGCGCATTAATTCCTGCGCCTGCGACACTTCAACCAAGTATTTCTACAGAAGAAACGAATATAAAATCAAAGTATACAAGAGTTATCAAAGACAGAAGAATGTTCAAAATTCACGATTGAGCGTTTTATGGAGCAAGTTGAGCTTCTTCAAATGCTACTAAAATGTCAACAAAATCAAGGGAACAGAGAACAGAGAACGAAAATTGGGTTAATATTTGATAGTTTTCTATTGTCTTGCGGACTTTATGCGTTTTTATTACATTTTATTTTTTTCTAATTTGACGCATAAAAATAAATAAAATAAATTTAAATTGGGAGGGGAACAAAAACAAAAATTGATTTTTAGGCTCAGCATGATCCAGTCACTAAACGTGTTGCAAGCACAGACAAGATGAGACGAGCTGAGCTGAGACGAGTTTATTACAAGCGATATGTGCGTGTGTGCGAGCGAGCAAGAGAAATGCTAAACGAGACTTGACTTGTAGAAAATCCCAAAAAATGATCTAAATCAAGACCAGTTGAACATTAAAAATAAAACAGCAGCCACCAAAACAACAACAACAACAACAGCAACAAAACACTTAAGTGAAAAACTTCTCTTAAGTGGCGACTACATTCATGACAACGTTGATGACAATCATTATTATGATGATGAGGACGTCAAATAAAATCGACAGCTTCAAATACTTAAGGCATGGCAAAAGAATTCCGAAAAAAATATACATAAAATATAAATGTTTAACACAAGAAATTCTATGAAAATACAAACAACAACAGAAAAAAACAAGATCGATAACACATTACATTTGGGCCAAAGATTTAAGGCGGTATTTTGGTTTAGAATTTCGAAAAAGTATCAACTTTAAAGGTCCAGATCTTTAAGAGCTTTAAAGGATTTCTCGAATTCGAAGTATTTTCTTTGCGATCGATCTCAAGAAGACTGTGGAGTATATTTTCTGAGTTATAACTGTTTTTGTGTTGTAAAATATTATCAAATCTATTTTTTTCCAACTGATTGACATTATAACTCCACTTTTAACTAACGGTATAATTTAGAGTCAAAATGTTATTTTTTTTTCCAATCAACGCGAAAAACGCCTGAAATATAAGAATAGTTCCTGAAACTAAGAAATGTATTGTATAAAATAATTAATAAGAAAAAAATAGACCGAGTAAAAGAAAAAGCGGCAGTTGTAAGGATGTGTGCGGAGAAAGCGAAAGTAGGATAATATTAAATAAAATGTGCACACAAATGAAGTCAAAAAATAATATTACGCATACGCCATGTGCGCCAAAGGACGCATGTAATTCTGAACATTGAATTGAAAGCATTGAAACTTGCAGTAAAATGTGTCATTTATAATGTCCTTGCATGCTACAAGAAACACACACACACATTCACATACACATGTTGAGTGTATGAGTGAAGTACATTGAAACCAAGTGAAAAAAATCAATGATTATAAAACCTATGATTATGTCACAGCTTAGCCGCTTTGGTCAAAACGCTTTAGGCCAAGTTTTCACAGTAGGCTGAAATGCAAAGCGTGAAACAACAACAACAACAATAGAAGTAGAAGTAGCAAAAACAGCAACAACAACAAGTACAAACAAGCAATCAAAGAAAAGACAACAAATGAGCTTCAACATAATGGCAAAAAGGTGGGCGCTGAAAAATCTTCCCATGACTTTGACAGTAGATCGTTTTCGTTGTTGTTGTTGTTGCTGTTGGTGCTGTTGTTCTTGTAAGCAGTAAAAATGAAGTACTGCTAGTTTTGCTATTCTTACAGTAGCGACAAAGAAATGACGTCGACAACCATGACAACAACAACAACAACGGCAACTATGACTATGACGATTAACGCAAACTCTTTTTGTTGTTGTTGTTGTTTCTATTTATTGTTGTTTGTTTTGTTTTTTTTTTTCTTGATAATTTCATTTTTTGTATGTTTGTCTGTTTGTCTGTTGTTTGGCCAAAGTGTTGCTCAAGTTCAAGTGTGTGGCAGCGAACGTTGCCGCCATCGACGCCGTTGTAGCTGACAAACTCAAAAACAACTCAATCAAGTGTATAAGTACTTGACGTTGACTACTGTATTATTGCGCTACGCTGAGCGTTTTTTCAACTTTGCTGCCAAACAAGTGTTTTTCATATTCCACAGTTTTATTTCGCTCTATAAAACTTGTATTGTATCATTTGTAGTTAAGTGAAGTGTATAAGCAAAACTCGCGCATAATTTCGCACAGTGTAGCTAAGTACGCTGGGAACTAATCGTGTCCATTACACTTGTTTTCGCGTCTCTTTTGCTGTTTCGTTATTACTTTTTTTGCCTTTTTGCTTTTTGCCTTTTTGCCGCCAGACAAAAGTGTAAGCCAAGAACAAACATAAGAGGAAGAAAATATAAAAAAACAATGTAAGCTCAGCTTAGCTCAGCTAACAACAATTACAACAACAGCAACAACAACATACACTGAAATTACCTTGAAAAAAGCGATTAGTTTATTTTGCAGATAACAACTACAAAATGTTTGAAAAAGTACAACAAAAACAACCGTTTTATAAGCACGAACAACTTTTATGCCCCCACAGTGTCTCATGGCAAATTCTCAATATGACAGTTTGTTAGTTAGTTCGTCAATCATGAATGCACTCAATCAATCAATCATTTTGTCAAACAACACTTTTTTATTGCCAAATGCTTAATTGTTTAAGGGGGTTTTCTGTTCTAGAAGCCTTAATTTTTGGCATTTTCAAAAAACGTTAAAAAAAAAATATAAACATTTTTGCCAACCAATTTTTTACAAAATAATAATTGTTAATTTAAGTATTATAGATAATTTTTGCAAAAAATATGAATTCAAAATCAACGAGCTATGATTTTATTAAGTATAAGCCAAAAAAAAAACATGACATGATACCGAGTCTCTCAGTATCCGACAAATAAAAACAAAAATGCAATTATGTTTTGGAAAGACGTCTTTATGAACCGAACTAGAAGAAAAAAACTTAAAATTTGTTTGTTCAAATGGCGACGGTTTTAACAAAAAATCGATTTTGGGCATATTTTTTTAACTTTACGAATTTTTTTTAAGCATTC
>JBAMBP010003079.1:0-301147 GCA_037044515.1 Phortica magna | reverse complement strand
GGAATTTGGTTGCAGACGTTATCATACTGTGATAAAAGTGGATGTGTCCAAAATGCTTTTCGAATATCCTAAATTGCTCGTTTTGATCTGGTTTCCTATTCTTGCCATATGCGCTGTAAATGTCGTGAATGAGTCTGAAAAGTACACAAATTATGCGCTTTCCATCGTTGGAATTGGGGAACTCCTTCGGATCGAATCAGAGTTGATTGAGCAACTGGAAAAATATGAAGAAAAATTATTGGAAAAACTCGAGTTGATGCGTTTGTGAGTAGTTTCTGGGCCTTTTCCTAAGATTGGTTTTAAATATTTGAGAATATTTCAGTGTCGTTAACGATTTGCGTGAGGAACATAAAAAATCGATCAATGATCCCATTTTGTATTTGTCAAATCCAATAAATGGCTTTGCGTTGCTTCGTCGTACACATGACGATTGGGTTACGTGGCACGACTTCGTGCAGCAGTTGGAAGCAGAACGTGAGAAGATATTGTCGAATTGGATTTATTATGAATAATTTTTGGTTTGTTTTCAGCCCAAATTGATTTCATTGAAGAGTTGGAAATCAAAATGCCAACAGAGAAGGATGTCAAGGAAGCCATCCTCGGTATTGTGCGCATCCAGGACACTTACGAGATTAGTGCCGATGAAATGGCGAACGGCGTGCTCTATGGCAAACAATATGAGTAAGTTTTTCCTTCTTTTCGATTTGTATTAAAAATTGTTATACAAATCCATGTTAGTGCTCGCTTATCAGCATTGGATTGTTATGTCATTGGAAAGCATCTTGGGACAGAATTGAAACACGAGGCAGCAATGAGTTGGTATAATGTATCTACAAAGCTATTTAGCGACTATGATGGTATAATGAGCAATGTACTTGATTTTCATGAGGCGTACATTTGGCTCGCTATATCCGAATGTCTGTTAGAACTTGGTAAAATAATTTGAATTTGGTGTACCATTTGAAAATCGTGAATATGAGGAAAGTTCTTCTATAACAATTTTATTACAGACTTGTATTATCGGTCGCGCGACATTCTGAAAAACGCACTTAATCTCAAGCCAGACGATGCAAAGATAAATGATTTTAATGAAATCTTGGGGTGGTATACTACACACGAAGAGGTATGCCGTGGCGAAATTCATCATAAATGGAGGCTTAAATGTCATTACAACCACACGACCACGCCCTTTCTCAAATTGGCACCCATGAAATTAGAGGAGATTGCCTATGACCCTTATATTGTGCTGTACCATGACATTATCTACGACCATGAAGTTGAGGAGCTTAAAAATGAGGCCTTGCCAAAGTTCAGCCGTGGCATGGTGGGCCCGGGAAACATTGATCCTCACCGGACAGCACAAATGACTCAGTTCTCCGATCAACTCGAGTAAGCTCCTGGAGCGCATTCAGAGACGAATAGACGACATGTCTGGCTTTGACTGGATCGGCGCGAAGCCCCTGCAAGTAATCAATTATGGCATCGGCGGTCACTATTTCAATCACATAGATTATTATAACTTGACATTGGTTTGTGTTTAAATGATATTTGAATCTGTTTAAAACTATATTCATTTTAGAATCCCCATCTGGCAGGGTTGCATGGTGATCGTATAGCAGCTGTTCTAATTTATGTAAGTCTAAAATGTCCGTGAGTGTTTCAGAGGCTATTTCATAACGAATCAATCGTACAGATGAACGATGTGGAAGCTGGAGGAAGCACGGCATTTCCCGCGATTGGTACCGCTGTTAAACCAAGAAAAGGTTCAGCGATTTTATGGTATCATCTGGATAATGCAGGCAATGGGAATATGAAGTCAATGCATGCCTCTTGCCCCATGCTCTTGGGTTCAAAATGGGGTAAGTTGCATGTGACACACGTCTACTTACCTATACACAAAATAGAAATGACCAATTTATTTTTGCAGTTGCCATCAGATTAGTTCATTTTTGGCCACAGATGTTTATTAAGCCGTGCTACAAATAGAAAGTATTCGCTTTTGTAATTTTATTTTCATTCTTTTAATATTATGCAACATGTTTAATGAGTGATTAATTTTAATTTGTTTCTGTTCCAAATTTTCTTAATAAAATATTATCAATCTTTCAATTGGTTATTGTTTGGATTTAAGCAACATTTTCGATGCCTCTTTTTGGTATAAGGGTTTATAATGTTTAAATGATTGTGTAAGAGAACTTTATATAGAAATTTTAACGCTTTATAAACGTTTCATTAATGGTTCGATACGGTTATGCTGCAGTAATCTGACCATGTTATTGGAATTTGGTTGCAGACGTAATCATACTGTGATACAGGTGGATGTGTCCAAAATGCATTTCAAATATCCCAAATTGCTCGTTTTGACCTTGTTTCCTTCTTTTGCCATATGCGCTGTAAATGTCGTGAATGTGTCTGAAAAGTATACAAATTATGCGCTTTCCATCGTTGGAATTGGGGAACTCCTTCGGATCGAATCAGAGTTGATTGAGCAACTAGAAAAATATGAAGAAAAATTATTGGAAAAACTCGAGTTGATGCGTTTGTGAGTAGTTTCTTAGGCCTTTTCCTAAGATTAGTTTTAAATATTTGAGAATATTTCAGTGTCGTTAACGATTTGCGTGAGGAACATAAAAAATCGATCAATGATCCCATTTTGTATTTGTCAAATCCTATAAATGGCTTTGCGTTGCTACGCCGTACACATGACGATTGGGTTACGTGGCACGACTTCGTGCAGCAGTTGGAAGCAGAACGTGAGAAGATATTGTCGAATTGGATTTATTATGAATAATTTTTGGTTTGTTTTCAGCCCAAATTGATTTCATTGAAGAGTTGAAAATCAAAATGCCAACAGAGAAGGATGTCAAGGAAGCCATCCTCGGTATTGTGCGCATTCAGGACATTTACGAGATAACTGCCGATGAAATGGCGAACGGCGTGCTCTATGGCAAACAATATGAGTAAGTTTTTCCTTCTTTTCGATTTGTATTAAAAATTGATATACAAATCCATGTTAGTGCTCGCTTATCAGCATTGGATTGTTATATCATTGGAGAGCATCTTTGGACCGAATTAAAACACGAAGCAGCAATGAGCTGGTATAATGTATCTACAAAGTTATTTAGCGACTATGATGGTATAATGAGCAATATACTTGATTTTCATGAGGCGTACATTTGGCTCGCTATATCCGAATGTCTATTAGAACTTGGTAAAATAATTTGAGTTTGGTCTACCATTTGAAAATCGTGAAATGAGGAAAGTTTTTCTATAACAATTTTATTACAGACTTGTACTATCGGTCGCGCGACATTCTGAAAAACGCACTTAATCTCAAGCCAGACGATTCAAAGATAATTGATTTTAATAATACCTTGAGGTGGTATACTACACACGAAGAGGTATGCCGTGGCGAAATTCATCATAAATGGAGGCTTAAATGTCATTACAACCACACGACCACGCCCTTTCTTAAATTGGCACCCATGAAATTAGAGGAGATTGCCTATGACCCTTATATTGTGCTGTACCATAACATTATCTACGATCATGAAGTTAAGGAGCTTAAAAATATGGTTTTGCCAAAGTTTATCCGTGGCACAGTGGGCTCGGGTGTCGCTCATCCTGAACGGACAGCACAAACGACTGAGTTGCCGATCAACTCGAATAGACTTTTGGCGCGCATTCAGAGACGAATAGACGACATGTCTGGGTTAGACTGGATTGGCTCGAGGCCCCTGCAAGTAATCAATTATGGCATCGGCGGTCACTATTACAGTCACACAGATTATTTTAATTTGACTTTGGTCTGTCTTTATATGATATTTGAATATAAAAATCTTTTTTAAACTATATTCATTTTAGAATCCCCATCTAGCAAAGATGCATGGCGATCGATTTGCTGCTGTTCTAATTTATGTAAGTCTAAAAAGTTCGTGAGTGTTTCAGAGACTAATTGCATAACGAATCAATAATATAGATGAATGAAGTGGAATTGGGAGGAAGCACAGCATTTCCTGAAATTGGTACCGCTATTAAGCCAAGAAAAGGTTCAGCACTTTTGTGGTATCATTTGGATAAAGCAGGCAATGGGAATATCAAGTCTCTGCACGCCGCTTGCCCCGTGCTCTTGGGTTCGAAATGGGGTAAGTTGCATGTGACACACGTCTACTTACCTATAAACAAAATATAAATGATCCATTTATTTTTGTAGTTGGCCTCAGAGTGGTTTATTTTTGGCCACAGATGTTTATTAAGCCGTGCTACAAGTAGAAAACATTCGCTTTTGTAATTTAATTTTCTTTCTTTTTATATTGTGCAACATGTTCAATGAGTGATTTATTTAAATATGTTTCTGTTTAAAATTTATAAAATAAAATATTTATATTAGACTTTCAGTTATTGGTGTGGTTTTATTTTACCACTTACTTACACAAGTGTACTTAATTTCGCCAACAGATTCATTACAAATGCCTGAGTCATTCAGCGTGCTAAACTTTAAAACAAGGTTTCTTGAACATCTGCCGTCGCTCAAAGGCCAACTTGATGCCAACTGCAAAGACAAGAAAAATAAATCATAATGCATGACATATTACTTTGACTTTGTCTCACCCCATTTTGAACCTACTATGACGGGACATGAGGCATGCATCGTTCTGTCATCACCATTGCCGGCGTTGTCTAAATTGTGCCACAACAGCGCTGAACCTTTCTGAGGCGCTACAACCGTTCTGATATTGGCGAATGCCGTCGCGCCGCCCTGCTCAACATTGTTCATCTGTAAAATATTTAAATGTGCTTTGAAAGCCATAAGCCTTAGCTAATATTTGAATTACGTATATTAAAATTGCTGCAATTCGATCACCGCCTTTTTCGCACATATCAGGATTCTAGATAAAACAATGACATGCAAGAATGCATTGTGCTTTTAAAACACATACCGAAAATGAAAAAATAATAATTCTACCTCTTCTATATCATGAAAATCAACATGATTATAATAATGACCGCCGAGTCCGTAATTAACAATTTGCAAAGCATCCGCATCACCGAAATCGAAGCCGCTCATGTCGACGAAACGTCGGTGTATCCGCCTTAAGAGGGGACTGTGCCCCTCACTGAAGTGTGCCGTATTCGACGTGCGTTCCTTGATTATATCACCTCTGCCGACCTGGCCACGTGCAAAGATTTTTAGCGAGTCTTTTTTTAATATCTCTATTTCGCTATCGTAAATAATATCCTTATACAGCACAATGTAAGGGTCAAGTGAGATTTCTTCCATTTTGAGTGGCGCCAACTTAAGAAAAGGCGTCGTTGTGCTATTATAACGGCAATGAAGCTGCGAACTCTGTTGAATCTCGCCGCGGCACAATTTTTCATGGGTTATGAACTGTTCGAGGTTTGTTTTATAGGCCAAAAGTGTCTCATCATACGAACGTAATGCCAAAGCAGTTTGGATTGCACGCAACGCCTCGTCATCTTCTTCTGTAAGGTTAAGTTTTGACCTCTGTTTGGCATCTCTGGGCATCTGTATTCAAATACTCACCAAGTTGATAAAATGTTTTGGCAATTGCGTGCCAAATATCTGCCCGTCCCACACCTAGCCATTCATATAATTGCAGATTGTGCTCTGTATAAATGAGCAGTGCCGCTTGGTACCACTTCAGAGCTGCCTTGATTTTCTTTTTGGTTTCAAACAAATATTGGCCAATGACAAAGCAATCGAGTGCTGTTAATTTCTTGCTGCAAATTGTTACTTTTTTTTATAATCAAAATTATGGTGAAAGGGTTACAACCGAAACTCACTTATACTGTTTGCCATTAAGTAAACCGTTAGACAGGTCCTCGATGCTCACCGCATAAGTCTCTTGTATGCGTACTATTGCCTCATTTGCTGCCTTCAGATCCTTGCTGGTGGGCAGTTTTTCTCGAAATCTATACAATTTCATACTATCCACACACTTTATATCAAAATGTTGTAACCATTTGGGCCAATCCATGTGCATGCGTCTTATGAGCGTGAAACTGTTTAAAGGATTCGAAACAAAAGCTTCAGCATCCCTTTCGGTTTGCTTTTTATGCTGAGGTAAGCTTTTTAGGAAACTGTAAAGTGCATTTAGTTCAGTCGGCAGCTTTGTGGTGTTCGATCTACTTACAGTTTCAGGAGTTTCTCATTTTTTGATGTTGCACAGTATTGTTGCACATATTCAACAAGCGCTTCTTCGATATGTAAAAGCTCCACCATGCTGACTATGGAAAGAGCATAACCATGTTCCTTTACTGGTATATTTTTCGTGGTTTGACTTATTGTTAAAATTACGAGAAAAGTTGTTACGAAGTGTAGTTTTGAGACAAGACAAGTCATGGCTTGTTTTTGCATGTTAGTTGAACAACATTTGTTTTTTCCATTTTGTTGTTTTGGACGTTAAACTTTTTTTGCATGGTTTCAACAAATGAAATACATTAAATAAACGAAGCTGCTAAATAAGATTAGTTTCAGTAAATAATTTTGAAAATCTGTTCTGCTTTTAAACTTGTTTTCAGTTCCATAATAAGCTAATGTTTTCATTGAGTTTACTTTATTTTCGATCTTCATTATTTCCAATTTCAACTTATGAAATAATTTAAAAAATAATCGTATTTATGCATTAATAGAACAAGACCAAATATCTACGCTGCACACGGCTTGATAAACATCTGATCATTGCTGTGAGTCGATGTTATGGCCACTGAAAAAATAGGAATATTTCTATTCAATCCATATTATATATAATATCAATGTGACTTACTCCACTTGGAACCGAATACAACGGGACATGATGCATGCAGTGAATTTGGATTGCCGTTGCCAGCCTTGTCCAAGTGATACCAAACGATTGCTGAGCCCTTTTCGGCGGTTACTAATTTGTCAATGTTAGCAAATGCCGTCTCCCCGCCTTGTTCCACGTTACTTAACTATTCAAAAAATATAAAATTGTGCTTCTTTTGAGAAAGCATAATTGGTACTTACATAAAACAGCACAGAAGCAATCCGTTCGCCTTTCTCACGAAAAAGCTTATCAAAAAGAATAGTCGTTTCCTTAAGAGACAAAAAATTATTAGTTGCAAAATTTCTCTAATAAAGATATGTATTGTTTGTTTCTTATTCACATTCAATTCGGTATCATAGTCCACGTGACTATAGTAATGACCTCCAAGTCCGTAATTCACCACGTGCAGAGTAGAATTATGGAAATCAAACTTCAAGCCAGTCATGTCGGCTATGCGGACAAATACGCGCATACTCATTGGACTAGTGTCGTAGTCTATATTAAAGCCATTTCCGGTGCGTTCAGGATCTCTGGCCATTCTTTTTGTGCTTACTCGACCCATAGATTGCAGCGCAGTTGTCTGGATTTCGTCGATTTCACTATCCGATAAGACATTGTGATAGAGCACGATGTAAGGATCCATAGCTATTTCTTCCAGCTTAAGTGGTGCCAATTTAAGAAAGGGCGTGGTCGTTGTATTATAGTGGCAAAGAAGTCGTGACTGCTGTGGTATTTCATGGCGACACAATTTATCGTGTGTTATAAGATTTTCCAATTCTTTTTTGTAACCCAAAAGTGTTGCATCATTCGGTTGCTCTGATATGGCTTGTTTGATTATAGCTAACGATTTTTGTCTGTTGTCTGAAATGAGTTGGTGTGACTATATTAATTGTATATAGAAAATATTGTTTTTACCAGATTCAAGCCAACAGTCTCCCATTAAAAATAATATGTTTGCCCGACTGACATTGAAGATTTCGAACATTTGTGCTTCATATGTTGAGTAGCTTTCCAAGGCAGCGAGGTACCAGGTAATGCCATGAGCACATTTTTTCTGTTCATTCAAGTAGTTACCCATTGCCAAAGAGTCGAGGGCTGATAATTTGGCTCTAATAATATTGCATTGCTTTATTTTAAGTAGTTGTTTATATGTGCGCTGAACTCACTGATATTGATGGCCATTCAGGTAGCCCTGTACTATGTCCGACACTTCTAGTTCATATGTCTCTTGTATGCGAAAAATGGCAGCCGCCGCTTCATTTAGATCATTTTCTGTTGGCATTTTGCTTTGTAATTGATTCATGAATTCGATTTGCTCTGTCAGATGAAATATATTAAATTCAAGCAAAAATAGCATAATTCATTCTCCACACCTTCGCCAACTAATTCGCTCATATACTCTTGCCACTTGAACCAATCGTTGTGCATGCGTCGCATTAGCGCAAAACTATTCAGAGGATTGGAGAGATAGGCTTCAGGATCTTTGTAGGATTTCCTATGCTCGTCATTATATTGTTCCAGTGCACTATTAAATATTTATTTGCAGTATGTCCGTCTAAATTGTAAAAGTCACTTACAGCTTTATGATGCCCAATTTTTCCTTTGCCGCTTGTAAGTATTGGTTCAAGTTGATTATTAGTTCGTCCTCCATTTTCAGTAGTTGCGCCATGCCAGCAACTGATAGCGCATAACGGTGTTTAGCTAATTCCGAATCGTTTACTTCTCCATGCAAAGGATCTATGCAGCACAGATATGTATAAATGGAAAGTAATATTAGATAAAGTGTATTCATCTTCATCGGTCTTTGCAAACTTCTAAACTATTTAAATCAAAAGCTAAAACTTTGACACGTTCCCTGAAGATTCAATTGACGATTTAGCAATATGAGCACCAAAGCGAATTGAATTTGTTCTGTTGAATTTAAATGTTACAAAGAAAACATTTATTTAAAAAGAAAACAATTTATTTACAATTTCAGTTGCTATTAAATTATTTTACGAGAAAAATCGAATGTTCAGAAGGCCATGTTATAGTCAAAAGTTGAATTGATTTCAAGATAATTCTAGTCTGACTGTATAAAAAATGATGTATAAATTATAAATAAAAAAAAAAAACCGACACCGAAAAAAGTTTCATTAATGCGCAAAGTATAAGTTTCAAACAAGACTGTCATAGCCTATGTAACATGCCTCAATCGTTATGTAATAGATTTTTAAAATAATGTTAACTGAAAAAATACTCTTTAATTGCAACAAGATTGTTTCGTCTGTTTGGGAGCTGCGATAGACACGTCAAACTATAAGCGCCCCTCTTTTTTCGTTTGCTTTTTAAAAATGCGCTGCTATCGAATTCCTTAATTTCATTTAAGCGCAACTAATGATAAAATTACTGTAATTGGCGGCATGAGACGCGTTCCAATTGCTGTAAAAACCATAAATATTTAATTTAAGTTTTGCATATCTTTTCATTACGAAGCGCTTAGCATGTTGCAATATGTTCAACAGTTTGTGGTGTTAATAGTTTGCATTTGGCTGAGTGTCGAAATTTGTGGCGATGAATACAGTGAGAAGAGTTATGCCACCTCCGTGGTCAGCCTAGAGCCCTTGCTATTGAAGGAGCAGGTCTTAATAATGAAACTCAATGAATACGCCGTTCTGTTGCAAGCAAAGGTTGACTTGATACGTCAGTGAGTTAAACACGCATTATACAGTAATGTATTTGAGTTGCTTGTTCAAGCGTTAATGTAAATTTGCAGTGCTTTAATGAGCTTGCATGCAGAGCATGCCAAATCGTCAGACAATGCTGAGGCTTATCTCTCAAATCCTCTTAACAGCTTTGCTTTAATGCGGCGCATGCACATGGACTGGCGCAGTTGGCAAACGATGGTGAGAGACGTGTGTTCGATGCTGCACAACCGCTTAAATATATCTGTTTGTAGAGCAACTTGGTACAATGCGTCGATATGCCAACGTCCAGTGATGTTGCACAGGCGGCGGTGGCGATATATCGCATACAAACAACATATCAGTTAAATGCCAAAAACATTGATTAAGTCTAGAATAAAGCTACACGAATATAAGAACAACAGAGACTTATGCCGTGGCATGGACAGACGCTCGTCAAGGCTTACTTGTCGCTACAACACGACGACAACGCCATTCTTGAAGATGGCGGCCATTAAAATGGAGGAACTCTCGCTCGATCCCTATGTGTCGGTCTATTACGATGTTATTTCAGACAAGGAAATTGAGGAAATTAAAAGTCAAGCAAGATCGCAGTTAGCACGTGTTGAAAAGTGGCTTGGCCTTGTGGAAAATCGCTCCGCGCAAATGGCAAATTTGTATGAGAGCGAAGTGCTCGGACGGCGCATAGGCGATATAACCGGCTTGAGTTTGGAGGAAGCGGATATGTTGCAAGTGCAAAATTACGGCATTGGCGGCCATCATTATAACCATGTTGATTACTATAACTACACAGAATCGGAGGTACTAGAAAGTCACAGCATGCTTTCTGCACTGTGATTGTTGGTTCCAAGTGGGGTGAGTTATGATTTAAGGGTCATGTCAGAAGTTTGGCAAATACAATTGAAAACTTTCTTTTAGTTGCTGTTAAAATGATATACGCCAATAGTCAAATGTTTATAAGGCTTTGTTATAACCGAAACTAAATACATGAATATATTTATGTGTCATCAGTAATAAAATATATATGTTAAATTAGAGTTTAATTGTTTATATATCAAATTCCAATAGGGTTCTTTCCCATTTCTCATTGCCATTAAGGGTGCAATGTTTCACCCGGCTCAACGTCTCGCAGTCTCACTGACGGCATTGTAGACCTTGAAGTAATTTTTAGCACTTAATGCATACTTGACTTTAATGACTATATCGAAATATATACATATATATACATATATAAAGTAACATCTATATAGAAAAAAACAATTGTCATGATGTGTTCACACATTTTTTTATTTACTTTCAAGCTCAGTAGTAAAAATTTTAAAAATTTGTATTTGCAAAACATTAGAATAGAATAAGTGCAATAATAATATACTCACTGAGGTAGCATCCATAAACTGGCCGAGCCGTGCCTGAAAAATTTTAGGAGGAAGCCGGGCAATGACTATATAAATTTAGAGTCTGTATAGAAAAAAGAATTTATATTTACTATTTATAATATAAGACTTGCTTGATATTAAGTTTGAATTTTAATATTAAAATTATATTATGTGTTTAGTTTCATCTTAGAAACGTATCTTAAAGAGTGTCATCCCTTGTACCGCCACAACCCCATTGGCTACGCCCGTGGGCATGGCTCACCTGGTGTATGTTTAGATGAAAATTTAGCGGTGTTAATGTTTTATATTCACAAACTTTCAGCCACTGTGAAAATGTTCGGTGCAAAGGCGCGTTTGTGCTAACACAAATAATTGCACAAAGTGGTCGGAACAACATTTTGATATAAGGCAAAGACAAGTTAAATGCTTTCGACTGTTTTCGGTGCATACAAAAATTAGGTTAAAACTGAATTTATGAGGTGGTCCGTCGGTCGGTCGGACGGTTAGTTGATTGTGAAGTAACTTTGAATTAAAGTTAAGCGTTAAATAATCTTGATTGTTTTTCTTTATTTATTTTGGAAGATTGATTTTACCAACAGAAAAGTTGCGCACAAAGCTTACAAACAACTTTTTCGGATTGAGTCAATTTAGTTGCCAATGAAATGGGGGGGAAAAAATAATACTTATGAAAGGTTCAATTACCGCATGAGCAAACCGGGATCACAGATCAAACAAAGACCCTTTTTCGGCACACTCATGTCGCTGCAAAAACAAATAACTCAATTACTTATAGTGAAGCTTAGGATTTAGCCAAATTAGTTGACAACCGAGTAAAAAAAAAATAAAAAGATAACTTAATAGAGGTTCAACGTAACTGAACAAAACGCAAATTAATTAGCGACATGTGCAACCCGGGATCACAGACGACTTACCCGAATGGGTACCTTTTTTCATCTTACTGACAGCGCGTTGAAAAATAACACTTAGTTAACTTTATGGTGATTTTTCAGAACGGTTTGTTGTTTTTCCTTTATTTTATTTTGATACGCATAAAAAAACAACAACAGCAACAGCAATAATTGTGGTTAGAAACACAAAATGCTCACAATTATCATAAAATGAGCTCATTACAATTAAAAGCTCACGCTCGGTGTCAAACTTAATGGATGTGAAATGCGTATGATCGTATTGTCAACAACGCTCGCAGTTTCAGTCGGGACCGGCCCCGCTGACATCCCGTAGAAATGGCTAGTTGGACTTGGATACGACATTTCTGACCGATAGTTAGACTTGGGTTCAACGCGATTTTTTTTTTTGTTTTTATTGAACACCAAAACATATTTCATAATAACTGAAAATGTTAATGTTGCCACGTGCGTCATTTTACGAGTATAGTCGGAATTGGCATGTGAGTCAATTCACTTCATTTGTCTGTTGCTAATGTTATTGAGACCAAGAGTTAACTTTACTTCACTGACGGCAATGTAATTCAAAGCGTTTGCTCTTCTTGTACACTTTTTTAAGCTCATTTTATATTAGCTCATAGATCGCTGCGTTGCTCTACGTTGCGCTGCGCTGCGTTGTGCTGCGCTGCTCTACTATGCTATGCTCAGCTCAATTTCGGTTCAATTAAACGCAGCAGTAGAGTTCAGCATCAACTTTAGCTGCTTGGCTTCATAACTCACGCGACTTGTTGTCAAAATATTGTATTTTAACTCACTGAGAATTGGACCGGTTAATTTCGGTGTTGTCGCTTGGCTTGACTTGACTCCACTTGGTTTGGCACAACGGCTCGAAAAAGTCCATATAAATGTTTCGACTGCAACTTTGTTGTTCGCATTAAGCTGTCAAATTTTGTGAGAATCGGAAGTGCTAAGTTTAAGTTACAGAAACTGAACACAACACAACACAAAAAAAAAAAAATAAAAAACTAAACAAAAACTAAATAACTTAACAAATAAATACAAATATTGTATTCGTGACAAAACCGTGACAAATTAGAAAAAATAAATACTAAAAAAAAAAATCGTAAACGGAAGACAAACTTCCAAAGTGAACAATAAAACCGAATTCGTCTTCGAAAAAATTCAAATAAAATCAAAACTAATAAATTATTTAAAGCAAATAAAAAAAATAATAAATCGACCGTTCCGAAACATTATTCAACTTATTTCGCATAAATATTTATTTAATGAATTTTTCTGAAGTTCATTAAAAATAAAAGAAAAATAAGAAAAAAATTCAAAATGAAACTCTTTGCCAATAAAAATAATTCAAAAAGTGACAGTGAGTATAATTATTAGTAAATTTATATAATATTTAAATAAAATGCATAAAGATAATTATAATAATCATATTAAAAATAAGTTAACTGCAATAAAAGCCAAGGGCACATGAATCCTGCATGAAAGGAATTCTTTAATGACGCGATTGGGATTCCCAAAGGCTTTGCCAGACCGCTGACACTTCGATGCGAAACATTGGCAATGAATTTGTCACAACTTAAACACGTTAATGAAATTGGCAAATATTGATTTAAAGTTTTGTTGAATTTTTTGTTTTTGTTTTTCGCTTTGTCGGTTTCGAAAAAATGCTCATTTTGCTGAAGGTGTTGAAAACAAACAATTTCATATCATTCAATATGAGTCAAGTTGAGGGTCAACTTCAAATATAGACATGAAAAAAAGAAACAGAAAAAAAAAAAATGAATATGTTGTCAGATAACATTAAAACGTATTTAATGTAACAAACAATAAATAAATGTAAAAAAAAAACCATGGCCTACACTGAAAGAAATCACAGCGTTTACACATCTATGTTTAGGAGTAAATTTGAAACTGGTTTTTTATGGCTAAAAAACATTTAAAGAACTGAACTCTTTTGAAAAATAGCATTTATTATTAAAATATTTGAGATTTCTATTTTTAAAGTTTTTCATTTTTGAGGGCAAACAAGTACAAGTATCTCAAACAGATCAGATCAGTTCAGATCAGAGATTTGTTTTAAATACATATGTAACTCATTTCAGGAACCTTGTCCTAAAGGTAAACGTGCCAATGAAAAGCGACTTTGCTGCATTATTATTAACTTAAGTTGAGCAATGTGTTTGTGTGTGTGTGTATGTGCGCTTGTATCTCGCTACGAAACTAAAACCGTCACAGAGCAAGTTTTTTTTTTTTTTTATACAATACGATATAAAAGTTCTTGACTTTTGTAGGTCAGAGTCAGACATGAGAATCACATCAATGAAGGCGCGCAGATCAACCCCAGTGAAAAAAATATAAATATAAAAAAAAAAAAAATCAACAAAAAAATAAAGATTCAAATAAACATAAAGCAAAATCGGTAACATTAAACTAAACAACAAAGTTAAGAAAAAACAATACAAAAAAAAAAAAAAAATAAAAAAATTTAACAAAAAAAATGTTTTGGAGGTGTTTATGCTTTGTCAAAGCTTGGCTTCAAAACGAATTTTTGATAAGTTTTTCCGGTTTTTATGTATGAGCTTGAAAGTTGTTGTTGTTGTTGGTTGCTATCTCGTACGAAACAATATTGCCGGCAAATTGCAGCGAACTTGAACTTCAGACAAGGTGCGCTCGCTCGCACATACGCAGCCACAGATAAAGATACAGATTCAGTTACAGATACAGATACAATACATGTGAATTACTGATACCGAGCTGCTTGGCATCAGTCAGTTTCATTCATACATAGGCTCTTTGTGTCTGTCGTCATTTATAATAGTTGCAGTTGCACAATTCTCATATTTTTTTTTTCTTTTCCAAAATACTTTGTTATTTTTTTTTTCTTCTTTTTTTTGTGTTTTGTTTGTTTGAAAATTTGAAAATTGATTCAATGCGCTGAAGAATTTTAATTCGATATCGACCGCGAGGTGCAAATGAATTGTGTTTATTGTCTATTTAACATAATTTATGCGTTATTTTGACAGCTTATGAAATTTTAAATGTGGGAAAAAACAAAAAGCAGTAAGGGCCCAACCGTTGCGAGCGTTATGAGCGTTGTGCAGCGCAGTGACATGTTATACAATTTTAGTTGCAGGCAAGCCAACAAATGATAAATTTTAGCGCCGTCGCGCAGCGGGCTGGCTAAGTGACAGCAAACAACATGTAGAAATGTTTCCAGCTATGAATATGTGTCAGTTGAGGACGTTGATTCGCCTTGAACTCCAGCCAACCAGCCAACCAGCCAGCCACACACACATGCATTTATACAGTCGAAGGTCATTGACGCGTAGACGACGCACTACTCCAATTTACTTGATTGCACTTGTCAATAATTGCATAATTTACTCATATCTCTTTACTTGTGTCGATCTTCGTTTCACAGAGATTGCAAAACTCGCTGCGGTCGGCGTGACTTTGCTGTTTGTTGCCGCTGTCGTTTACATTACTGATCCTGTGCACTTAATTGTCGAATGGGTGAGTCTTTGTTATTGTTATTGTTGTTTTTGTTTTTGTACATTGAATGACAGCTTGTATGACAGTTTTACTAACTGGTTTTTATCGACAGCAACTATCCTTGCAGCCTGGCACGCTGATGAACTTCCTCTGGCAAAACCCGCCTGTGGAGGTGTTCATCAAAGTTTATATGTTCAATTATACGAATGTAGCCGAGTTTCGTGAAGGTCGCGCGTCCAAGTTGAAGGTCGAGGAGTTGGGTCCATATGTCTATCAAGAGCACTTGGTCAACCACAATGTAACCTTCAATACGAACGGCACCGTCAGCTTTGCGCCACGACGTCAGTGGCTTTTCGTGCGTGAGAAATCCGTTGGCGATCCACATGTCGATCAAGTTATTGCGCCTAACATACCATACATGGGCTTGACCACAGCGGCGGCAGGCATTTCCACCTTCGGCGCGATTGCATTGAGCGCGTTGACACGCCGGCTCAACTCGCAGCCGCTGATACAGGTGCCCGTGCACGATTATCTGTGGGGCTATGAGGATCACTTGGTGCACTTGGCATCGAAATTTGTGCCGAGCTTCATTGATTTTCAGAGTTTTGGCATTTTGGAGCGTGTAAGTTTTTTATTATTTCACTGCGTTATTAAACGTTAATGTTTGTTTTATTAGATGTTCAATGAGGGCAACAACACGGTCACGTTGAATTTGCCGAAGAATGATCACAAGGCACGTGGCTTCTCAATTGATAATTGGAATGGCGCGCATGGGCTGAAGAAGTGGGAGTACAAGGACGACGAGAAGTGAGTTTTTGACATTTTCATGCGAGAGTTTAAAGATTATTTGATTGTCTTAGCGCCACCTATTGTAATAAGCTGCAAGGCGCCTACGATGGCACGCTCTTTCCACGCGATATAGTCGAAGGCGACTCGTTGCATCTCTACCGCACGACCTTCTGCCGTCCGCTGCCTATAAGATCTGCCAAGCCGGTGACTTTCGATGGCGTCAATGGCTACGAATTCAGTCTGAACGATCATACGTTCGACACGGACTTGGGCGACGCGGAAACGAGCTGCTACTGCAAGGGCAACAAGTGTCTGGCACGTGGCTTAGCGCCAGTGACGCCATGCTACTACAGTGAGTACTCGTCTTGTATGCACAAATATGAGTATAATTGATATCTGTGTCCTTTCAACACACCAGACATACCGCTGGCAATCTCATTTCCACATTTCCTCAATGGTGATCCCAGTCTGCTTAAGCCATTCGAAGGCTTGGCACCAAACCGAGAGCAGCACGAGTCCAAGTTGATCATTCAACCGGTAAGTCTACGATTTTTAATAATACTTCCAACCTTCTTGCCAAATTCATTATTTGCAACTATCATACCTAGCAATTGGGCGTGCCGATGCATGTGCACACGCGCTTCCAGGCAAATCAGGTGGTCGACAAAATAAAATTCAATTCGGTCATGTCAAAGTTTGAGCACATGACGCTGCCAATCTTATGGGTCGATGTGGTGCGTAGAACCCCTGAACGACTTCTTTATTGACTCAACCTAACCACACTTTTCAACGCTCATCCACAGAATATCGAGAAGCTGCCGGATTTCATGGTGCTGCTGATAAAGCTGCTCTTCAAGGTGTGTCCGGCGCTTCAATGGGCCTTGATAATTTCGCTCACGCTTGTCGGCATTTCCATGCTGGCCGGCGCGCTACTGCTTGCCTTCTGGCATCCATCCATAGAGACCAAAACAGAGGAAGTGGGTCGTAAAATACTGCCTATGCTGCCACTGCTGAAGGTCGGCAACATGGCCAGCCCAGTCAACGGCGATTGTGAGGCCAACAAAGACGAGGCGCAAATATTGATGAAGTCCGCGGGCGCATACTGAAGCTGGAGACTTTGAGGCGGCCTCAGCGCCGACGTGGCTGTGATATTAATGTGCGCATTTGTGCGACTTTTAAAGAAAACATTTTAACATATAAATTATTATTAATTATCGATTAAGCTAAACAACATTAACAACGAACGGTAAGTTACACAAATAAATACTAAAACAATTAACAAGTTGCATTTTGTACAAAAAACGTGCGCCTTAATGTGAGGCAATTGTCTCCTCGATCCACTTCATGTAGTACGAGGTGCGTGTATAGACGTCGGGAAAGCCCTCGATCGCGCAACCAGAGCCAAAGGATGTGACGCCAGCCAATATCCACGGACCGTTCTTGGTGAGGCGACACTGCAGCGGGCCGCCAGAGTCACCGACACAGGTGCCGCCTTTGCCGTTCAGCTTGCCGGCGCAAAGGTGACCACCGTGTATATGCACAAAGCTGCCGTAGGCCTCCTTACAGCTTACGAAATGAAAGAACGTTTCAATTGACACATTAGCCACTGACATAAGGCAACTTACCGGCCATTCTCGTGCAGCGGCACTGTCGTACGCAGCAGCTCATTAGAGAGATCACCGCTCAGGTCCGCCTTGCCCCAGCCGGTTGCAATGCAATCGATGAAGGGTAACTCGCGCGGCTCATGCTGATCAGTGTCGGCCAAGTGCTTTTGCTCCTCCAGCGGTGTTTGCTCCTTGTGTATGCGCATCAGCTTGTCGTTGCGACGCCGTGACGTCTTCGACCGCATGTTGCGGCCGCGTTGCGCATGTGCCTGCCGCAGACGGCCGAGTATCTTTGTGTTCATCAGCTCGCGCATGCTGGGCGCCGCTGTGACATTGCGATAGCGTCGGCGACTCTGTACGCTACGCAGAAAATTATCCAATTTCTCTGGCAGTTCGGCGAGTTCCTGTTCGAGTGCATCGTACTCGTCCGCCGGCGTGTTGTGCGCCCCAACGGGCAAGCTCGTCGTGCCGACATCGTTCGATTTGTACAGGAACGGCAGACAAATGCGTCGTATGTTGGAGCTGCGCGTCAGATCAGCGGGCTTCGAGAGCTTCATTAGCACCAAATCGTTGCGAAAATTCTGATAGGCGCGATGCAAGACGATCTTCTCGACTGGTATGCGTTGCTCGTAACCCGTTTCGACCGCACGATTGTGTTCGCCGAGCACGACAGTCCACAGCGGCGGCAGCGGCAGATTGAACAGATCGCTGTCGGTTTTTTGGTTATTGAAATTAGCCAAACACAAATACAATGAAGTACAACTCACTTGTGCACACAATGCGCTGCGGACAGTATCCAATACTGATGTATGAGCACAGCGCCGCACCAGTGACCCAGGAAGCCCAACGACGGATGCAACAGCTCCAACGAAGCCTGCCACGGAAACTGGCCCTCGTGCGTTGTGACGCCCGCTATGATGCGTGCGTTGCGCGCGTTCTGCTTAGCCTGGCGTGGCTCACGACGTCGACCAGCGCGGCAGCCGCAATCTGTATGGGAGTGAGTGGTGGTGTGTGTGTGTGTGTGTGTGGGTCGTGAGCTTTGACATTTGTCATTGCAAATTCATTGGCCGCTTACCTGTCTCGTAGCCTGCTGTCGCGGCAGCAGTCAATGGCAGCACGAAGCACAGCGTCAGCGATAAGCTCAGGGCATGCGTTTGCAGTTTCATGTTGCTCATGAATGCATCTTTGTACGTTTTTACCTTTCAAAGCCAAAACACAGAGCCAAACGTATTCAAGGTCACCAACAACAAAAGCAATCCTGTTGCCAGACGACGGCGTCGCCGCTTCGTATTGACGGATGATGGCTGGTGTCTTTCACAACAACACTTTTCACTTTCACGCTTCGGGTCGCCGCTTCTGCTGCTGCTACACTTGCTCTTGCTACTGCGCCGCTTCTGCTGTGGCAGCGACAGCAACGAAAGCCGTTTGTCTTATTGTCTGTACGTTTGCTTCTGATTTCGACTTCTTTTGCTTTTCTTTTCTTTTTTTTATTTTTCTTTTTTTTGTATTAATTTATAAGCTTTAAAGACAATAATCTCGCTTAGCTTTAATGTTGCTTTGTGCACTTGGCTCTGCAATTAGCAAGCGCTGGGCGGCAACACTGGCGGCGTTGCATGGGCAATGCTGCTCCGAGCTTCGAGTTTAAGTAATGTTTGAGCGCACACGAATTATATAACACTTTAAACTGCCGCAAGCCTACGCGAACGTCTAACGGCCACTAATATTAATGATGGTTTTTGTTGTTGTTGTGGTTGTTGTTGCTTTTATTAATTTCTTGCGGTTGTTGGTCGTTAGTTTTCTTTTTGGCACACTTTGCGGCCTATGTCGGCTCAGCTATGATGATGAACTTGCGAATCGTGACTTATTGCTGGCGGAGTTGTTGTTGTTGTTTTGTATTTGGGAGCGTTTGACTTGCGCTTGCGACGAGCGCCAAAATGCAACTGTGCCGTCGTACGAACAGATTCGCTTCTATTACGGCAGCTGGTGCCGTCGCTTACACACGCCAAGGTGTTGTGTTGCATGCACGTCGCGACTGAGGCGTCGCCAGTGCCATTGCTGCCGCTGCTGCCACTGCTGCTGCTGCTGCTGTTGTTGTTGTTGCTGTCGCAGTTACGAAAGATGAAAAGTAAAAAAGAAAAATTAATTCGAAATGAAACGAAAAGTGAGTGTGCCAGTGTGTGTGAGGGAGAGCGGGCGAGGTGCTGCGCTTTGGTGGTATTTGCGCGCATTACTTTCGTTTTCATTGTCAGCGTCGTCCGTGAACAGCAACTGTTGCTGCTGCTGCTGCTTGGATGCTGCTGCCTCTGCTGCTTCTTCTACCTCTGCTGCCTCTGCTGCCTTTTGATGTTGACTCGTGTAAGTTGTCACGCTTTGGCTGCTCAGCGCAGCTCAGCTCAGCTTCAGCGCTGCTTGAATTCCGTGTTGTTTGCACAAACTCTCAAAAGTCATGCTCGTTTAATATTATTTTTATTTCGTTTTTTTTTTTTGTTTGTAATTTTTGTTGTAATGTTTGTTTATACACTTCGTTGTAGTTGTTGTTGTTGTTGTTATTTTTGTAATTTGGCTGGCGTGTCTTGTTGCTGCAACAACGTCACTTGCCTGAATGGGGAAGTTGTTAGACGCCTGTCAATTGCTTGTTGTCTTTGTCTTTGTTTTTGTTTTTTTGTTTTTGTTTTTGTTTTTGTTTTTTGCTTTGCTTTTTTTTCTTGCATTTCATACATTTTCGTTACGTTTTGTCTTTGCCTTCTCGCTCTGGCACACTGGTGGGCGTTGTAAGCATGCGCAATTAATTATGTGCATTGCTTAACTGCATGATGATGTTGAAATTTGCTTGTAATGCCAACAATGTTGTTGTTGTTGTTGTTGTTGTCGTTGATTGTCTGTTTGTTTGTTAACTGGAAAATCAAATAAAATATACTTATATATATATTTATATAAATTGTTGCTGCTGCTGTAGCAACAATGAACGGAAGCTGCAGCGCACGGCTCATCATTTACGATCAATGATTGTCGCACGACGGTCACAGCGATTAGTCACAGTGCCAAAATAACGCGGCATTCAATTGAGTTAACAAAGTCTTTTTTCTGTCTTTGCTGCTTGTTGGAATTGTTTTCATTGTTGTTGTTGCTGCTATGGAGAAATCGAAGTTCAGCAGACGCTGAGACCTTGAATGCAGATTTGTGCGTTGTTGTTGTTGTTGGCAAAGCAAACGCGCGTAGCAAATGAGGGAAAAACGATACGTTGAAATGCGAATGAGATATAAAATGTGCAG
This sequence comes from Phortica magna, assembly GCA_037044515.1. NCBI lineage: Eukaryota > Metazoa > Arthropoda > Insecta > Diptera > Drosophilidae > Phortica > Phortica magna. Next base: position 280,195 of record JBAMBP010003079.1, on the reverse strand, counting down.
TCAGTTAGTTTCACTGTTGTTGTTAACTTGTTGTTGTTGTTGGCTCATATTATTCAATTGCAATTGCATCATATCAAACAAGGCAACAGCAGCCGACAACATGCCGCGCTCAACATGATACGCAGTAGTCGCGCAATAGCAACAACAACAACAACAACAGCAGCAGCAATAGAAACAACAATGCATACGCTGTTGATAATGAAACAGCTGAGTTATGTTGTTGTGGCAAGTTGAGATATGCAACGGATGCGGCAAGAGTTCGAGAAACTCGTAACGCCAACAGTTGCCTTTGAGCTGTTGCTGGCGGTGGCGACGGCGGTGGCGGTGGCAAGGGAGGGATTGGTGTTGTTAGCCATGGCAATGGCATGGCTGCAAGCGGCGGGCAGAACTGATCGATATCAGCAACGACGACGACGACGACGACAACGACATGAGCGTTGGCATTGTTCACTTGTCTAAGGCGTTGCATAAAAAGATGCGCACTTGGCTTTCGCTTAGCAGAGACGAGCAGGCAGACAGACGGACAGAGAGACACTCAGTGCGGCAGACAAGCAGTCAAGCACCAACTTTGGCCAATACACAAGCTACTGTGCATGTGTGTGTGTGTGTGTGTGTGTGTGTGTGTGTGTGTGTGTTTGTCTTTTAAATGAAATCGAAAGTGAATTTTTGCTTTCCGCGTCTTTTCTGAATCATCAAGTTTGTCGGCAACTCTTGTGCTGATCAAGTGCGACGCGTTGTTGTTGTTGTTGCTGCTGCTGTAACTGCTCATGTTGCATGCGAACGCCGCGGCAACAAATTGCGTTACATTTTGCTAACAAAAATGGTTTTTTTTTCTGCTTTGCAAAAACAAAAACAACAACAACACAAAAATCGTTGAAAAAAACATTCACATTTTTTTCGCTTTTTTTTTTTTTTTCTTTTCACAAAAAATGTTTTCATACTTTTTCCATTGTTGTCGTTCCGTCTCTTTCGCACTCTTTTGCACTTGTTGCTCGCAAATATTTGAAATTGTATTTAATTACAGTAGAAGCAACAGCAACAACAACAACAACAACATTTTGTTACAACAATTTCGGCTTATTGGATTTTAACATTTTTTAGCTTATGATTTTTTTTTTCTTTCCATTTTGTTGTAATTTATTTTTTGCCTTTTGTATTTTGACGCTTAAATACTTATTTAAGTTAATTGTTGGTATTGTTGTTGTTGTTGCTGTAATCGCTGCGGTTTGTTTGATTGTGGTTATTGTTGTTGCTGTTGTTGTTGGCAGAGTGGTTGTTGTTATGGTTTGCTTTTTGGTTTCTTTCAATGCTTTGAGTCTCTTTTTTTATTTTTCAATGTTTGTTGTTGCTTTTGATGGTCGCAATTGTTGTTGTTGTTATTGCTGCTGCGGATGTTGTTTGTGTTAAACGATCATTTAAGCGTTTAACACGAACATTATTCGCGTTTTGATGTCTTTGTCTTTCGGCTTGAATCGCATGCAAAAAGTAAATTTCATAGTTTTCTTCGAAAGTGCCGACAGAAGTCATCAATTTGATGGCAGAGAATTTATTATGAAGCGTGAACTTGAATGACATTTACAATCATTCATCATATTCTGTTAGCGAAACCGCTATTTTGCTTTGGTAATTTTCAAGAGTGAAAACCACTGAAATTAACAAATAAACCCCCTTTTCAAGCAGACTTGTTAAAAAGCTAATAGAGCTATTAGAAAAATTGATAGGTAGCATATACTACTGTAATGCACAAAAAAAGCCGATTAATTAAGAAATGTTTGCTAACAGAGTAAAAACAGCTGTTAACGCCGTCAAGGAGACCACAAGCTGTTAAGATCATATTGACATGTTATTTAACAGAATGTTACACTTAACAGTGCCTTAATTGGAGCTTTTATTATAAACGAGCTGCTAGCTAATGAAAAATCTATTATTAGCAGGACTTTTAGAATTTCCTTTCTTAAAGAATGTCAACATTGCGGCTTTGGCTTATATGTTAATTGCATATACCATGATAAGCCTTTAAAAAAGACTACTAATTGCCAACAACAGCTTATAATGCAGTCGACCTTGCTAACTCATTGTCTATCTCATGGCTCATCTCACTATCTTGAAACGATTACCTGCATGTGCCTTTCATTTTGCCTTCGATTTATAAAGCTGCCTGCAAGTTTTCTTTTTACATATTATCCTCTCGTCTATAGAATTCAATGTTGTTGCATACAAACAGTTTATAATTTAGTATCTTTTGTGTTTTGCCTATTACACTTTTAGTTACTTTCAAATGAAGACAAAAGTTGAATTGGAAAAAGTTCACAGCCTTAATTAAATCAAATCTAATTAGAGAGATTTATTTATGCATATCGTTGGCGCTTTTGTCTTTGCAGCGCTTTGTTGCCTGTTTGCTCCCACAATCAAAGACAACAACAACAGCAGCAACAACAAGCCATGACTAAAATGCAGAAAATAAGCATATAAAAAATAAATGATAATCAGCGAAAAAAAGTCCGAGACGAAGACCAAGACCAAGACCGAGCATTATGTCACAAAGCGTACTTCAAACTGAGGTTGACTTGACTCGCTTATTTAACTGTTTTGTTTTTATTGTTGCTGCTGTTGTTGTTGTTGTTATTGTTGTTATTTGTGAGTTGAGGTTGACTTTGTGTGTGAGAGTGCGAGTGCGATTGCGATTGCAGTGCAGAAGAAAGCCAACAACATTTGCTGATAAAACGCAATTACACAATGATTCGTTGCAAAGAGGAAAGCAATAAAAATACCAACAACAACAACAGCAACAACAACAACAATGACATCAATTGTGTACAAAAAAAGTTGCATGCCATAAAAAACAACAACAACAACAATCTGACAGTTAAGGCGCAACAAAGGGGGTACACAAAATGCCATTGAAAATGACATGTAGCAAAGAAGAAACGTAAGAGTGAGCGGGCGCGTGCGAGGAAGCGTGTGCGAGTGTGAGCGCGATAGCGATAGCAAGAGGCACCTTCGAGTGCACAATTGCTAATTGGATTTTAATTGCACTTAAAATAACGAACAAATAAATAAAAGCCACAATCAAATACGCTTAAATCAAAATAGCGGAAAAATTAAATAAAAATATTAAAACATAAAAAAAAAAATGACAAAGAAATCAACAAAAAAAAACAACAAAAATAAGAAAAAAACGGCCAACGACAAACAAATTTAAAATGACAGCAATTTAAACAAGTTGTGCTGCGATACGATACGATACGATGCAAAGGCAAGCACGAGCGAGTGAACGCAGCGGCAAGGGCGGTGAAGTGGCATTGTCGACACTGTGGCGCGGGCAGTCGGCAGATTAGTGTGGCATGACGCGCTGTTGACAATTGATGACGCCCACAAAGCAACGCTGACGTGCTCAATGCGCTGACGGACGCACAGACGGACGGACGGACGGACGGACAGACGAAAGAAACGCCCGAGATAAGCGCGATAAGTGTTTGAAAAGCGATAAAAAGCACAAAAACCAACGATTGCCGTGAGCAGCAAACGAAGAAACAAATGACAACAACAACAACAAAAAAAAAAACAACCAAGAAATTGGTGACCAAAAAATAAAGAAATGTTGTTGTTGCTTTTTTTGTTGTTGTTGTTGGTTTTTTTGGCAAACCTTGAAAGGCTTTTTTGAAGCTTATCAGTTTTTGAGATTGCAAAATGCCGCAACGCGTGAGATACAAATGCGGTAAATGCAGACATGCCCACCACGTCGCTGACGCAGTCAATAGGCACCGCGCCCCTGCCCCTTCCTCATTCGTATAGCATTTCAACAATTGCTGCCAACAGCTTAGGCAAGACGTCAGCGTCGCAGTCGCCGTTGCCGTCGACGTCATCAGCTGGCAGATTAGTTTTTGCTTAGATAATTGGAATGCTCTCTTTGTGTGTGTGTGCCTCTGTGTGTGTGTGTGTGTTGCTGTGTGCTTAGCGCTTGGCACATGTCATAACCTCAGCCTAGACCTGAAATGGAAACCGACAATCTTTCAGTTCCCCCACCACCGCCTCCTTCGCCCCACTTGCTCTAAGTTGCATTACCCGACATGGCGTCCGTTCAAGTGCTACCAAAGCGTTTGCCAAAATCAATGTAGGCTTCGGTTCGTTAACAGCCTCAGTACCCCACCGCCATCCAACACTTATGACCGCTGACACCATTGACCGTTTGAGAGCGCCGCCGTCCCCCCCCCGGGCACACATATGCTCATACCTGGTGATGTTGCGATTTGCTTTGTTTGTGTTTAGAATTTATTTAGTTATTTTGCATGCAATCTGAGCCAATTCTCATTTCATGTACGGACATGCTCAAGGTCAACGTCACGCCCACATTGCGGCCTCAAACGGACATGCCTATGCCGCTCGCCCGCCGCCGTTCCATTGCCCACCATTGCCACCCATTGCTTTGCTTGGCTTATCGTTTGTCTGTCCGTCTGTCGGCTTGTTTATTTGTTGGCTTGTTTGTTTGCATAGAATTTCGACAAATTAAAATTCATGGCAAGAGTTATGCAACTTTTGTGTGTTCTTTTTGCTTTGAATCAATAACAAAATACAAAAAGCATCAAAATCTAAAAAAAAAAGTTGCCATTTTGAGCCAAGAATTTTTGTAATGCAAACGTTTGCAGAAATGAAGAGCAAAGCGTTTTGACATGAGACAAATTTCATGGCATTGCGGCGCATAAATCGCACAACGGATGCGACGGACGGACAGACAGACATGCATGCAGATAAACAGACGGAAACGGAAAATTTCGAAATGTTACAATAAGTATGGAAGAGACATGCCAAACAAATGAAGTGTAGAACGGTGCGGTCGATAAGGCAGGAAGCGCTTCGAATTTAAAGCAAACAAACAAACAATTATGTTTGTCGAAGGCATGTCTTACTTGCAGGCAGCACAGCAGAGCAGTGGCAGAGTAGCAGTAGAGAAGAGGTTACGGAATTCCACTTGAAATGTAATTTTGTCGTCATACTTCACCTCTTTTCATGCACACACACACACACACACACACATGCATACATACATGTGTCTATGCTGGCAACGACAAACCCGAAAAGTGTGCATGACAGTTAAGTGTAGCACACTTTTGGGCGCACACCGTACCAAAGCTCAGCTGAGTTAATACGTTGAAGGCTAAACGAAGAAGAAGAAGCAGAAGAAGCGTTGAAAACAATGTACAATGACAAGTGGCTAGCTGGCTGGCTAGCTGACTCACTGTCTCTAGCGTGTGTGCCTAATGTTAGTGGCACAGAGTGGGAGTGAGAGGGGCAAATGGGGTGCAGTGAGTTGGCAAATGGCAAATGAAAGGCGAGAAACCAAGGGACAACGTGTGGCACGTGCTTTTTATGATTGCGCACCGCAAACTGTGCATGCACTTACCTGCAACAAAGTACTACGGCAACACTGGCAACACTGGCAACACTGCGAAAGCGCGTGCGGGCGGCAAAGAGAGCGAGAAAAGTGTGTGAGACAAAGCAACCAAAAAAAAAAACATTAAATTTTGTGGGTTTTTGTTTGTTTGAGCTTGAATTTTGTTTTGTTTTCATTGTTGTTGTTTGTGTTGTACTTTTTGTTGTTGTTGTCTCTAATCAACTTTTGGCTCGCCAACTGTCTTGCAACTGTTCGTGCTGCGGTCGCTGCTTTGACTATGCGTGCAAAGCAGACTTTTCAGCACAAATGTTATGTTAAATTTCCGTTGTTGCAACAATTACAGCTGACAGCGTTTAAATTATATATGCGTGCGTCTGTGTGTGTGTGTAGCCACGTGTGTTACACATGAGCGATGCCATTTGCCTGGAAGGTACGTGATGTGCGCGTGTGTGTGTGTGTCACACAATGGCAATTAACATGCTGCTGCATGAATTTATGCTGCAACAAAAACAATGACACACACACACACACACAAGCACACATACATAAATTCATATATGAGCACGCTTGAAGCTTTGGCAACGTACGTGTTTTGTTTCTCTTTTTGTCAGTTTCGACTTGAAAGTGTGTCAATGTCGCTTCCGTTTCCTGCCACACACACTCGCACACACACACTCACACACATGGCTCGCCAGGTAAGCGTAGCACACAGCCTCAATTCTGCCCTTAAACATGCCTTTGTATTGGTGTTAATAACGGAACGAAACAATGGTTAAAATGGTCATCCGCAACAGACTGCAAGCCATGTGCTAACAGCGCAGCGGCGACGCAGTAACAGCGCTGTTGCAGCGCACTGCATTTTGGAACGAATGGCATGGAACATGCAGCTATTGTACAGGGCACCGGGCGCCGGGTCAGTGTCGACATTGCTTTGACAAATTGGCACTGACAGCGTTCATGTTCATGCGCTCGCACTCACACGCTGTCTGTCTCTGTCTCGCTGACGCGCTGACTCACTGTCGAAACATTATAATTAAAATTGCTGCTCTAGAAATGTGCCTATAATTCTTAACTTGTAAGCGTGAAATGCCTCAATGGGTGGGTACAAATTATGCTCTCAAGTGGCGCTGTCATTGTCGCTGCTCATGTTTGTGCATGTCCAAGGTCAAACATTATTTCTTTATTTCTTTTAAGTTTTTTTTTTTTTTTTTTTTTATTTTAATTTATTTTTAGGGTTTTTCGCTGCTGGTAAGTGCATGGCCAAAAAACAATTGGCGATGATTTGTTGGCATGTTAAAATACACTGAGCGCAATTTTTAAAACATTTTTGGTACTTTTTTTTTTGGTATTTTGTGCCAACTTTTTGTACCATTTCAACCAAGCCATTGGCACTTTTTTGGAGATTTGAAAAATTTGTAGTCTTTCATGCGTGCTTTCACTGTATGCCATTTGCCAACAATACGATATTGTTTGATATATTTTTGTGTTGCGCCCTCAGTCTATTTGCTTTATATTTGCGCTGTGTAAACGCTTAAAAGTATGCAACACAAAACACAACACAACATAATGCAGCATGCGGCTTAACTCGACTCGACAAGACTCGACTCGGTGCACTGCTCTGTGTGTGTGTGTGTGTGTGTGTGTGTGCCACGTGGCTAGCTTGAAAACAAACTGCATGCTTCAATACACATATAGATAGACACACACGCACACACACACGCATTGCCTCACATTAGGCGAGCCACACATGCCAAGCAGCGACGTCACTGCCAACTGCCGACTGCGCTGCGACTCAAGACAATTCCCAGCACTGCAGCAGCGGCGCACAGATAAGATACCAGCCGCAGTCGCTGCCTCCGCCGCAGTCGTGCCTCTGCTGCCGAGCGGCCGAGCGTGCCGAGCATTTGGCATCGTCGCAAGCAAGTTTCGGTATAAAAGCCCGTTGCACGAAGCCAACGAGCAACATACAACGCCAAAGCGAGCTGCCGTGCAGAACAGCAAACGTGTCGGAAGTCGCAACTTCCCAGCCAGTCTTAATTTCAGTCTTAATTGAGAAACCCCAGAATCGAGAATCGCGCTGCTCCGTCGTTATTTCAATAAAATTAAAATAAAATAAATAAAAATAAAGAAGTGTTGGCACAAGAATTCTTGGTGAGTGAACATTGAACAACGACGAATAAATGAAAAGTGTTCTTCTTGTAACTTTTTAATAAATACAGTGAAAAAAAAAGAAATGAAAGAAAACTTTAAACAAAAAAAGTTTGCCTTTTTGCAAGTGGCAAGTGTGTGGTGGTGCGGGGGGTGGGGTTAAAGTTGTCCGATGATGAATGTGCTCGTCAGTGGCCGCGAGGCTGCGCTGGCCACTTTTTCAACTGGTCCGCTTGGCTGCTTTGCGCTGCGCTGCTGGGCCTTTGTGTCCAAGCCTTCTTGCAAAATGCAAATTAATGTAAATTGCGGCGAATTAAGAATTGCGTTAAAGGAGGAGGAGGAACAGTCATGTTCTCATTGTTATTTTCAGTTGTTGATGGACAGGATTTGCAACTGTTTGTATTGTAGTACGCCAGCTGTCTGTATGACTGTGTGTCTCTGTGTCTGTGTGTCTGCTTGTCTGTGTGTCTGCTTGTTGCTGTGCATATCTGTGCCTGTCTGTGTGTGTGTGTGTGTGTTGGGGGACAAGAAATGAATTACAACGCAATTAAGAGAAAATCAGTGCAGTGAAGGGCAAAGGCTTGTGCGGTTTTGTTGCGTTTCGCCACAAGGCTTTCTTTAAACTTGCAAGCATTTTCTTTTGTATTTTAATTAAGTCGAAATTTTCATAGTTTATTTTAAGCAAAACAAAAATTTATGCTTTTAGTTTTCGTTACACTAAATTTCATTATACATTTGTCTTACTACTTCAAGCATGTCTTTAGGCACACCATGAATTCAACCAATTCAATGCGTCAATCAACGCATAAAACCAAAATCAAATCAATCATAAAATATATGTCATTTGGCTTTAATGTTGGTCATCAGCAAATTTGTGGCCTTCATGGCCTTTTTTTGATTGCCAAATATTCTATTTTGTTGTATTATCGCATTATTGTCGCATAAATGCGTTCGATTTTGCCAACAGACGCGTTGCAAATGCTAAAGGAAATTAATTAAACATGTTGTTTATGCACAAATAATTAACTTTTTATGTTTGACATACGTGGCGTATGAACAATATTGTTTTAATATGCTTTTGTTCACTTTGCGAATTCATTTTGTGCGTCTAAATTATTCAAACGAAGCGTTGCAATTATGCATGAGATTAAAAACAAACAGCAGATAGCGAATACACGTTCCCTCACGCACGCACGAGCGCACGCAGCAGCGAGTAAATGCACGCACGTACGCACTCACTCACGCACTCCGGCTTTGTGCGTATGCGAGAAGGCTTAAAAGATTTAAATTATTAAAGCATATTTATAGGAGCGTAAATGACAAATGTAAATGAAATGAAAAAAAGGCAAGGTAATTGACAAAGAAAAAAATGTTTTAAAAAGAGGGGAAAACAGAAGAAAAAACAAATTGAAATGAATGAATGAATAAGTGAAAATTTTAATTGAAAATTGATTTTAAAGCCGAGTTAATAAAGCACGTCAGTTCCGCCCCTTTGGCGCCGTTTCGGTATGTTCGCTTTGTGCCACCTGACGTATGCGTAATGTTATTATTTTTTTATACACTGGCAAAAGAGCATTTTAACGCTTTCATGCCGCTTGTAGCGCGCATAATTGAAATATATTTTTATATACATATATTCATGATGAATTCGACAAGATGGTCATAGTGAATAACCAGTCCGTTTGTCCGTCTCTCTGTTTTAATATGAAGGCTTCGCTTATAAAGAAACATATAGTTTGCCTTCTATTTTTTAAGTTATGAATTGCTTTAATTGAGCTCTATCGTTTGTAGTTCATATAGAACCGATCTATACAAGATGTCCTCTTTACTATGCCTTATAAGCACTGTTCCTCAACTGAAAATGTCATACATATATAGAATTTAAGGCAATTAGAATAAAAGCATTAAATATGATGTGTATATTACTGATATTGAGGCAAATGTAGACCATTCTGGAGATCTACACATATAACCATACCATATATAAGTGCTCACTCACCATAAGAACTCCGAAACTATAAGTCCGATTGAGTTGATGTTGATGAAGTAGTCACACATATGGCACGGAAAACCCAAATCTACAATATATTATATATCTCAAGAAGGGTGTAAAAGTTTCCGCAGTATATATAAAACAGCTTTCTTGTATTATTCGCTTTTTGCCGTGTGTTTGAATATACTTTTATTTTTGTTTGTCTTTTCTGAATTAATATCTTCAATCAAGCATTGAGCACGCAGCAGATTTGTCATTAGTCAACTTCACTGCTTCGAGGTTGAGTTCTTTTAAACAGAGAGAGAGAGAGTGAGTGAGTCGTAAATTTAAAATTTGCTGCCATGAGTTTTCGTCAATTTCCTTTCGCATTTATTGTCGCTACACGTTTGTTAATTTTGCCATGCCTGCCACTTGACATGGTTGAATGCTGCTGCCAATTTCCCCGTTCAAATTATGCACGAAAGCAACTGAGCTAAACTGAGCTGAGCTGAGCTGTGCTGTGCTGTGGCGAAAATCGCTTAACAGCAAAAGCGTAAAACAAAAAGGATGTCAGCAAGACAACTGCAGCTGGTGATGCCACCATTGCTGCTGCTGCTGCTGCAGACGTGCATTAGAGAGCGCACAAGTGGGCAGGGGTAGCGGGGTGCCGCCTTTTTGCCAGAGCTTTATGCGAGACTAAAGTAAACACTTGCAAGGTAATAAAAATACGAGCAAAAATAAAAACGAATATAAACTAAAACTAAAAAAAAAAAAAGAAGGTAAAACAAAAAACGAACGCACCAAAAAATGAGACATGGCAAATGTGCGCAACAAAAGGCTGAACAAACACGAATGCTTCAGAGGCTTCTTCTATGGGCGCGGTGGTGCGGCGTTGGGCGACGCAATGAGTCGCTTTTCATGTCAGTTCATCATCATCTCCGTCGTCGTCGTCGTCGTGAGCTGCCTCTGCTTGTCATCAGCACAGCCAATCTCAGTTTTAGATCAACTTTTCTTTATGTCTATTATTTTTATTCTCTTTACATACGTTTTTTTTATTCTTCATATATTCTTTTTGTATTTTTTTTTTTTTTTTTGTGTGTTCGTGAGTTATTTTTTTCACTTGAAATGCAAAATGAATTTATTGCAAGCTGATTGAAGGTTAAATGAGCTGTGCTCTGCTGTGCTCAGTTCAGTTCAGTTCAGTTCTGAGCTAAGCAAATAATGTTTTTGTACAAAAGCTGCTGGCGACATTTTTACATATTTTATGCTCATCTTTCAATATGCTTGCAAAAAATGTTTCTTTATCTACGCTTTTGTCACTTTGTCACTCTTTCTTATATGCTGCTGCTGCTGCTGCTTCTTCTTATTCTTCTTTGTCTTCTCTAACTAATTTCATTGCAGTTTAACATTTCCCTTTGTGTGCGCTGAGCTAATAAGCAGTAGAAGAAGAACCCCAAGTACTACAAGCAAAAATGTCGATTTCGGACTTCCGCAAGAAGAAGCTGCTCTTCCTTTTCAACGTCTTCTTTGGTAAGCGTTAGCAATAAAACTCTTATGATTTTATGTGAAACGTGCAGAAAATCAACAAAATGAGAAAAATTTATAAAACATGCTTCAAAAGGTAAATGGAAAAATATTCATGTGATTAATAGTTTCATGGCTGTGTGAAGTTTTCGCCGTGTACGAGTTGTGCTGTGGCTTTATTATAGGTAAACAGACAGTCAGACCGTCAGACAGTCAGACCGTGCTTCATCAATGGCAATGCGCTGTTTTATTGACTCATATTTCCTTGCCTTAAACTTGAGTTTAGCAAATTGTTGGCAAAACGCTTGTCTCGTGCCATTTGAAGCTTGAACGTTCAGCACGCACACCGGCGGCCACTGAAGTCGCTTGTTTTCATTTCATTTGCACTTTAATGCTCAACCATCTACGCCACCCAACCATAGCACTTAACGTCAGCCAATCTGTCTGTCTGTCTGTCTGCCATTCCCTTTTTGTTTTTTTTGGCAAATGAAAACGACGTTGAAAATAACAACATTGAGCGGAAATGTGTGGCACAGCTGCGTCGCACAAATGCACAAATTCACAAACAGGAATCCATAAAGTTTGCTCCGAAATCCGTTTAACTAACATTTTTCATACTTAATTTTTTTGACGCTCACATTTTTGTTGTTCATTTTCGGTATTTTGTATTTTCATAACGGACGTTTTTGCCGCTTTGCCCCTTTGTCGTTTTAACACACGGTCAACTGGCAACGTAAAACCGACGTTGTTGTCGACTTTCGAAAAATTTCACTGAACAAATTTTGGCATTTTTGCAATAAAATGTTCTGCGCTAACATAACTCAAATGAAAAACAATGCAAATCAACAACAACAACAACAACGACGCCCGCAACAAATACGCTACAATTGCGACAACGACAACGACAACGACAACAACAACAATAACAACACCTATAACAAAATTCAACAAAAAACACAACAAATGCCAACAGATGTGAACCAAAGCGGCGAAATTGATGTGAAGGACTTCGAGTTGGCCATCGAGGTAAGCGAGCCGCGACAAAAAGCAACAACAACAACAAAAGCAAAACCAAACAATAAAGCAATAAAAACAACAACAAAAACAATATACAAAAAGAAATCACTGTCACTAAATAAAAGTTGTCAAAAAACCAGGGCTGGCAACAACATGCAAATGGCCAATAAGACAACATGTGCGCTTTTTGACTTCAATTTCAATCCCCAACATCAAAGATTATTTTTGCTTTTATTATTAAAAGTTGGCAAAACCTTTTCTCATCTTAATTGAGACTCGTTTTGCACTTAAAAGTTTTTGTTATTTTTTTCGGCACAAACATTCTATTAAATTAATTAAAACAAGTCAAAAGCATTAATGGCACACCTCATGAGGACTCAAATGTGTTTTGGCACTAAAAGTCATAAAAAACTAGACAAAAGTTAAAGTTTTTGTATAAGTTGAAGTTATTTGTGCATTTCCTTAAAAGCTTGTGGAATTTTCCATCACTTTTTGATGAAGTAAACTTCAAAGCAGCAAACAGACATTAAAAGTTCACGTGTCGAGTTTATTTGAAGAACATTTGCGCTTTTGAAATAAGTTCAACTATTTCTTCAATTGCAAATGTTACTCAGTATATTTTATTAAAAGAACAAGCAAGTTTAATAGAATATTAATTAATAGAATTTGCTTTTAATATCATATAAAACACACTTTTACAAAGATTTATAATTAGTTGAGCCAAACAGCACACAAACGCTTGGTTATATTGATTTAGGGCTGGGACAATGGGCACAACATGGCGCAAAATCTAGTGGGAATTATTAAAGTCAAGTTTCTAGGTCTTAAGACCAAACCGGTTCAAGAAGACTTCGGCTAGCATATCATAATTGAGTTCAATTTATGTTGCTTCGCCATAACATGTCTTAGAGTACCCCAAATTGATATAAGTTCTTCACACAAAGTTAGTATGTCATACGGAGCGTGTGTAGGGTATTAAAAGTAGCAATAAAGCTAACGAAAGAGCATGACAAGTGTCAAAATTGGTAAAGCAAATGGAGAACTTAACTTGACTTTGACTTTTCATAGCCGAAATGTGTTTTCTTGCGTTGACTTGGCCATGATGTTGTGGGCGTTCAGCACCTTCTACAGCATGTCAAGCAAGACCGAAAGAAAAATAGAAACAACAACAAGGAACGAACAAATGACAAGAACAATGAAAGGGAATAAATTTATGCATTTATGCAAATAATTGTCAAATATTTTTCGTATTCGTTTTCAGTTTTCGTTTCGTTTCGTTTGACTTTGTTTTTCAATGCCTTCTTTTTTTTAGGGGCTTATTTGCATTTGGCCAATTTTTTTGCTTTTGTTGTTGTTTTTTTTGTTGAGTCGCAAATTTATGCGCACATGTCCTGTTGCACCCACCATGTTTTTAATATCTGCTCTTTGTTTTTTTTTCTTGTTGTTTTTTGCAACGCCTTCGCCTTCGGCAACTGCAGCGCGTCTGCAAGCTGCGCGGCTGGGCGCAGGATACGCCAAAGAACAAGGAGACGCACGATGTGATGATGGAGATTTGGAATGGACTCAAGTCGAAGGCTGACAAGGATAACGATGGACAGGTGAGTGTGTGCTAAATCAAAGGCGGCCAGGCATGACGGGCGGCGGAAGAAGCTGTTGTCAAATGCCGGAGTTTATTATCTTTAACATTGTCGACTTTTGGCATGGCCAACGGACTTCCGCTGCGGTTTTTTTGCGACGCCCTCTTGCGTCTTTTTTTGGCAGTTTTGGCAATTGTCAAATGCATTTGAATTGAGTTGAGTTGAGTCGAGTTGAGTTGACTTGACAAGTGCCCCAGCAGTTTACCAAGTAAACACACACACACACACACATACATATGCAAATGGCTTCTTGCATATTTCAATCCCAATCACGGCGCGTTGTTTCGCCCCTCCCTCACCGCGCGTCATGCTTCGTTTGTTCGGCACTTTTGCCAACAGCCGAAACGTGCTTTTGGCAATTGATTTCATTCTTTTTTTTTTTTTTTTGTTTATTGTTGTCCATTTTATCTACAATTTTTTTATTGTTATTGCTTTCGATTGTAGCTGTTGATGTTGATGTTTCTGTTTGTGTTCGTGTTTGCATTGCGGCACTTGCCACATGCCGCAAGCCGCACGCCATGGCCGTCACTTCCGCTCGGCCGACACTCTTCGGCGCAATAAGTTTATATTTCGCCATTTTGAATTTGGTTGCGCTTTTCAGCGAAAATTTTCGGAATATTTTTCATTCTTGCTTTGCTTGAAACATGCTCGTTGCATAAATTTAGAACCCTTTTTGTTGTTGTATTTTTTTTTTTTTTGCATTTTGGTTGCGAAAATAATTTTGCAAACTGCTCAAAAATGCTGTTTACTGCAAAAGTTATTCGTGCCGAAGCATGTTGTTGCAGCTGCACTGCCACACTGCTGCACTGCTGCTACGTTGCAACGTTGCAACGTTGCAACAACTGTGACCGCCAACGTCGAAAATTGAATTATAATGCGAATCAACTTTTTTCGATTTAGATAAAATACAAAATTGCATATGCAATGCTTAAAGTGTTGCGTCTTTGCAATCGTTGTTGTTGTTCTTCTTCTATTGGCATGCTAAATTTGCATAATAAACAACGTTCGCCAAAGCGCAAAAACAATTTACTAAATCGATAAGTTTTCAACTTGAAAATATGAATAAATTATTTGAATTTCAATAGAAAAATTTGCATATATTAAAGTAATTACAACTATTCCAATTAAGAACGCAAAATCGCTGAGCGATCTGAGATACTGACAACTATCTTTGCATACTAATTGAGACACTTCCGTCATATGCTTGCAATAAGTAATCTATTTTTAGCGCTCATTACGCATTCAGACTATGAAATATTTCAATGTCATCGTCGTACATTAAGATCAACAACTTATCGATAAGAAAAATCAATAATTGAGATCATATATACTAATTGCTCAAGACCACGTCAGCGAAAAAAAAAAGACTTTAGGCCACTGTGCGTATTGTACGAGAAGTAAAAAAAATCATAGCATAGTTTTGTGCGCACGTTTGCAGTGCACCATTTGAGCTCCTTAGGAAATTGAATTACCAAAGCGATTATCGGCACAATTTTTTTGGGACTTAGCAGTTTTACAGTTGCAACAGAAGATGCAAGAATACGCCAAAATCAGACAGCAACAACAACAACAACAAGGCAAACCAAACGAGCTGCCACCGTTGCAAGTGATAGCATTTGGCAGCGTGCCAACTACATGCCAGCAACATTTCTTGCACTAACGGAAGCTGAATTTTTCGCTTGTTTCGGAAATCGTCTAGAAGCCTTTATTATTAAGGCCATTTAGGCCAACAGCTCAGGTGTATGCCGACAGTGAAGACAACTTGTTCGGTCAGTTATTTTGTCTTGCCACCAACAAACGCCAACGCCAAGTGGGCCGTGTTTGTTTTATGCATAGCAAAAGGTGACCCTTTCTTTCTTTTTGAGATATTGTAATTTGTGCCAAACCATACAATTTTTATGGATTTGCGGCAGACCATTAAAAGTATCTGCAATTGATTGCCTTAAATGATGGCATTTCAGTTATTTGGCAAACTGTTTTACGTATTTATGACCATATTAAAATCTTTGTTTTGTTCGCGTCATGTAATAGGGGGCGCAGCGGTGGGGGGCCGCATGCAAGAAGCTGTTAGTCAACTGACCATAATTAAATGCCATTTGACCACGTACAAGAAACAGGCACAGATTGCGGTTGGCAACAACAACGCTCAATTGCTGCTGACGTCGACGCAGACGTCAACGAAGACAGCGGCGTCGACGCTGACATGTTTTAATTACACTTGTTTATGCCGAATATGGCCATAACCACACACATACACAGACATGCAGAGATACGCACGCAAGGATGCGCAAGGCCAACATATCGAAGGGTTCTAATAATGTGCACCAGTCCAGCAGCGCCAACGTCCATTGCTCATGCCTCGCCCGATTTCTCGCATAAATAATGCTGCGCATAAAAGTTTTTGGCATGTTTTATCGCCACTTGGCGCAGCACTTAATGGCTTTTAAGTCATACCACTGACCACGCCGCGTTGGGCGTGGCAGTAGGCTGTTTACGCACAAGTTCTTATTTTTATTATTGCTCTATTAGCTGACCTTCTGCAACACATGCTGCGGCTGCGGCTATTCATCGGCCTCAATGAGTTTTTTGATTTCGATTTTAATCACTTTTGTTCGCAGGTCTCCGTCGATGAATGGTGCAACATGTGGGATGCCTACGCCAAGGATCCCAGCAGCGTCATGGACTGGCAGAATAAGTACATGAACTTTATGTTCGATCTGGAGGATGCATCCACTGATGGCAGCATTGATGCGCAGGAATTCGCATTGGTCTGCTCCAGCTATGGCCTCGAGAAGAACGAGTGCGAGCAGGCCTTTGGCAAAATGGCGCAGGTCTGTTGCTCATCTGGAGATTGTTTTCAAATTAACGTAATCTAACCAATTTACTCTCGGCAGGGTCAAACTGATGTCACTCGCGAGCAATTTGCCACACTTTGGCAAGAGTATTTCGTTGCAGAGGATGTCAATGCACCCGGTAACTTCATTTTTGGCAAGACTGGATTTTAATGTGCACCAGTTGTTGTTGTTCTGGCAGCAGACTCAAATTTGGAAGGCAACCAAAAGGAAATGATGAAGATGAAAAGGGATGCGCTTTTGTGAAATTTTAACACTAAATGAATTAAATAAATTAATTGTAAATCTAATTGTTAGCGATCAATATCAATTATTAATCTTAGTAATTCCGTCATACTCGTCTAACTTGTTCTTAAATAAATTTATTAGAAAATTACCAAAATTTCGCAATTTGTCACAATTGAAAAGCAATTAAAGTGAAAATGTTATTTGTCGTTTGTTAAAACACAATTAAAGGAAACTATTAAAGTGTAAAACTATCTATAAAAACAGCATATTTAATGTATGGTAAATGTTGACCCTTTGTGCATATTTTCAATTATATAACTGTTTATGTATGTACGTGTACATGTGTACGTGCATGCATGCAAAGTGTTCGTAGAACGACACACAAAACTCAAAAACGAAGTATGAAGCGTAATCCGCATAAAGCCGAACCACACCAAGGACAGCATAATGAAGATTGAAAACTGTGTGTGTGTGTGAGTGTGCACTTGTTGCATTAGCAGTTGGTTGTCGTCGACAGGAAAGCACTTTTTGTGCACGAAAGCGACCATCGTGGCTAAACGAGCACTTGTGTCGTTGCAAAAAGGCTGTGCAGGATGTCATGTACGACATGCGTATTTGTTGAGATTATAATCCATTTGCCGCTTTGTAGATAATTCCAGCAATTCAAACAATGCGAAGCAATTAAAGAAAATCACTCTGAGTGTTTGTAAATGAAATTTATGCAAATGTGCATTTGAACGATGACCACAACTTTTGACCAACGGCGTTAAGCGTCAGCTGCGCTTGGGATTTAAATAAATGCAAATGCAAATGACATAATTCTGGTCCGAATTGTTTATTTAATGCAAATATCAATCACGTTCATGGCCAAAGCGTACTTGCTGCAATAAATTTAAAATCTAACGTTTATGCAAAGCTTTTTTTGAACAGCCCGAAAGCTTATGTTCCATACCATTTTGTTCCGCTACTTATAGCTTGCCATTCACATGTTCTTGATTGGCACATGTGGTCGAACAGCTGATTGCTAGTTTTCAGCCGGCAAAAAAGACGCCCGAATTGCAGCTTTGGTTTGGCGTAAGTCGGCGTACATTCGGTGCCGACATGTGTCCAGCCAAGAATTTTTGGCGCGTATTTAATTATTCCAGCGTCTTTGCATCGCGTCACATCTGTGTGTTTTAAGAAGAAGACGGTTTGAAGAAGTTTTGTTTAAATTAAAGATAATTTAAAATGAGCGGTATTGTTCAATATATTATAGTGCGAAGTGATTTACGCGGCGCGTTGAATTGGCCGCTGGGCGCAGTCATCGCCCAATGCTGCCATGCGACCGCAGCGGTGATGGCTTTGCACGGCGATGACGCCGACACCGTGGCATATCTCAAAGATCTGGACAACATGCACAAAGTTGTCTTGGAGGTATGTTAATTAGTGCACTGTAAAAGTATTTCAATAAACAAATTGTTTATATGCAGGCTAAAGATGAATCGGCGCTCTTGAAGCTTAGCGAAAAGTTAAAGGAAAACGGCATTCTGCACAAGTTATGGATTGAACAGCCTGAGAACACGCCCACCTGCATTGCAATAAAGCCCTACGTAAAAGAATCAGTGCACAAGTACGTTAAGAATTTAAAGCTATTAAAGTAGTTCCATAGTTTGTAGCTTAGAAATTACGTAGTAAAATTGACAATTAAAATAATGTCTGTCTGCTTTTGACTGAGATTTTCAGTCTACCGCAACAAATAAGTGATTATGCATCATCGGACACTTGTAAATGATGCAGCTGGTTAGCCTTTTAGTCCACAATAGGCGCCACTTGATTAAGATGGCTTGCCTTAAATAAAAACTCACTTGTTTTTACTATTTTTCTTGGTTTTTTTTTAATAATCGTTCTTAAAGACTAAATATAGACACAGGTTATATATCATTAATGATAATTAGAATTACATGTGTGTGTATAAATATGAATAATTTTTTTGTTTTTTTTTTTATAACATTTTCTTCGAATTTTAAACTTAAGCAAGTAAAAACGCATTTGGCACATCATGTTGAAAGTTCGTTTGAAGTCATTCAAAAGTTAAGAATAAAAAATACTAAAATGCATAAATATTTGTATGTATAAAAAATACTAAAATTAGTGAAGAAAAGCTTAGCGAAATAAATATTGCAGACAACCGCGCGGTGGGCCGAGTAAAGCCCACCGGCGGCAGCGGTGGTGTTGGCGTCAGCAGCAGCGGTGGTGGCGTCTCCATTTAGTTTTTTGCCTTTGGTCGTTGCAATGTATTCGATTCATCCTTGAGTCTGTTCTGCCAATTATCCTGCGATATTAAGAAGATGCTTTAACAAATTCAAAATCCTTTAAAGAACGCATTAAATGCCGTTAGAAGAAGCAGAAGCAAAAGCAACTGACTAATTACAGTTTATCGTATTAAGCGCAAGTCGTTGGTTCCTTGGCCAGGCGAGCGTGTGTCTATGTGTGTGTGTGTGTGTGTGCTTAAGCGTGTGTGTGTGGGTGTGTGTGTGTGTTAATGCAAATTACTACAACTACAGCTTGTGTATGAGTGTGTGTGAGGGTCTGTGTGTTGTGTGTTGGTTGTTGGTTGTGTTTATATCAAAGTACCGTTAGCAGGTGTTTACTTAATTACTGTTAGCGCTAATTACAAATTGTCAACGTGTCATAAAGCGGAAACGGAAACGGAAATCGTGTTGAACGCTTAGTTGTTGTCATCATTATCGTCAATGGGGCATCATTATTATCCTTTGCGTTCGTGTCATCCTTTTTTTTTCTTTTTGCTTGTTTGTTAGTCATTATTATTATGCAAATTGTCCTGATATTCATCGTAGTCATGTTCATTCTCCTCGCCCTGCTCGTCCTCGTCCTCCTCCTCCTGCTCATAGTCACTGGCATTGCTCTCCACCGCCGTCACATCGGGCAGATAATCTTTGTGCACCGGCGTTGAGATCGCTGGCTCCTGCTTTAGTTTCGTTGCCGCATTGTTTGTTTTTATGTGTTTTTTTTTGTTTGAGATTAGTGTGCGTAAAAGCGTAAAAATCGTTAGTTACAAAACAGTATAAATTAAAAAAAGATCAACAACAATAACAACACCAAATTCAAGTATAGTCATGCAACTTGTGTCCACCGCCACCATCATGAACAGAGTCGCGGACATACATACATACATACATATGTAGTTAAGCCCTAAGAGTAGTATAGTAGAACATGCTAACCTTTGGCGGCCGCCAACCGCAACCCGGCAGCGGCAGACCATCGGCGCCCAGTGGGCATGGCGCATCTAAGCCGGGCACGCCCTGCTCGCCTTTGTCGCCACGATCACCCTTGCGTCCGCGCTTGCCCGGTGGTCCAGCGTCGCCGCGTGAGCCCTTCTCGCCGCGTGGTCCCTCCTGACCAGGTATGCCGTCAGTGCCCTGAGCCCGATAAAGAGGCGTGGCGTGCGCGTTGTATGTTAGTTTCGATTTGTTTTGAGTTTTTGTTTACACGGTACAAGTACAGTGGTGTGCATGTTTAGAATTATTTAAGTGTTTGTGTGTGTTCGTGTGTGTGTGTGTGTGTGTGTAGAATAGTGTAAAGTGTGTTTAAGGTGGGGGAGGAAAACAAAAATAAGAAAATACATTTAACTAACGACTTTCAACAATTTTTATTTACTACACAAATCATGCAATTGGCGTAGGGTTGTAGGGGGAGCGAGAGGAAAGCACCACAGTTGGTATACCAAAATTCCGGACACTTACCGGTAAGCCAGGATCACCGCGTTCGCCTTTTAGGCCAGTTTCGCCCTGAGCACCCTGTAAAAATACCAAAAAAACGATTTATTTATATTTGCAAAAAGTTACAGTTAAAGTTTCTCATTTATATGCTAAGCTGGTTCTATGTTACAGTGTATTGCCTTGACACATACGTCCATTCAATATTCAAAATCTACGGTCAGTAACTTAACGTTTCTGATTATTTCAAGTGTCAATCGAAATGGAAGTATTTGGGAATGTTTTGTCTTATGTCTATATAAAAATGCTTCGCACATAAGTTACTTCAACATAAATGTAGAACATACCTTCATGCCATCTAAGCCAGGCGGACCCTAAGGAGAATTGAAAAAAAAAATTAAGAAATATAAGTTACTACAACAAAAAACAAATAAAATTAAACTAAATCAAAATTAAAATTGTTGAAAAAAAAAATAAAAATCATGAATGAATTCGTTGATTGTTTAATTTATAAAGAAATAAACTGCAATAAAAACATAAATAAAATTTAATAATTATTGACAAAAATTAGTAATAAATTGATTAATGATTTAATTTTTTATGTAAAAAACATCACTTTATTGAAAATGCATAAATTAGTTATTTTTTTCGTTTTTATCTCAAATTATTCTCATTAATTTATTTAATGCGAAACATTTTTTTTCTGCTTTTGTTGTTGTTGTTTATTTTTATTTGTTGAATACTTCATGCTCTCACACGTTTCAAATATTTGTTTTTGTTTTATTTGTTGTTGTTTCAGTTTTATTTTTAGCAGGCAACGCAAACAAAAATTATTCATTGGCAAATACGCGCATTCAAATTTTCTTATAAGAATTTAGCGTGTTTTGTTGTTTTTCTTGTTTCTTCTTTATTATTATTTAATTTTATTTGCAATTCATGCTTTGTTTAATGACATTTAGACATACAAACATACACAGAAATATATATATTTATATTTTTTATTTAAATATGACTTTCCAATTAGATTAGCTGCTTACACGAACTGCTCATTTCCATACATCATTCTTGTTATTAACAATTTACAATGTTATACTTTTTGTTTGTATTTAAAAAATATAATTAATTAATTAATTACACTAGCCTAAAAGAGTGCAAAAGAGTGTGAAAGAGTGAGAGATACTGATAGAGAGAGAGAGAGAGAGCGCGAGAGTAGTAAAGTAAGAGAGTACTTTCTAGTGTCAAGTACTTTCTAACCGACATATTCCCATACTGCATCACACTTAGTCACAAGGCTCACAGAGTCACAAATGTTATTTGAGACACCATGGTCGCTTTTAGCAATTCCCACTATTAAAAACGAGTCACAACTTTTCACAGTTGGTCACAAATAGTGATAAGTTGATTCAGTTGTATGAAGTAGTCTTTAAGAGCTCCAAATCCCTTGAAACTGTAATTTTGAGACCATGGCTGTTTGAGAATCGCTATTTAGCGCTGTCGTCGCTTGTGACTTTTTGTGACTGGCATGAAAATAGCTCGGTAAGTGTGTTTGGTGCACGAGTGCTGGAAGGGGCGGAGCGCAAACGGAAAAGTTGAGTTTTTTTTTGTATTAAAAGTTTGTTAAAAATTCTTAGTAAATTTTTTTTTTTTTTTATAAATATTTAGTGACAAATTAGGCGTTTTAACTTCACACTTAATTGATGTTGACTTCACTTTGCAAATTGGCAAATTTATTCATATTTACATTACATGGATTTTCCAATTGGATTTTTCTTTGCTTTGGCCTAAAATTGACATCTAAATTACATTTGTTTTTCTCTTTGTAATTATCGTAAATCTTTCTTCTTTTTTTTGTTTTGGTTTAATTGGGAAACTTTTTGCTTTAAATCGTTTTTGTAATTGAAACTGAAATTGACAACACTTTATTGTTTTTGTTTTACATATAGAAATTTATATATATATATGTATTCTTTTTAAGCTTTTTAATCAAATTGCGAACTCGTTTGTTTGCCTCAATTGCGTTTGTTTTAAGTTGATTTATTTTTATACAAATTGAAAGAGTCGAAAAATCTCTAAGCTATGCAAAAATTCCAAGTACGAAATTATTGTAAAATATTTATTTATATTTTATTTTTATTATTAAATATTTTTGAGTTGTGTTCTTGTTGTTTTTGTAGCTGAATTTGAACATTGAAATTGAATTTTTTGCATTTTTTTTTTTGTTTTTATTATTTTTTATTTATTGAAAGCATTTTTGAGATGTTCAATGAAACCAATAGGATTATTGATAAATGTGTGTGTGTGTGTTAGTGTTTGAGTATGTGGCGGCTACAGTGTGCGCACGTTAAATGAGACGGCAATATGCATGACTGTTCGTAGCAATAGAAGACACGCCTCGTATACTTAATCAAGTTAGCACTGCAACATACATGAATGTGTTTGTTTTTGTGTGTGTGTGTGAGTGTGTGTGTGTGAGTGTGTGTGTGTGTATATTTATACTTGCCTAATGCAGCAATATTTGTCATTATTTTGTTTTTGTTTATATTGTATCTTTTCATCTTTTAGCCTAACTAACTTTATGCATAAATTGATGGCTTTTAACATGCAAGAAAATATCCACAAGTGGAAGATAGAATTTGTTGTTGTTGTTGTTG
The DNA here is from genome assembly GCA_037044515.1 of Phortica magna. Classification (NCBI taxonomy): domain Eukaryota; kingdom Metazoa; phylum Arthropoda; class Insecta; order Diptera; family Drosophilidae; genus Phortica; species Phortica magna. Next base: position 257,058 of record JBAMBP010003079.1, on the reverse strand, counting down.
TTTTTGGTATTGGTTTGGTTTTGGTTTTATGTAGACATATATCTTTATATACTATATTCATATTTACTTAAATAAATTGAAATGTTTCGTTATTTTACAGCGTTTTTTTTTTTTTTTTCCTCTTCCTTTTGTCCATTTTACTCACTTTTCTTTTTTTTATTTTTTCACTTCACTTTCTCAATTTAATAATTTATTTAAAAAATATGCCTTTTCTTTTTGTTTATTACAAAACACATTTCAAGCAAATCTTCCTTTTTTTATTTCTTTTTAAAATATCTTGTATCTTTTTGTTTGGCAATTGCGCTTCTTCGTAATCAACGCTTGAATCTTAGCTTAAACTCTGTTATTGAGACAAAGCCATTGGACGGCACCCATAAAAAATCAGCTAAGCACATTAATTGTTTATTTGTTTTTATCTTATTTTTTTTTTATTATTTCTTTTTGTTTCTTTTAATTTGCATAAATTTTTTGTTATGCGTTTGAGTACAACAAAAGCGCTGTTTTTGGCCTTAAAATCCGCTACTGTGCAACTGTTGCCCGAAACGACATTAGATTAATTACGTTAATTAACATTTAAGTACAATTCAATTCAATTCGATTCAATTCAAACTCAATTGTTCTCATCATCAACGAGTACATTTCGCACTTGATTCGTTCTATCAAATTGATTTTATTTCCTTTCCTTACGATTCATTTCGATTCGTCTGAGTTGTGTTCATTTGCGCGCATTATTGAACGAATGTTTCAATGAATGAGTGACTGAGTGAGTGAGTGAGTGAATGATTGAAATGACTGTTTGTCTATCTGACTAGCAGACTGAATGGCTGAGTGAGTCGTGTTTGTTGCTGTTGTTGTCGTGTTGTCTCACGCATGCAATTAAATATTTGCATATGTATCTGTATTGTTACACGTAATTAATGTATGTATCTATGTATCTTATGTTTGATTTGTATCTATGTTATCAACCGCCTGTATTCATTTGATTTGTTTGCATTCATGTTTAAATGATATGAAGTTTATTTGTATGAGTTGAATTTGTATGACTCATTTTTGAGCTGAGTTGTTTGCATAACAATTTGCTTATGCGTAAATTGATGTGTTTGTTTGTCAGTGTGTGTGTGTATATATACATTTTTGAATTTAATATGTTCAAGCATTTGATTAAGTTTGCGCAAATTTTCATTTCGTTGCTAAGTTTTAAGCCAATTACTTTGCTCAAGGCTCATTAATGCCTAATTTCCTATAAGATATTCCACATTTGGCGCCATTTTAGTTTTATTTGAAGTGCTTGTGCATGTATTTGTGTGCGTGTGCGTGTGTGTGTGTGTGTTTGTGTAACATGTTCAAAGCGCGCTTAACTCTTTTTTATGTTTTCCTAAACGAATTTCAGTGCTTTGCAAATTCTTCTTTTTCTTCGCTCATTTTTTTCAGTGTTTTTGTTTTTATTTTTGTTTCGCTTTAATTTTTATTGAAGCGTTTGTTTTGTTTTTGTTTGTTTATATATTTAGTTTGATTAGTATCCCCACACCTGTTAGAAGTAGAAGAGCAAAAGAGACAGACACACATTGTTTAATTATTAGTGACACTTGAAGTTACAAAAAGAAAGCAACAAATTAAAGGAGTTAGCACACAAAAGTATTAATTTTGAAGAAGAAGTTTTGCGTTAAGTTTTGTTTTGTTTAATTCAACAGCCAAATTATTTCAAAAAGGTTTCACAAAAAGTATAAAACATATGAAAGAAGAAGAAAATTGTGTGCGCCTAAAAGTTGGCAATGCTTACCGGAATGCCCGCTTTGCCGGCGGGACCAGCGGGGCCAGAATCGCCGCGCATGCCCATCGGACCCTAAGCAAAGAGAAGTGAAATTTGCATTAGACACGCACGCTTAAAAAAAAAATCATCGCTTAAAGCTTAGCATACTTACAGGCAGACCCATGGGACCCTGATCGCCTTTATGGCCCTTCTCGCCCTGTTTTTGGTTGTGTGTGAGAAAGTTGTGATTAAAATACATGCTGCATGTTGCAAAACTTACCGTATCGCCTTTGCGTCCGTCCATGCCGCGTTCGCCTTGCGAGCCGGGATGACCCGGCGGGCCCATTGGACCTGGTGGACCCGGTGGTCCATAGAGCTGTAAATTCATTCATTGTTGCTAATATAATTTATCGCTCACTGGCAGTCATGCAATACTTACATATTCAATGGTGGGCATGTGCGGCGCATCCGACATGCCATCGTCCTGGCGTCGACGCATCTTGCGGTACTGCAAATCGTATATGTTTTATTATTAAAAAAAAACATGTATAGTCATGTGCTTGTTGCGCACTTACCGAATCACCGCGATCGCCTTTGTCACCTTTGACGCCCGGATAACCCGGTGGTCCGGGCAAACCAGGCGGGCCCATTAGGCCCGGCGGTCCAATATCGCCGCGATCGCCCTTCTCACCGGGCGGTCCTTGATAGCCGGGCAAGCCTGGTGGCCCCTCAATGCCGGGCTCACCTGGCAAGCCGTCAAGACCGCGTGGTCCCAACGAACCCGGCTCGCCCGGTTCGCCAGCATCGCCCTTAACGCCATCGCGGCCTTCGCGACCATCTTTGCCCGGATTGCCAGGTGGACCTGGTGGTCCACGTAGTAGCGTCACGGGCGGATCATCGTAGTCTTCATCCTTGGCGCTACCCGGTCCGAATATCTGTGCGCAATGCAAAGAAGAAGAGAGAGCGGCAAAGTGGGCGAGAAAAAGAGAGGGGGGAGAAGGTGTGAAAAAAGGATGAACGTTGGTTGAATGAGTTTGTGCTTGATTTTCTTTGATTTTGATTTTGATTTCGGCTATGCGAGTCCTTTCTTTTGTGTGCTGCAAGTGCATTGTTTGCGCCGGAAGTGTGTTAAGTGTGTGTGCGTGTGTGTGTGTGAGTGTGAGTGTGTGTATGTGCGGTGCTCTTGGTGCTCTCTCGTTGCGGCAATGTGCTTCACGTATACACCATTCACACACACACAGACACACATATACGAACAATGCAGCCATTGTTATTTTAAGTAACCATGTGTGCATGTGTGTGTGCATGTGTTTGTGTGTCAATTAATTGGTTTGTGCTTAAAAAGGCTCCAAGCTTGCATATTCTAAGGAATACACTGAAGGCAATGGCGAACATTGCAGAAGCTGCCAAACTGTGCCAGGACTCACACACACACACACACACACACGCACACACAGCAGCAGTGCGCATAACCATGGCAGCGTGCGGCTAAGCATATTTGTGCATATGCATGTGTGCGTGTGTGTGTGTGTGTGTGTTGCTTTGTGTTTGTATTTGCCGCCATTAGCCGCGCTGCATTGACTTGCAGCTCGCAGCGCAGCTCAATGCGACTTGAGTGCTTTCGTGTGTACTTGTGTGTTTGTGTGTGTGTGTGTGTAAGTGGCTTCATTTTGTGTACGTTGCTTGTTCCGCCTTCTTGGCATATTTGTTGTTTTATTTACGCATTTGCTGAATTCACATTGCGGAAAAGAACTTAACGACGCTGGAGTCTCGTCCGGACGCACAACAATACTTGTTTGTACGTACACAAGCGTAATAAGCATAATGAAACAACAACAACAACAAAAATACAAATAATTGAAGTTACAACAACAACAACAACAACAAAATCTATTAAGGAAACGACAAAGCCATAAACCACAACAATAAGAAGAAAAAATAATAAAACAAATTAAACAAAAACAATTTTAAAAAATACAAAAAACTTTGCGACAAAAATAAAAGCGTGCGAAAGAGACAGCATGTGTAAGCCATGGCAACCGAAAGAGCGTAGAACCATAATGAGTCGACGAAGAAGAAGCAGCAGAGGAGCAAATGTGCTGCATGTGTGTAATGTGAAGCAAGTGACGTACTTACAGTTATTAAAATGCAACAAAAACGATACACACACACACACACACATACACACACGGAAGACAAAACACAATTTAAGACACAAGGAAAATTCAACAATGAAAACGCTTATGAGCAAAGAAGAACGAATACTTGACGCAGTTAACCGCAAGGACAAAAGCGACTCACACACACACACACACGCACGCACACACACAATTACACACTTGCTTACGCCGGAAGCTTTGAAAGAAGGACAAAATGAAACGACTAACAAAATATTTGCCAAGTCAGAGCAGAAGAAGCAGCAGCAGAGCAGAGGCGCCGTGCCAAAGGCGTGCTGAGCAGCACTGAGCCGTACTCCAGGCGGCCTCAAGTGGCAGTTAATGCTCGGCCATGCTCCTTGCCTTGCTGCCCTGCCTGCCTCACTCAGCAATGGTGAAGCAATGTTGAAGCAACATGATTGTCTCGCAAGTTGCGTGCTTCGTGCTAATTTTTTTGCTTGTCGCTGTTTCTCTAACGGCATCTCTGTCTGTCTGTCTCTCTGTCAGTCTGTCTCTCTGTCCGTCTGTCTGTCTGCCTCTGTTGTCTGCCTTTGTGCTTTTGTTCAGCCGTCGCCAGTTGCCACAGCTGCGTGGCTTGCGTGCTTGTGTCGCGTTCGCTGGCAGCCACCACCCGCTCTACGCCCCTCACGCTGTGCACTGACTGCCATGTGTCACAAGGAACGTTTGCTAATGTGCCGCATTTAAGCCTTTTGTTGAATTTCCGTTTCCGTTTGTCTTTCTTGTGCGTTTTGTCGTCAGCAGCTCCGGTGCCATTCAACAGCGTCGCGTTTCCCACACACACACACACACACACTTACACACATACGCTCGTACTTGTTAAGCGCAGATTAGACGCTCATTTGTTGCATAATTAAAGCGCTTAAATCAGTTTAATTGCTGCGTTTAACTTCTGTTTCCTGCATGACTTTTTTTTCCTACTCTTCTTTTTCTCTTGAATTTATTTCGGTTTATCGATTTTCCGTGCTCATGTTAGCCTAACGGCGCTTTAAACTGTTGCCTACTAATGCTACGATAAATGCAAATGCGTAAGTTTTCTTGCCAAACAATTTTAGGCACATGTCCTTTCCAATGGCATCATCATCGTCTTCGTCATCGTGTTGCTAACGTTTGGCAGACATTTTCGTCGCTTCTTTCTACATTTCATTTTATTTGATTTTTATGTCGTTTCTAATTTTTAAACTTGCCATGAGTTACGCAAAAAAAAAAAGAAGGCAAGAAAATATATAAACCAAAAAACATGTCAAGTCGAAGGCAAAGAAAACCATTAGGATGTATCAATATTTGTGCCACTCAGCGCCGCTGGCGAAATTAAATTTTCGTATGTGCACAAGCAGCAAGCAAAGCGTATAACGCTCACACACACACACACACACACGCACGTGCCGTCTCTGCAAGCAAATTGTTTGATTTTGTGCAAACGGCAAAACGAGCATCATCATCTCTATTTTTGTTGTTGTTGTTTTTTTTGTATCTTAAATCGAAAATAGCTGAAATGCCTTCGAGCGAAATTGTTACAAATTATGCAAAATAATGCCGAATAATTCATTATGTGCACAATTTTCATTAAAAAAAAACAACATTTCTTCAAAGTCGTTTTTCTTTTGAAAATTTGTGTTGCATACTTTCAGGTGCCGATTTGTGCTTTGTCACAAAAATTCAATGAATGAACTTTTTTCTTAGGCAATTTTTGGGACACCAATTGAAAATCAATCTTAAAACGTTTTGGCGCGCACACACACACACACACACACGCACATGCAAGCGTGCAAAGGTGTTGCTGTGTTGCGCGCTTTGACAAATGTGCGCACGTAAATTTTCTGATACGAAAATAATGTTTTGCATTTGACAAACGGCCAAAGAAAAACCAAAAAAAAAAAAAACAAATCTAAAAAAATCGCCATAGATAAAAATCTGCTTCAAGTGTGCCCAAGTGCCATTGCGTGTCCTGTTGCCGCTGTGTGCGTGTGTGTGTGTGACCTGCATGCGCTTTCGCCGTTTTACGCTATTTATGATGAGTGTATAATATTTAAACGCGTCACCGTTCAACGCCTGCAGTGCGATCCCCCTGGGGGCCTGATTGCGCATACGCCGCGTGGCGCACGCTTATGCCTGCTACGCCGCCCCTTCTTCCTCTAGACACGCCATGTCGCCTAATGCGCTTTGCTATGTTATTATGGCGTGTACATTTCGCTTTTGTTCAACAAATGTGTTTTTTTTTTCATATTCAAAATGTTGCACGCACACACAGACACACACAGACACAGGCACACAAACCTATAGAATGATATAACGACGTAATATGTTCCGCTAGGCAGCGCAGACTCGACTACAGCAACAACAGCAACAAAAACATGCTGAAGTATTCAAAAGATGCTTGGCAAAAGTTAAGCAAAAATGTTTTCGCTCTTATAAAATTCGGAAGTATTTAAGGAAATCGCTGCTAAAAGATTTTCCGCCAAAGAAATAAGAAAAAAAAAACGCGACTGTAAGAATAACAATCACAACAACAACAATAATAATGAAACAAGCACAACAATAGCGAAATCTGCCACACACATAGACACATGCACATACAATGGCAGTCTATATCCGGCATACAGCATACTTCAAGGGGCAGGCGTTTGGTTCCGACTGAGGTTTATGAAAAATGAGCCAAATGGAAATAACAAGTTTTCAAATAACTTTTCCGCTTGCACACGCACACACATACACACACACACACACATATACACATATTCATGCACTCGATTTCATTTGAACAGCACTTCATGCCGCCTGCCGTTGCCACTTCCGTTTCCTGTATGCTGCGCTGTTGCTACACACACACACACACACACACACACACATACGCATTGCGTGCCTTTAAATTTTCCATAATGATGCTGCTCTGTTGCTCGTTACTGTCTTCACGTCATGCCCGCTCACGCTTATCGTTATTGCCGCCTTGTTCGCACTCACCCCCCTCTAACACATTACATTACTGCGGCTGTTATTGGTATGCCATTTTCTTGCTTCAAACACACACACACACGCACACACACGGGCAACTTTTTATGCTCATATGTGTGCGTGTTGTGATTTTTTTCAATCGCTTATGATTTTTTTTTTTCGGTTGCTTTTCTTGGCTTGTTCTTCTTCTCCTGCTTATTGGTGGGCGTTGCTGGCATTTTGGCTTGCTTCATGTACAACAACAACGACAACAACAACGTCATCAAGCGGCATAAAATAAAAGTTACTCGCTCCCTTGGGTAATGCGTAGAACATGTAGCAAACATTGCTGCTTCTATCAAACCGGTTTCCCCATGCCCCATGGTGGGGGAGGCGTGCGCAGCATGTGTGCAATTCATGGCGCCATAAATTTTTAATATGCTCTGACCACAATTCGAATATTGGTTGAAAAATGACGCACACACACACACACATACAAAGGCACACTTAGAAACATGCATGCATACATAGATACAATAAATTTACGTAACACACGGTTTGCCATTAAGCATGCATGACGTCACTGGGTCACAGCTTCATCAAACTAACGCAATTCATGGCTGCAGCAACTTGACTTTATTTGTGGCTGTTTATTTGTATGTATGTGTGTGTGCGTGTGTGTGTGTGTGTTCGCAACAAATCAAGCGAAAAACCTAAATTCACAGCAAAGACATAAAAACATCTTTTCAAACATTTGAAAGACAACAATTCGTTCAAAAGGGGGTTTGGTCTGTGATTTTTAAAGCTTCATGGGCTAGAGAAATGGTGGGCTGGGGCGCAGTCGATTTATGTGTGTCTTCGGTTGTGGCAAAGCAGTGAAAATCGTGTTGCCTTAGCGGCAGAACAGAAGAAGAAGAGTCGTCGTCATGCCATAAAATGTGTACACGAGTTGAGCAAGTGTTAAGCTTATTGCGTCGTTTGCCATGCCCAAAAAGTGTAATCGAAAAAAGCGAACAAACCCTTTCACACACACACACGCGCACACATGCAGAAGATGCGCGTAGCACACTGGCGGCCCATTAGATACGCTTACATGCGTGCATGTGTGTGTGCATGTGTGTGTGTGTGTGTGTGTATTAAGATAAGCTCGTTTTTTTTGCCTGCGCGTCGCTGATTTCAAGCGCACACACGACTTCGATTTGCTGCGGTGGCAACTCTACTCACTCATGCCTAGACAGTGCTGCAAACTACACTCACACACACACACACACATGCTGCAAATCTTTACTTTACTGTTCGTTTGGCACAAAACCTCAACTCAACTTGTCTCGTCTCAACTCAACGCAACTCAACTGAATTGAACTCAAAGCAGACTTTGTAATGCGTAACGAATCGAAACTGGAAGTGGAAATTTTTGTGGCAATTTTTATGACTTTATTTTTATGTGTGCGTGTGTGTGTGTGTTTGTGTGTGTCGCAACTTTTCTACACTTATTTTTTTTTTCGTTGTTCATTCGCATTATGTTAAGGCGCCATCACCAACACACACACACACACACACACAATCAATGTCACTGCCCCCTGGCACCGCCGCCACTTGCACACATCAAACTTGGCTCAGTTTGCAAAACAGTTTATGCAGATTTGCCCTTTTTCTCTATCTATTCTATACTTTTGCCCCCCCTCAACCATCAACCGCACCGTCGCCGCCGCCGCCTGCGCTGATTTTGTTTGTGCTTTTGTATTAGCATAAATTTGGCATAAATGCTTCATTGTGTGTGAAATATTGTTTCAACTTTATTAAAAAATTGTTAAAAATCCCCAATGAAATGTTCTTTGCCACACTAACGCCAAAGCGGTTGGGGTTGGCAAAGCAACACCCACGACGTCTACATGGCGTCGCTACGCATCAAATAAGTAATACAATAAGACAAAGGCACAACAACAACAACAAAAGTAAATTACATTCTTATAGAGTATAACGTATAAAGTATGAAGTGAGTTCACCCTGACGTTGATTCATATACAATATTTATTTTTATGTACTTGCAACTTGAGCGTTTTGTCTTAACTCGACACAGTTTGAAATCAATTTAAATTTTTAATGTGACACGTACAAAGACGTTAAGCAAATCGCATCAAGAAGCATTGAAATTATTTTTTACGATTTCTCATTTTCATTCATTTCAAGAATGCGCACTTTTATGACAGCGACGCATGCCAAAACGCCTGAATTCGTACGGAATTTATTGCGTGTAATATAACGCAATACTCAGCGTCGGCGTCGGTGTTAATTATCAAGAATTTGTGCTTACGGTTTTCAAAGCATTTCGTATGAAATAAAATTTTATAAAAAGAAAAAAAAAAAAAAGAATTTAATAAATTTTGGTATTTTAAGAATTGGCGTTTTGCGCACATTAAAGCGCACATGAAATATGATTTCAATTGTTTAATGTGAACGACAAGTGTTGGCAGCAGCAGCAAAAAAAATCACAGCGAAGAGAAAAAGGCAAATTAACGCCCGCAGTAATCACGTTTTGGCAACACTCGCACTCGTCGTAGGTGCAGTGCGAATGCGATGGAGCATGTGGGTGAGCACAGCGGCCGTGTTGAGTAACGCCTTCAATAAGCAATCATCGCAGCGGCAAAGGCAATAGCAAAAACAACAACAACAACAAAGACGAAGGCAATTGTTGCAAATAATTTTTTATGTTTTACGATTTTCTCCTCGAATTTCGTATGTAATGCTTTTCTTCACTTATTTGCTCATTTTGGCAGCACGTTTTGTGTGCCCAAAATAAAGAAAAGAAAGCAAGCAAGCAAAAGAGCAAGAAGAAGTAGAAGGCACAATAAATATATATATATAAATTGCAGGCATTTACAAACACACACATGGGAAAACGGTTTTAACTTCGGCTGCGCTTCAGCTGCTGCTGTTGTTGTTGTTGTTGTTGTTGCTGCTGCTTATGATGCCCACAGCAAAGATGAAATCTGCGCCAAAGTCATAAAATCGCTTACTTGCTTTTCGGCTCGCTAAGCTTTGCCGGCTGTTATCGTATGCGGCGGGAGCGCGAGGGGGGTTCGCCTGTTTTCGCTGTTATTATGCGTTGTTGTACAATGTACATTATGGTACAATTCATAACGACAACGATGACGCCAATGGTGAAACATTGCCATCGCCAGTTGGCGTCGAAGCATGCTGTTTGGGTTCACATTCAACATATCGTACACTGTGCGAAATTTGCTATGGCAGAAATGTTCTTTGCCATTTTACAATACTATAAATTCATATTGGGGCGAATTTTTCAAAAAACTTAAATATTTTTTTGTAGTTGAACTTATAAAAATTGCTGGCAGTAAATTGCATACATGTTTTTGACAAAATGTAATTGAATAAAAACAGTTGTTTTTTTTTTTGTTTTTTTATTTTTGCCAAACTATTTTGTTAGTGTCAATATTATTTTTCATTTTCATTTATATTTTGACAACGGCAAATGGCGTATGCCAAACGTCGCTCCCGCTCTCGCTCTCTCTCCCTATCACACACTCTCTGTTGCTTATGCATTTTTCATAATGCGCTCAAATACGCGCACGCAGACAATCACACACACAGACACACAGGCACATGTACAGCTGGCGACAATAAAGCAATGAATGTCAACATTCGTGCAGAGCGACAGTCGACTGTCGACAGCCAAACGGACGAACGGCCGCATATTCTTCTATGCATGCTTCACACACACACACACACATGCATACATACAAGTTTATCTATCTATCAACAGCAGCTACAGTGGGCACAGCTGCCGTTTGTGTTGCTGCTGCTCGTTCTGTTGTCATTCTTCAACAACATTTCAAACAGCGCATTTGCTATTGCGCAAAAAAGCAACAACAATAGCAACAACAACAATAACTTGAAGTGCCAATAAAAATGTTAAGCATATTTGAACTGTTGACATTCACACAATCACACACATACGCATACGCATACATATAGAGAAACACATTTACACAAGCTTACATACGCTACGATAAACCCTGCAGATACAGATACTCGCACACAGCAATAAGATACATTTTTGACTGCGTCATTTGATCGACAGTTTAGATACAAGCGGCTTCAAAACGATTTTAACACAAGCACACAACAACAACAACAGCAGCAACAGCAACTCAAATATACAACAATAATAAATTCGGGCGAAAAGTAAACACGCGCGCGACAATTTTTGACAATCTCGTTGAGTCGCTAAAGTATCTAACAGCTACTAAATACGAGTATCTCAAACCGCGCACAGAGTCGCACATTCAGTCGCATTTGACGCGCAGATAGCGTCATTTTGATGTCTGTCTGTGTGTGTGTGTGTGTGTGTGCATTGCGAAATCACTACGTAAATGTTTGAGGCTCATTGCACGCATGGGAATTGCAAAGCACCCCGGGGCGGAAGTGCCCGCCAAAATGGGTGTTAGGACATACAGGCTGACGCGTTGTTGTTTTTGTTGTTGTTGTTGTTGTTGTTGTTGTGCGCCCGCATAAGTAAATACTTCAAATGTCGTCAGCCAGCAGACGAGTGACGCTGCTATCGCTGTCGCTGCTTCTGTCGACGTCGCTGTCAGCGTCGTCAGCGTTACTGTCGTCGCGACGTCATGGGAGCACAAACATAATTTCGCATCTTGTCAAAGTTGCTTAAATAGGTTAAGAACGTGTAATGAGCTAAGACGCTCACGGCACGGCACGGCACGAAAAAAAGCACGCTTGCTTCCTTGGTGTGTGGAGAAAGGGCGGTGGTGTTGGCAAGACTATCATAAATGCCAAACTGTGGCGCTCATTTTGGGCTATACATATATACAACGGTATCAGTGTGTGTGTGTGTGTGTGTGTGTGTGTGTGTGTGTGTGCATGTAGTTAAGCACAAGTGATGCGGGCACATGCAATTTGGGTTACGAGTACGACGCGAATTCGTCCTTTTTGCGTCTTTGTCTATGTCCTGCCACATAGCACACACACACACACACACGCACACACACACAAATGCTATTTTACATATTTACACAACTTTTGTACAAATATTTACAGATTAGCATAAAATTATTGCTACCGAAACGGTATAAATACAAAAAAAAAATTTACAACAAATTTACAAACATTTGCATGGCAATGATGAGAAATAAATCAAAAAAAAAAATTAAAATTTTATGCAAAATAAAAAAAAACAAAATCAAAATAAAAACTTTGCTTGAAAAACTTTCAACGAAAATTTTCCTAATTAAAATTGACGAATAATATTTGCGTTACGCGTTGAGCTTTTGCCGCCTTTCGGTTGCATGCCGCACGCCCTCACTTACCCGCTTGCCACGTTTGCCGCGTGGACCCTTCTCGCCCGGCGGTCCCGCTGGGCCAATGGGGCCCGCCTCGCCACGTTCGCCCGTCGCACCTGGCGGTCCTGTACAAAGATAGAGAGAGAGAGAGTGAATGAGTGAGTGAGTGTGTGGTGGCGGGTGGAGTAAAAGAGACAACATGTGTTATTAGTATTTTTGCTAATGTGCGTAAATCGGTAGTCAAAGCATATATAAAATTATGTTTAGCTTATTATTTTTTGCTAATGCTAACAACATTTTGTTGTTGTTGTGGGCGCACACAACCCCCAACCCCCACCGCTATGCTTTTGTTGTGGAATTTTTGGCAAAGTCAAAACACAAACAATTTTCAAACAAACATGTTAAATGACTGCAAATGAAACTTAGAAAAGGAAATGAAAATGGAAATAAAAATAAAAATAATTGTGAAATCCAATCTGAACGCGTTGTTTTGACTAAGCCAAATGAACTTTTAGTTTTTACACAATACACATGTGTGTGTGTGTGTGTGTGTGTGTGCGTGTGCTTGGCAGCGTCCGTCCTGCGCTTGTGTCCTCTCTGTTAGAATAATGAAAAATTGTTTTTTGGTTTGTTGATGTTGCCATTAAATGGTTTCGTTTACACGCATGGCAAACATAAGCTCAGACGTACACAAACAACACACGCACACACACACACACACACATAAATAGAACAATAACATATCCATAGGGGCTGGCCAACAAAGGTAGATGCAGGATCGCATCAGCGGGCTCAGCGCCTGAATTCTTTGATTGTCCTAACTTGTCTCATTAATAACAATTCTGCTGAGGATTGGAGTGCCGTATGTTTGGCTAATATAGCCAAGTTAACCTTGTAATTAATTGAGCAACACTTTAAGAGGTTTTTCAGTTAGGCACTGATTATTTTTTCGGATCATTCAAGTATTCAAAAAGGATAACATTCTTCTTTCCAGCATAAAGTCTAACAATTCCTTTGAACTTCAAACACAACGCGTCTGTTAGCTTACTGATCAATGGATCTCATTCTCTGTCTTCGGCACAAAGCCCCCAAATAATTGCATTGTCAAAGCAGCCCCCCGATGAATGATTATGCCATCATATAAAGTATTGTTTAATATAAAAGAGTTCTGTCTCAAATTTCTATGGTTTCTGAAGCTTTCTTATATGTTGAAAACATTCAACGGCCCTTGGCGCCTTTGCCTACGTGAGCACCTGCTACGCGCCTGAACACATGTGTTACAACAATTTTTATGAGCGTTTGTACAAAAGATATAGGAAATTTATGAAGTTCACAAATTGTGTGTCTCATCGTTGTTGGTCAGTTGGCATATTTATTTTCATATTCATGCCATTTGTAAATTCAACTCGCCATTTGTGTGTCTGTGTGTGTGCGTGTGTGTGTGTAAATCTGAATTTGTATCTGTCGCTGATGGTTTTCCATTTTTATTGCAACATTATTTACCGTTAAATAACGTTTGTTGGAAATAAAATATAAATACGCCCAAATTCAAGGAGTTTTAGCATATTAGCAGCAGAGGTAAAAGTACTGGGCTGACACGCAATGATTATTTATGAAAATACAACGACAACTTCAATGACTGTTGCCAGAGCCCAAGAGTCGCGTCCAAACGCAATGACTGGCCGGCTTAACTAATTAAGACGACGATAAGATGACGATAAGCCAAAGGCATACTTGAAATACAAATGACATGTAATTTATTCAAATCAAGACGACTTCAGAGGGCACAATTGCGACGCTGAGGTCGGTCATATGATAGGGGTTGTGGACGGCACAAGCGGCTGGGGGGGACGAGCGCCTGGGTGACATGATTCACGAAAATAAATTGCAAATTCATGTCAAGCACAGTCAAGCATCAAGAAGACGTAGCAGAAGAAGAAGATGAGGAGGCAAAGCAAATCTCTTCAATCTAAACTAAAAACAATGGGAAATCATTTTTTGAGTGAAACGTTGTGACCAGAGGGGCGGGAGGTGGTGGAATATGAAGATGTTTGCTTGCATATATGCGGGTTGTCAACATTTGGCTGTGTGTGTGTGGGAGTGTGGGCGGTGCATAGGCAATGAGTTGGCCCAACGTTGGCACACGACAGACGGCAGTGAGTGCAGCTGACAGACGGACGGACGGCTGAATGGCTGACGACTTAATGAGCTGCTAAGAGCATCATAAATGAAATAAAGTTGCATTTTTATGACTGACGCTTGTTGTGGCAACAAATTTACGACAAACTTAACTTAAGCTGATAAGTCATGTTGCATGATGAAGAGGCGACGAAGGCGAATCCGGGGGCGTACGAATTATGAGCGTCAACGGCGCTTTATTGAATTGAACTGAATTGAATTTGATCGAGTCTTGTGCTATTTTCGACTATTAAAAGCAAATTAAGTGCAGCAAAATGTTCAAAAGCAGCATGAGAAACAACTTCAGACAAAGAAATTATGGGATTTTTACTTATATATGAAAAGAAATGATAAGACAAAATTGAGTGCATTTGAAAGGCACATGTTCGAAGCGCGCAAGCATTTGTATCTTTTGGTATATGCAGCAACTATAAATATGCGCAACTAACGCCCCAAAAAAAAATATATATTCCGTTCAAATGATGTGTGAAGCGACGCCAACAAGTGAAGTGTTATGAAGGTCGCGCTTGTGTGATTCACGTAGCAATTCAAATTCGAAATTGATTGCTTACAAATCGCTTTTAATTGAGTTGAGTTGAGCATTTTACGATGAATATTTCACATGCACAATGAAGAAGAAAAAACCCAAAAAAAAAAAAAACAAACGAGATAATTAAAGTCAAGAACGAGAAGAAGAAGAAGAAGCAGAAGCGCGCACAAATTTATTGCGTTGCCAGCGATGCCAGAAGGCGTCACGAATCACACTCGAGTGACTCAATTAGCGGACACATTGATTGAGTGGCGAGCAGGGAGAGGGCGAGTGCGAGGGAGGGGGATTAAAGCATGCAGCTGGACTGCAGTACTGCAAGTGCGCAGCTGTGCAGCATCAATGCAGGGCAATAAATTAAAGTGCCCGCAGACGGCAAAGGCACAAAAGAGCAACAACAAAAACAACAACAAAAACAAACAAATGAAAAACCATTGAGAGTTTTCCAGCTTGAGAATGTTCGATCGAGCAAACGACCAACCGACCGACCGACCGGTCGTTCGTCTATTTGCGTATGTAAGTGTTTATGTTAAGTGGCTGCAAGCGCTCAAACATACACAGATACACACACACAGATACAAACAGCATCAAGAACAGCGTGTAAAGTGACAGAATCATTGCTACTTACCAGGTGGTCCCGGCGGTCCGGGTGGACCTTCGATAATGCCCGTTGGGAATTCGTCGCCCTTGATTGTTGTGGTAAGGCCACGATCGCCGCGATCGCCTTTGTCGCCCTATTGTATGTAAGAAGAAGAGATGCGTTTAGTTTGCATAGAATTTAAGTGGAAATAAAATAAAACAAAAGCAAAAAAAAAAAAAAGGAAAAAGAATAAAATAAAATAAGAGCCAAAAAGGCAAACGATAAACAAACGATAAATAATGTGACAGGTAAAAGGGAAAACAAAGCAAAGGCACACACACACACACACACACAGACGCGCGCAAGCACAAAGGAGACAGCAAATTAATGTGAAGCCGTGCTCGTTGGCAACAACAACAACCACAGGCTTAACGACTTCGACGACTCACTTGTTTAGCCAACACATTAATCCGGTTGACAACTGTTTTAGGCCGCTCGCTGTCTCCCTCTCTCTCGCACGCACTGCTTTGTTTTACCTTACATACAGACATGCATATTTGATTGTATAAGCATCGTGTCTCTCACCTTGATGCCCGCTGTGCCGCTCACGCCAGGCTGGCCCACAGGTCCAATCTCACCAGGCACGCCCTGTGGTCCGGGCGCGCCAGTTTCACCAGGCGGTCCACGTTCGCCGGGCACGCCAGCCTCACCCGGTGGCCCTGGTGGTCCAGGTGGTCCCGGCTCGCCCGGTTCACCCTGGTTACAAAAAAACACAAAAGTCATTTTGATTAGTCTGAATCTGGCCAAGGAATGTAGAAGGCATTAGGAGTTGTGTACGTGCAGCTAACAAAGGACATTAGTACAAAGGACATGCAGTGACGTTTCTTGTTAAAAAGGATTGCATAATTGTTTGACAACAAAACAAGTCTTCGACTGAGCCGAATATGAATACTCTTCAGGCTAAATTTGTTCTATACTCAGTATCGTTGAAGGAGAAGCGATGGGCAGTTGACAACTGTGAGAGCATAAGAGTTGTTTTAAAGGAAGTTCATTTGGCATTGTCTTATGCCAAATTGCGCAAAGGAAAGATCCGAGAAGATCCTGAACTTTTATGTATACATTTCATCATCATTTAACAATCCAATCAAGCCTCTTTGGCTTATCCTCTCAGGAGAAATAATAATAATAAATAACTCTTCATGCATAAAGTTGTAAATGAACGGATAATCATGAGCTCTCCGAATTTTTCCTCAATAATATACATTATATTGTTGCCGTTAACCAAACCAGCGAGAAGAGTATTAAATCTAAATCATAAGCAAAATAAGGCGACTACGACTTACCTTCAATTGGATCACAGTCGCGTTGGAAATATTAACGCCCGCCTCTTGTAAATCCTTACAAGTATAACGGTTAAACACACACAGTTACACAAAACAGTACAAAATTAGATAAAACGTAGGAAACAAAAAAGAAACAACAAAAACAACAAAATTAGTAGCAACAAAATTAATATCAGATTAACAAAGGTTAATTAATATCAAAAAATAACCGCGCATTTTTTGTAAAGCAAATCGCAGAGAAATCTTTCAAAGAGTTTCAGTGATTTAATAGTGAAAAGAAAAGAAAAACCAACAAATTACGGAAAGAAAGGAAATACAAGACATTTTACGCCGTAAAATTGCACGGCGCATATTTCAAAGCGTAAAAATTTTACGCAAAAGTAAAATTTAATGAAAGAAATTCCAAACGCCAAGAAATAAAAAACAACAACAACAGCAACAGCAAAAGAAATACGAAGGATAACAAACTACATGAAAAGGACTAAAATCTACAATAACAACAACTACGTGAATTGCAACTAGACTTCATGTGAAGGCAGTGCAAGAAAGTGTTTTTTAAGAGACTAAGCTGAGGAGGAGAGCAAGTAGTAAAAGCAGCGGCAGCAAAAGAATACCTTGACAGCAACAATTTCCGCATAACCCAAAGTGCCGCCATGCAGAGTCGTCACTGAGCGTTTCAGGCCCTAAAATAGCAAATTTGGTGGAAGAAGAAGAATAAGAAGAAGAAGTAATGAAATTTTTTCTCGTTGTTGTCGAAGATATTCGGTTAGTTAACAAAAGCTTCTAAGCGCGGCCGTTTGTAGCTGAAAGAAGCAGAAGCATGGAGCATTTTCAACGCACCTTCACCGTTTGGAAGACATCCATGCCCGGATGACCGACATCGCCCTTTTGCCCCTTGTCGCCCGGTCGACCGGCAGCGCCTTTTTCACCGTCCATGCCATTGAGACCCTGTGTGTGCGTACAAAGAATGCAAGTTGATTTATATGAACATTTTTAAATTACGCTACAGCGGCGGCAGAAGAAGAAGAAGCGGTATGACAAGACTTACCGGATCGCCTTTATCGCCGGGATCGCCCTTTTTGCCGCGTTTCCCTCGCTTGCCGGGCGGACCTGGTGGACCCGGTGGACCTGCAAAATATATCAAATAAACACAAATAAATTAATTTCACTTTAGCAAATAAGAAGAGGAAGAAGTCAAATAAAACACAAAAATTCGGTTTTGATGAACATTTTTGATAACATTTTTTCCCACTTTCGCGCTGCCGTTGCTCATTAGGCGGAAGTGACCGAAAGATGACGGTCAACGGACAACTTCCGGCAAATTCATTAAGGCGTACAATTTTGACAGTTCGCTGTTAAATTACATTTAAACAACTGCAATGCAGTACATGTGACAACTCTGTGTGTTTTGGCGTGAAAGAGATGGCAATAGGCCGGAATGTTGATAGTGGAAATCAGCTGGTGTGGCTTAGGTGAGCGTAAGAGAGAGCATGCAAGTACAAAGCATAAAAGCAAAGCAAATAAAACAAGTGATGAATAAAAATGTTGTTGTTGTTGTTATTGTTGTTGTTGGTTCTTCGCTTCCTCTTTTTTGGCACTGGCTCTGCGATATTTCGACTGTGTTTATTGTGCATTGGCAACGGAAATTGCTACTAAATAGTTACTTCTACGGAGGGGCAGAGGGCAAAGGGCAGCTTAACAAGTATTTCGACAGTGGCGCCAACAACAACAACAACAACGATTAAATGAAGTAGGTGTGAAAATATTTAATTAAAATAGCAGACAATAACAACAACAAAAACACAAAAAAACGGCAACAACAACAATTCCATAATAAAAAGTAAGAAACAAAACATTGACAAAGGCACACGGCCCCCGGTCTTAGTGGGCCTGCGCCGCTTCGCTCTTGTGTCTGTCTGCATGTCTGCCTGTCTTTAAACGAAATGAGTTCTTACAGACATTTTGGCTTCTAATAATTGTTGTAATTAAGTAATTTTTTCCTTCTTTTTTTTTTTTCTTTGCCACTGCGAAGGCTTCTTTTTTGTTCTACTTAAGGCATGGCAAGACAACGCAAGACAACAACAACAACAAAAAAAAAAACAAAAGGTAAACGGGAAATGGGAAATTGAAAAACCAATTTAAATTCATTTCGCGCTGAAATGGCGCCGCAAACAACGCGGGCGGCGTACAGCACGGCGCGGTGGGGAAGTGTGCACGGCAGGTGGCGCTGCTAGAGTAAGTAGGTGCGAAGTGAGGCAGTCAAGCAGTCTGGCGTACCGTACAAGTCTACCGTGTAGTGTAGCCTACAACAGACAACTCTTACTCACCGCCGCCCCCGGACAATCAAGCCGCCCCGTTGTGCTATGCGCGCGTGCTCGTGCTAATGCACAAAGATCATTTAATTAAAAAAAGATTTTCCGCTCATGAAAGGCGGCAACGAGGAAAATGTACAAGAAAAACGCAAAAAAAAAAGCAAGAACAAAGACGTTGAAGCAACAGCAGCGCCAACAACAACAACAAAAACAGCGTAAGAAAATGTGCAAAGCATCGGTGGTGGTGAGAGGACGACGGAATTTCCAACATGGCACGCGAAAATTATGCGCTCAAAACACTCGTGAAGTAATAAAAGGCGAACCAATTAAGCAAAGCAGAGCGAAGGCAACAACAACAACAACAAGAAAGCTGAGCGACAGCAACTTGGCTTCACAAGCATGCTCAACAGTCTTGAGTAAAGAAAAGCCAACTTGAGTACAGGAAAAGCAGCAGCAGCAGCAAGACGAAAAACGCAAAAAAAGTAAAACAAAACACTAAGAAGAAGAAAATAAAAACAAAAAAAAACGGTAATAAAAAGGCAAAAAAGAAAGACGTCGAAGGCACAATTTTGCAACGCACAAAGGCAAAAACAATAATGAGCTGTGCTTAAAGCAAGTCAGCGGAAGCAGTGCGGTAGCATCAGCAGCAACAACAACAACAATAACAATAATAACGGCAGCAGCAACAATGGCAAAAGCAACGACACACGAAGAGCAAAGAAGATGAAGACGAAAAGTTAAAATTGCTCTTAATCTAATAACAACATAATAATAATCATAATCATAATAACGTTTCATCGTTTGCTCGCACGCTCTTTTCAACCATTCCATTCCATTCGTCCCTCAGTCCATTCATGTCGTCTCGTTCGTTTTCTCGTTTACGCGCTCACAAAGCCATTAACGCATTTTCGCGTTTTTTTGTGCCTTTTAATATTTTGGTTTTGTTTTTTTTGTTTTTGTTTTTGCTTCTTTGGTTTTTCACTCGACTGCATTGGCTTGTCTCTTTCGTACCGCCGCGCACACAACTTCTTTACTCACAATTGACTTTGCCAGCAACGACGATGATAGACGGACGGACGGACGGACAGACAGACACACTGCAGCATTTTCCAATTGGCATCGGCTTTCACTGATGATGGCTTTGCTGTTGTTACTCAATGCTGGCAGCATCTTCTGCTACGTCAGCTCATCTTCAGCCTTTGCTGCTCTTCTACTTAATTCTATAAGCAATTGTATGAGTATGAGTACGCTTGTATGTGTGTGTGTGTGTGTGTGTGTGTTTGAATTGTTGTTTGTAAGTTGAACGCTAAGATTAGCTGCAAAGTGAAGTGAAAGATGCTGTCTCAAAGCAATGTGTACAACAGCGGAGTCTGTCATACACACACACAGACACACACACGCACACATCATAATGACTGCTGATGATGATGATATTGAAGATGCTGGAAAGGTGTCAAAGGTAGCTAAGTAAGTGCAAGTCTTCATTGCTGTCGAAGCTGAAGCTGAAGTTGTTGTTGTTGTTGTTATTATTATTATTACTTTTATTATTGCTGTTGTTGTTGTTGTTACTCGTTATCGACAACAATGATTAAGTTGTTAAGTCAAAACTTTTTTCTCTTTTATTTTTGCCATTGATGGCAATTGTGCGAACGAAATGTCTTCACTTCTGCACGTTGCGCTTGTAATAAAAACACACACACACACATGCACACACACACACTGATATGTTCATTTATATGCATGCATGTGTGTATATATATTTATGACATGCACACACACAGTCGAGCGCATAAATTCATCGTCGCCACCGACGCAAGAAATTCTCAGTCATTGCATCTTCGTTGCATGTACGTTGCAACTTAAGGCAACCACGCTCTTAAAACGAAGTCAGTCACCACCCACGTCAGTGCATGTGTGCTCGATTGGAGTATCTCATTGCGACACAGCTGAAAGCATGACGACGAATTATGTCAAACAATTTCAATTGAACTTTTTGCTTAGCAAATCCCATGCGTTTCAATTCAGTTGCTGCAACATGTGGGGGCGTCTCGAAGGGCGGCAGCAGGGAAGTGGCAATCGGTAAACTGTCTAAATCGAATCAGACAGTAATTGTGAGTGCTTTGAAGTTAACAAACTTCTGGCCAAGAAGCATTGTAAGAAATCTGACTGTGAACGGAGGATATTTGGCATGCAACAGACTTAAATGGCTTATCTATAAATCTTAAAACTTAATTAGATAAAATAAGCCAAACGTCAAGCAATATCAACAAATATGTATTTAAGTTTTAATAAATTTGAAGGCTAGACTGTCGTATGTGTGTTGCTGCCTTGTATAACATAGGGTTGTTCATTATTCAATAAATGTTCTTGAAACTTACATATCTGTATGTACATAAGATGAGGCAAAATCAGTGCAGTCGTTAAGAAGATATCCCGTCACTGAGATATAGATCCACTTATCATCTTGTTTTGGCATTTAACAATGCAAAGTCTCAGCGGTCTACAAATCAAACTGACTTTTTAATGTTTATATCATTTCTCATCAAAACTAAATTGTTCTAAGCCCGAAAGTATAATGTATCTTACACAAAAATATTATATACCATAAGCATTTGAATAATAACATAATGACTTAAGTCACTTGTCGGTTAATTAAGAAGGCATAAAAGTTTTGTGCGCTTGATTGAAGCTAATAAAGATTTTAGGCTCTTTTAGATTAGCAACTAAAACTATGAGTTAATTTGCCACTAAACATAAACCATACACACACGCATACACACACACACACGCACACGCACTTAAGAGGCGCCACATTTAAACGGAGTTAAACGCAAACCGGAAGTGGCACGGCTCAAAGTTTTGATCCTGTGCGTTTTATTTGAATGCGAGCGTTGAGTTGCGTTGCGTGTCAAACATTATGCAAACATTGACAGAAAGACAGAAGAGGCACAAAACAACAACAACAACAACAACAACAAAACATGAAATAAAATAAACGAATGAATGAATGAATGAAAGAAAGTTTTGCCAAGGCGCCAATGCGGCTGACAAACGCAACCGAGGCAAATGAAAGCGAACCGAGCCAAGCCAAGCCAAGTTGAAGCAAAGCGAAGTGAAGCGCGGCAAATCAAGCCCAGTCAAGTCATGCCAACTGTCACTGTGTATGTGTGTGTCTGTGTGTGCGACGTGTTGCAAACTTTGCAAACGCGCCAACTTCAATAAGCATGCAAAAAAACCAAAAAAGAAGTGAGAAAAAAAAAAGAATGAATGAAGGAAGGCATGACAAGTAAGGCGGCAAAGAAGGCATGTGGGCAAATGTGTGGCAATAACAAACTGAAATAGCTCAGCTATGTACGAATGCAAAGCATACAAAATAACTCACTTCACACACACACACACACACACACACACACACATGGCAACAACTCAGCTGCTAACTCATTCATCCGCAAACGTTGAACGCTCGTTCACTCGCCGTGCCACATCATCATGCCATGCCAAGCCAAGCCATGCCACATTCAGCATACAACTCTTGAAATTACAACCGTGCCACAGCATAAAATTACAAACGACTTCGAGTAAGGACGACAATGTGCCGCATGCCTCATGCCTCATGCTCATGTGCCTCGCTGCCACTCATGCGACATTGCAAGCAACATACAGAAAAACAGTAAGAATACAAAATAAAAAAAAAAAGGGCAGCCGTGCGTCTGTTGCACGTTGGCTCAACTGACTGACGGACGGACTAACAGACGGACTGAGAGAGCTGGCGAACGGGTTTACTTGCTCGCTTGTCTGATGTTGTGTAAATCTTGCCTAATGCGTGCGATAAGGATATGCGCGTCTTTGTCGTTGTGATGAAGCGATTCATCTCCAACGACTCTCGTGACTTTCCCCACCACCATTTCATCTTGATCGTATTACATTGCGTTGCGCGCCGCTCCTTTCATTTCGCATATCATGTGATACTTTTATGGCGTTCTGCTTCATCTTCTTTGCTGCTGCTGCTTCTGCTTCGGCATGTTGTTTGTCATGTCGTTACAGTTGCCACTTGTTTTTCTACACGCCTTCTGTCGTCATGGCTGCTGCCTTCTGCCTTCTTCGTTTGCTTCTTGTGCTCATTTCGCTTTCGGCCACTTGTGTATTAAGTTTCATACATCTCCTACACATTGTTTGCTACACTCTTGCATTGCCACTTATACAAAATACCCTACAAACACACACGGACTACTTGAGTGAGTGAGTGGTAGTGCAAATCCTTTTGGCATCTTTTGCTTAAGCTTATAAGCATACAACATACTTGTACAAGGAAAGTCCATTTTGCACGAGGCTTGTGGCTATCATAGACCATTGAACGGAGTAAATGAACTTTTACGATTACTACTACAGTGAACACACGCTAAAATCACACACACACACACACACACACACACACACACAGCCAAGTGTAGAGTGGCAGAAAAATATATGAGCATATCATGTTGAGCACATCAAGTGAAATATCCTTGGGTCACTTGGCGCGCTCGTTTATATTCATGCTTGTTGCTGTTGTTGTTGCTGTTATTGTTGTGTTTGATGTGTTGTTGTTGTTGCTGCATTGCTTTACTTTGCCGACTCTCGTTATTGTGTTGCAAAGTGAGTTATGACAAACTTTTAATAAGTTGGCTTCAGGCTGCTAAACTAAATGAACCGCAAACACACACACACACATACACACACACACACATGTGCGCTAAAGCAAACAGGATTATTTACATGCGCACTTGCCAGGCAATTACCTCGGTTAGGATGTCCTTCTTGTTGTACAACAGAATGCCAACCAACATTCGGCCACATGTCACTAGCAATCGTACAGACAGACGGACAGACAGAGAGACGGACACAAATGAGTGACAAATTTGTTGCATTATTGCCAATGTCTGCGATATGAAGCCGAAAGCGCAATACAGTTTGTTCAGGACGATGTCCTGTTTCGACTCTTGGATGCTTTTATGCTCATGCTTTGTGCCTAATTAAATGACAGCCATAAATTTTGCTAAATAATCAGCATGCAACTGTGTTAGTTGCCGTGTGCATGTGTGCCTGTGCATGTGTGTGTGTGTGTGTGTGTGTGTGTTGATTGCTCATGCAGAGGCTATCACAGGATATTCTCATATGTCACGCGCTTGTTACAGCATTTATCTGCAGGCTACAGGCTACACATCGATAGATACTGGCCGTTACTTAAATGTGTGCGTCCGTGTGTGTGTGTGTGTGAGCAGACAAATAGGACATTCTAAAAGGACATCGTTGCGCAAATTTGCGAATTCATTTGCGTTGTGCGCGCTGACATGGCTTTGTCCATTGTCATTGTCCTCTCAACTCCTCTCCCCGCCCCTCGTCTCCTCACCACTCACGTGCTGACCACGTTGTTTTTGTTTTAGCGGTTGTTCTTGTTGTTGTTGTTGCTGTTGCTGTTTATGCAACGCATTTATGCCTTCATTCGCGTGCGCCTTGTTGCCATTCTTGTTACGTGGCATTTGTTGTGGCAACAAAAGCAACAATTGTGTCAACAGGTTTAATTCGCCTTTTTTTTCCAGTGCTTCTTCTTTCGCTGTCATTTGCCGCAGTCTCGACATGTTAATTAATTAGCGGTGCTTTTGTGCTGCCAACTCATGTTTATATCCGCGCCCTACCCTTTCGACCGTTCGTTATTTTGCGGCCATTTTGTTTTAGTTGCGCATAATTTTTTCCGCACTTTGTGGTTGCGACTAGAGGTGGGCGCGGGCCGGGCTTTTTTTCGTGGCACGCGGGCTTACACAGGCCCGGATCGGGCCCGGGCCTTAAAATCAAGATTCGTGCAGGCTTCGTGCGGGCCCGGGCCTTAGCAAAAAAGCCCGGCCCGTAGAAGCCCGTAAAAGCCCGAAATAAGCCCGTAAAAGCCCGAAAACAATTTTGATTTTTTCGTGCTATTTTTCTATATGCTCGAATTAGAACCACCATTTATAGCATTTTAATTGTTTATCAATACTACTATCGATTTGGTTATACATATTTTACTTGTTTGCACACCACTAATCTAAAATTGGCTTCCTATTGTGAAATTGATAAAACTTTGATATATAAAATATGTCGCGACTTAACAGTAAGCTCTCAAAAACACTGAAACAGCAAGTTAAAACACGCTGGAACTCTACATTTTTTATGCTTTTGAGTGTATTTGATGTAAAAGAGGAAATAAAAACTCTTTTACTTAAAAAAGATGAGCTACAGCGAATTAGTAATTTAGATTTTTCATTACTTGAAAACATTTTATGCTTCTTAAAACCTTTTAAGGACTGCTCTGAAGCACTTAGCTCTGACAAGGAACCAACAATGCAAATATTTGCATTGTGGTCAGAAAAATTATGTAAACTTTGCAGAACTAGCACACTTGATTCCCAAATAATAACTGAGTTTAAAACAATGACCCAAATTGCATGTCTTTTAAATTTCCTTATATATGTAAATAAATTTCGTGCGGGCCGGGCCGGGCCCGGGCCTTGGTAAAAAGTTTCGTGTTTGGACGGGCCGGGCCTCTCAAAACAGAGTTCGTTTTCGTGCGGGCCCGGGCCTCAAAATACAGGCCCGCGCCCACCTCTAGTTGCGACACATTGTCGTTGTTGTTGTTGTTGCTGCGGCAATTATTCACTCGCTAATTGCTGATACACTTCCTGCAGCGTTGCTCCTACTCGCTCTCTCTCTCTCTCACTTCTCACTGCCGTTACGCACAATAGAACAATCAAGCAATCAATCAAATGCACAGCAATCAAACCATTCATGTGATTTCGCACACAAATTTCCAAATTTGTCATCATTTGCAACTAATTTTAATTATTTGCCTTTCAACTCTTCAACAAATGAAATTTGTCATGTTTGACTATAAATTTCATTTCTATGTATATTTGTTCGACTTTGTCAATTGACAATAAAAACAATAGAAATTTTACCAAAAATATTTGACAATTAAAATTTCAATTGAAATTCAATTATAGCAAAGCACGCACAAACGGCATATTTTGCAATGATCATCATCATTTGCGTATAAATAAACAAAAATACAAAAGAAAAATGCGTAGTAAAAATGTGCAAATAAATAATTAAAGCGTAAATAAAATAAACCGTATTAAAATGAAACGAGTTAAAATAATTGAAAAAATTAAAAATATAAAAACAAATGAAAGCCATGCAAATTATGGCAGACAATAAAGTTTTATCGGTGCGGGAACGTAATGACAAACAATAAAAACACACACACACACATATGCGCACACATGTACACATATTTGCCTTTAGCAAATAAAACAAAGCACGAAAAATACAATGAAATGTTGAAAATTAAACAAGAATTAAGTCATTTCAGTGACTTTGCAAAATGTAAAAAAACACAACAACAACAAAAATATGTGATTTAATAATTTAAATCTTCAGCAAAACAAAAAATTCAATCAATGGGTTTAATGTGTGCGAGATCAACAGTTACTTATGTAATAATATTCTTTGGTGTGTTTTGGTAATTTGCCTGTGTTTAATTTTGTACTCTCTTATGTGCGCATCTAATTAAGCAGAATTGTAAGAAGAGTGCAGTGCGAGAGAACATGAGCCATGTGCAGGTGTTCGCTTGGCCTTGTGCTGCTGCTTCTTATGCATGTGCTTGCTTGCTCTCGCGCACACATCAATTAACTACACATGCATGCATGCATAGACTCTCTCTCTGCATAGTATGTAAATCATATGCCGTCTTCGACAGTCTTCACGTCAATTACTTTGCGGTGAGCACTTGTTGTTGTGCTTGCGCTTGCTGACGCATGTTACACATGCAGAATGTGCGCTCTTTCGCTCGGCCTTCTGCACCCTCATGTCTGCTGGGCTTATGAGCAGCTCAACACGATGTCATTTGGGACTCATTAACACCAAACTGATTACAACTTTATGAACTTTTCTGCTTTCATTTTTTATAAGCCTTCTTTACTTTATGTTAGCCTTTTTATTTTTTGGGCGCCTTGAAATGCTAATGCCGCTTTAATGCCATTTAGGCGGTCCCAGCACGGTGCAATTGCAGGTACTTAAGCGCGATTTAAACACCAGCAACATTTTGTGTCCTTGACATTAAAAGCGTACGCGCAAATCCTTTGCCACTTCTTTTATTTGTAACATTTCCTTTTCCCCTTTTTTTCATTCTTTATTTTGTTACAATTTTCCGCTGTTTTGGGACAAACAAATGCAAAACAAATAAATACGAAACTCAAAATAAAATCCGAGGATTATCTTATGGAAATTTAAATTCCCTTTTTGCGTTTCTTGTATTTTGTTTTGCTACTGTTTTGTTTTGTTTGTCTTTCTCTATTATGTTTCTTTCTATTTTCCATTCAGCCAAAAAAAGACCCAACAATGTATCTAAAACAATTTAACAATAAAAAACATAATCCCTTCAACAAAAGATACAAAAAAATAACAGTAATACAAAATGTATCTGAGCTCTGTTGCGTTGGGTATGTGAAGGGGCGAGGCGGGGAGCGACGCTTAAAGTGAGAGAATTAAATTTGTAAAAGTTTCGTTTTCGGTGCGCTTTCATTTCATTTTATTTGAATGATTTTGTTACTGATTCACTTTTCGTACACTTTCGTGTTGTTGTTGTTGCAAGTCAAGTTGCATGAATGAATTTTGGCTGATGAGGCACGTAGATTTGTTTCTGTTCATGTCATCTGATTCGCTTTTCGCTTTGTTTGCTCTTTTTTTTTTTTTTTGTTTCTTTTCTTTACAATTTTTGCAATTCTTTTCTTGTTCTTGTGGCAAGGAGGCAAAAGTGGCAACGCGCACATTGACGTTGTCTGTGGCAGCGTTGCCTTAGCATATTTCAATGCGGCAACGGCATTGAATGAAGGTTTACTTTTGAATGAACGATGAAATCGCTTCCACGCAATTGCACGCAGATAAAAAAGAGTATCTCTTACTGATGGATGGTTCGTTGCTTCCTTGCTGCCTTGCTTGGATGAAGGTATGGCAACACAACAAGCTACAAAGCAAAGCTTAGGCATAGGTGGTGGCGTGTGTGACGGCAGAGGGGCGACAACAGCCGAATTGCTAACAAAATACGACGTTGAGGAGCAAAAAGCGCTTTGTTGATGGGCAGGGGGAAGGGGTAGGGGACGGCAAGTAGCAACGTTGGCAACCGTAACCAAGCCGACAACAATACACAAAAAGAAAACAAAGCACAAAAACACATCAACAGCAGCAACAACAACAACAAAAGACTCATACTCCGTCTGTCAACAACAACAACTGATAAAAAAAAGCGTATCAAAAAAGCAGAAGAAGAATTTGTTGCCGTGTGGGGTAAATCAAGAAATTAATCCCTTCATGACAGTCAGTCAGTCAGGCAGCCAGGCAGGCAGGCAACGTCGACTGCACCGAAGGCAAATAATGGAATATTTTATGCTTATAAATACGACAATGAATGAATCTGATGAAGAATGATATAATAATAATAATAACAACGGCAACAACACAAATAAGAATAGCGACACCGACACCAGCAACAACAACAACCATAACACCGTCAATGGCAACAACAACAACAACGCCGGACGAGCAATAATAATAAAAGTGACAAGTGATATAAAAAGCAAATATGCGCATCAGTATCTCCCATACTTTGAACCCCCGCCCAACCCAACGAACTGTCAACGGCACCTCTGACCAAACAACGCCGCTGTCGCCCTTTGTTCAATAAGCTTGTCATGATTTCACTTTCTTCATGTTGCGCTATGTCGAATCTGCTGTTGCCTTTGCTGTTGTGGCATGTTGTGCGGCATGTTCCATGCCCAATCGCTGCTACTCAGCTTACTCGTCAGTCTGTCTGTCCATCTGTCTGTCTGTCAGTCTGTCAGACGGTATGTCTCTCTCAATGTGTGAACAACGCTGAATATGCATAAGCAACAACAACAACAACAACAACAGTAAAAGTAGCAGCAACTGGCATGAGCAGCAAACAACGAGCAACATATGCAATAACAGCAACACTAAAAAAAAGCCAATTTTTTCATATAAGCGCTGCGCAAATACTTTCATGTACACTGAAAAAAAAATATAGTTAAAATTCTGGCACAGTTGATTTCATCGCATCACTTATATTAAGAATAAGTCACGAAACGTGCAAAATTTACTTAATTCTCTTATGTTTAGAAGCGCCACACGCGACATAAGACAAGCTAACATTTGCAATAGATCGACCCTAATGTGCCTTTTCGCACGCCGCTCACAAATAGTCGTATGTCGCATGTTATGTCCGCGACACATAAGATATTACAACATTCATATTTAATCGAATTTTAAATTCATGTTACAGAAACCTTATTTGATTTATTTTTTCTCAGTGTACATGAAAATCAAATGCAGACCGTTTTTTTAACGCTGGCAAAGATTCGCGTTTGGTGACACTTTGAGCAGAACTCGTTGCTTTTGCTGCCTTCCACACATGTCCCCCAACTGCGCCTATCAATGCGGTATTGCATGTTGTTGTTGCTGTTGTTGTTGTTGTTGTTGTTATTGCTGCTCGTTGCTGTCGCTGATGAAGTGACATTTACGCAATCATGTTGATACTCGGAGCCATCACTCATGTCGATGTTGACGATATGAATGAATTATGCGGCGAACGAGCAAACGAAAGAACGAATGAACCATGTGCAAGTGTGTGTGTGTGTGTGTTGGTATGTGCATGTGTCTGTCTGTCGAAATGCGTTAAACTTGTGGCAATTTTGTAATATAAAAGACAAAAAAGAAAAAAGAGAAAGACAGGAGAGAGAGAGAGGCAGCAAAGGCATTTGAGTTAACGCACTGAACACATTGCGATGAGCTTCGTGAGCTGATTGTGGCATGTGTCGGTGGGCGGCGTTGGTGTGTTGGTTGGGTGGTTGCGTGGTGCCTTTGCGGCATTGTTCATGTGGCATAATTTAAATAATTGAAAGTTTTACGCTGATGCGCGGATAACACTTTGCATGAGCGCACAACGTTGCAGCATGTTGGCATCATGATGCCGCACAGCTGACGCTGATGGCACAGCATATGAGTCCTGGCCAGAACAACTCATGCCACATGCTGATTATAATACAAGCAACAACAACAGCAACAGCAATAACAACAACAAGGACACTTAAAATGTTTTAATTTTACAAGCAAACGAAATATGTTCAACGATGACAGCAACAACACTGGCGACATCTGCTGGCATGCTGCCAGTGCTGCCATATACATATATTTTAACTGCGCTTTTTACGCAAATGAATGAAAATGTTTACAAAAATGACAAAATTTAAGGTGCTGAAAATTTTCTGTGACTTCAACTTCGATTCATTTGCTTCATTTGCTGTTGGCATTTTCCAACATGATACAAATGTCCATACAAGAGAATTAAATTAACCATTTTAATGCAAGCATAGCCAAAGAGCAGCAGCAACAACAGCAACAACAAAAAGCACGGCGGCACTGCCATGAAGGTAACACGGTCTGTGACAGACAGAGACCGAGGATATCGCTAGACGGCTGAGCGCAAAAGGGTGAAGATCAAACAAATTGCTATGCAGCATGTTGCCTTCAGGCATTCGTGCATTCAATGTGGCAGTCGCAGTCGCAGTTGCTGCATGAGGCGGAGCAGAAGCAGAAGAAGCGGCATAAGCTCAGTCTAAGTCTCAGCTGGCATGGCTGTGTGATGGCCGACTGATGTCGTCTGACGATAAAACAAACTAGTCGAGAATTATAGTCATTTGAGTGCACTTGCAGCCAATACGAGACGATGATGATGGTGATGATGATGATGATGTTGTTGTGGATGATGACGACACGGATTAAAATTAAATGATCACTTTTCCGGTGCAAATACAGACAGCGATGGCAGACAATGCCGCTGGGCGGCGACAACAACGACAACCATGATGATGACTACAATGGCAACAGCGGCAGAGACAGCGGCAGCGGCTGCGGCAGCAGCGACGGCAAGAGTAGATTAAAACTACGCCACAAGCCCTTTAACAAGTTCACGCGCAATACAACAGACAGACGGACGGACAGATAGACTAGCTTAAAGTGGTAAGCGGCATATCTGTGTGTGAGTGTAGCTGTGTGTGTGTGTGTGTGTGTGTGTGTGTGTCTGCTCACACAAATCATGTTGCTGCCATAAATTCTAAATTGCCAGAACATTTGTTCTACAGCAATGGCGACCAATGTGCAACATGAATACAACTTGCAACATAAACGAAGAGCGACAACAACAACAAAAACAACATCATCATATCGTTGCAAGTAAATGGTAATGAGATAGTGGCGCGTTGAGAACATTTCTCTGTGCTGCGCTGCGAAGCGAGACAAAAGGATAAAAATGATGATGTTGCTTTATTTTAGTTGTTGTTTTTGTTATTGCTTCTTTCAATGTTATTACTCACACACACAGACACACAACTGGACAACAGCAGCAACCTCAGCAATGCTTGTTGTTCATGTTGTTGTTGTGTTGTTGGTTGAGGGCGATTCACAATAATGAAACTTGACATGTTATTTGTGCATTGCCTTTACAGGAGCGGAGTCTGCAAGGCGCAGGGCGCGGGTCGCTTGTCATGATGTGAAATATTGTCAGTTTGTTGTTGTTGTTGTTGTTGCTGTGCGAAGCTCAGTTGTGTATTTGGATTGGTGTAGAATAAACATTGAGCCAACAATAATAATAACAACAACAACAACAAAAACAAAAACGCGCCGTGAGCTATTTTGGTGTAAACTTAAACAAAGTCAAACTGAACTGCATTGAAGTTGACGACGATGCGAACAGCGACGTCGACTGCGCGTGAAAAATAATGCGAATGCTTTTGTTTCATCTCAAACAAGCATCATTAAGGAAGTAAAGGGGGTGTGTGGTGGCGCTTTAGTAAATAAATTGAGTGTCATGACAAATATATGCATGTATAAATGTATGCATATAAGATATACCAACACTAAGCACACAGGCGAAGGTGCAAGAGAAAGAGAAAAAGAGCGAGAAAAATAGTTGTAATGCAAAGTGCAATGAATAATACTCAATCACACACACATACACATGCATTTTTCATTGCAAAGCAGTTCATTTATTTGATGCTGCTTTGCTCTAACAACGACGCCACACAAACAAAGCCAAATTGAACTGAGCGACGTCGAAGTCAAAGTCGACTGCGACGCGTACGGTAATATGAGCTGACAAAAAAGAACGACAAAAAAACAGCTTTCTATTATTTTAAGCGCTTCTTCTTTTTTCCGCTTGTGCTTCTTTTTAAACTCTACACATTTCTTTGCGAACAATTAACTTTTAGAGAGATTTATTTTGTGCTCTTGTTCCTATGCCTTGCAAAATGACGCCACAGGCACTGCGCACAACCTACGAGCAAAGCGAAACAATGAGTGTGTAGGGGAAACGTAAGGTTCAAGAAACGAAATGAAACCGGAACGAGCGCATGAAGCAATGCATTTGGTTCGGTGCTGCTCATACGCCCCGTGGCTTGATTTGCATAGCAGTGTGAGCAGCGGTCGAGGCGACGGCTCAGCGGTGCCACTCATTCATAACCCAAGTACGAGACACACATACACACACACACACACACACCCATGTGCATGCTTTACAATGCATAAGAGCGTGAAAGAGGAAGAGTGAGAGAGAGAGAGAGAGTTGAGGTGGTCGCGTATTTATTATTTATTGTTGCCATAGACATAACGAGCGTAGAAAAAAGAGTGAAGCGGTTGGTGGTTGTGTGCCAATGCAGGCAAATGCACTTTGGTTGACGTCTAGTGACGTGTGCAACAGGGTCATTAAGCTCAAGTGGCAATCCGTTAATTATGCACACCCAAAAGCGTCGACTGTGGTCTACAAATCAACGAAAAGGACACAGGGCACATGACAGCACAACGATGCACTGCCTCAGCTTGCTGCTTGCTCCTTGCAGCTTTTCGCTGTGGCATTTATTTGTTGTTGCAACATTGCCAATTATGCACTTCGTGGTCGTTGCTCATGCCAAAAATAAGCGCATAAATTAGACACACAGCAGTGTCCTTGTCTTGTTGTAATTGCTGTAAGTTGTTGCTAAAAGTCAGTAAAGGCCACAAAGTCAACATTTTGCTTGGTCATGCTTACACTTGTCTACTTAACATACACACATACACACACACACACTTACTCATACGCATGAGCGAAAATTAAAGCAAATTTTATTTTTTTCGTTTGTAAAATTCATTTAAATTCAGTTGACAGCTCGTGTGCACTTCACTCCTGCTTCTTCTTCTCCTTCTTCTTCTTTGCCACTTTAATACTGTTCGTTTGCCTTTGGGAGCTCCTGTTTTGCATGACAAAAGCAATTTTTGTAAAATTTTCATTAAAGGCTTTAGTCAAAAATAGCAATTCCGATTAATATGCAAATTACAAATTTAGAATTAAATAAGCAAAAGGCGTGTGTTCTGTTGTGTTGTATTGTGTATTTGCTTACGCATTTACCAGCATGGCAATACCCACGCCAAGCTCTTTCTCTGTCTTTCATTACACTTCTCGCCATCACTTTCATACACTTGACTGTCTCACTTGCTAATCTTGAGCCTTTTGACAAAAGCACACGCAGCTACGTATTAATTCTTAACTTCTTTTAGACTTATGTATATGTACAGACATATGTTTACATATGCCGTGCTTATGCATAAATATATTTTAGCTTGGCCGTATATTTGTTTTTGTATGTATGTATGTTTACAGAGTGTTTCATTTCATGCACTTGATTTTAACAGTTTGTTTTTTTTTTTTGCACACTTCTGTTAATGCTTTCGATTTGCTTGCTTTTTGTTTTTGTCTGCTGATGACTTATGCAAATTAAACAAGAAGAAGATGTCATTTAAACAAAAAGCAAATTTGTGAAGCAACAACAACAACAACGGCACACAACAAAACACTTTAATAAACAATAATATATAAAAAGGAATTTGTGCATACGAAAATTTCTGTCATTTTGGCAGAATATTAAAATATGCGCTTCAACAAAAACAACAACAACAGCAACTGAGATTATTTTAATGTATGCACATATCCTTTTTCTTTCATATTTATTTATTCTGACAGTTTTGTTGTTGTTG
Source organism: Phortica magna (assembly GCA_037044515.1). Lineage (NCBI taxonomy): Eukaryota > Metazoa > Arthropoda > Insecta > Diptera > Drosophilidae > Phortica > Phortica magna. Next base: position 222,778 of record JBAMBP010003079.1, on the reverse strand, counting down.
TTGTTGCTGTTGTTGTTGGTTTTTGGCACAGTTCGCTGAGCATTTTTGTTGTCTTAATTAAAATTGATGTGCGTGTGCTTTCACAAAAACACACATGCACACACACACACACACGCATATATATAAATATTTAAGATGAAGTGTGCGCGTACAACAATAACAACTATGAACCAATAGAAGCAACTGTTGTTGTTATTGTTGTTGTTTTTGTTTGCCGCTTGCATGCTTTCAACATGTTGCGCTTCATCATCATTAACAACATACCTTTAAAAATAAAGAAGATGCAAACAACAACAACAACAAGAAAGCACATTACAAAATGCTTTAAGTAAACAACAGCGCATTAACAGTAACATCAACAGCAACACCAACAACAACAGAAGTATATGTAAAAGCAGAAAATGAGAAATAAAAAGGAAAAGAAAAAAAGAACGAAAATTAAATAAAATGAAATAAAGCGAAAAGTGTGCAAGAAGTGTTCTTGAAGCGCCACCAACTGCGTGGCATGCAACCAACCAAACAGCAACGTTGAGTGCCAACAACAACAACAACAACATGCCACTTGAAACTCCACGCGCTCCTTGTAGCATATGCCTCCTTGCCACTTGGCGCTTTTATATATTTTTTTTTTTTTGTGTATTTTGTTTTGTTAATTCATAACAGCAGCAACAACAAAAACAACAATAACAATTTATAAATTTTAACTTTTTCCTTTATTATTTTTTCAGCTTAGTTGTTGTTGTTGTTGTTAGCGCCGTTGGCTTTTCTCGGCCAACTCGAAGTTTCTCTCCTTCCGCCAGCTCACCTTTTGTGCAGTTTGTTTGTTGTTGTTGTTGTTGTTGTTGTTACTGTTTCTCTTCTTGCACAGACACTTTGTTGAATTTATGCATTTTGCCATGTTATTATTGTTGAGCACCCCGCAACGCCTTTGCCACCGCCATCGTGCCTGCAACATGCTGCGCAGCGCTGTAGCAATATCAAATAGCAGCAGCAGCAACAGGCAACGTCGCAGTCAGCGTTGTGGCAGCTGCGTGGGTGTTGCCACAACTCAACTCAATTCAACTTGCCGCTTTGCGTCGCCCATTTTGCTTGGCTGCACATTTGACGTGTTGATTGCAACAGCGTGCAACATACGAGCGAGCAACGGGCAACAACGTGCAACATGGCCAACGCAGTTGCAACGCCTTTCGTACAACATTTTTTTTTGTTTCCTTTTTGCTGCGTCTGCTGCTCGTTGTGCCCATGTATGTGTGTGTGTGTGTGTGTGTGTGTGTGTGTGTGAATTGCTGCTGCCATAAACTCAAATGTTGCTGCCACTTTGTCTACTGTTGTTGTTGTTGTTGTTGCTTCTACTTGACGGCCTCTCAGCACAACTTGCCGCTCTCCTCTCCACCCCCTGCCCCCCGCTTTGCGCTGTTCTTCACTTATTGCAAATTGTTGCCTATAATTCTTGTTGCCTCTTGGCGATTCAAGTGCTTTACTATTTGTGCCTTGCCCCCCTTTCACCTCTCTCTCTCTCTCGCACTCTCTAACCAGAGGCTGTTGCCATTGCTCACTGCTGTTGTTGTTGTTGTTGCTATTGCAGCTTCTGTTTTCATTGTTGCCCCTCCCCCTCTTTGGTTGTATTTGCAACGCATTTAATTTAATTGCTTTTTATTTATTTATGCATTCATTTTTGTTAGGAAAAAAACCTCTATTTTCTTTTCATTTTCATCTCCTTTTGTTTGCTTCTCTTCAACTTTTCAAATCAATTCCACTTGACGCATTCAATTTCAATCATTTTGCATATCATTCTTGGCCGACACCAACCCCTGCCCCTTTGTTTGTTTTCCATTTCGGTTTTGCATATGTTTTTTGTTTTCCCAACAATTTTTCACACAAATTTCTTCAATTCGTTTCAATTAATGCGTTTTTTTCATTGCGTGAAAATTACTTCTCTCAATTGTTTTTGTTTTCCCTGTTTATTTGCCACGCCCCCGCCCCTTTGTTTGGGGTTTCATGTTGCGCTCATTAAGCGAACTTCTTCATTGTCTTTCATTTGATTGCACTTCATAATTCGCCGTTTCGCTCTTCACTTCCGCTTCGCATTAACGCTTCATTATTTATTTACTTAAGCTTAGTGGCGCTCATTAACTTCTATTTTGTGTTTGACTTTGCCAAGTTTAATTTAATCCGTATTATTTTCTTGCCTCCCTTCTTACGCTTTTCTGTGGCAACAACAACCGAAGAGTTCAAGATTTCTTTGCTGAAAGACTTCTTCATTAAATAAATGAGTCGACATTTTTCTGCAAACTGTAAAGCAACAACAACAACAAAGTAAATAAAAATTAATTACCTTAAAAGACGAGACGCAAATAATTAAAATTGCATTTCAATTTGTGTTGCAACGCGGCGCGATTTTCAATTGCAAAGGCGAAGCAGAAGAAGAAGGCGACTCATGATGCGTGGGCGGCGGCAAAGGGGCAGCAATAAATTGCAAGCAGTTGGCAGTTGTTAATCACGGCAACCGCAGTAACAGAAGTGGCAAACAAGTGCGGACGGACGGAGGGACGGAGCGAAGGAAGGACACACGTTGACCGAACGACTGAAGGAGTGAAGGAGTGAAGGAGCGTACAAATCAGAATTGTATGCTTACACTTGAAAGCGCGCAAAACGCACGTTCCACGCTGACGGACGGACGGATTGAGTGAGCGAGTGAGAGTCTTGGGCGACTCACAGATGATGATGACGATGATGTTGATGCTGAGTGGGACGTTGATGGATTGTGTTTGATTGTGTTTCGTTGGCAAAGCGACGGACAAACGGACAAACGGACAATTGAGACGATGAGTCAATGCAATGTGGCAAGTCTAAGCCGTGTGGCAAGTGGCAAAGTGGTGCGTCCTCAAGTGATTTTCGAAACGGCGTCGAAATCAATTAAATTGCAAAACGTGCGGTAATTGCAGCTAACTAACAATTGCAATGGCAACGTTTCAACAACAACAACAACATTAAACCAACAACAAAAAAATGCGAAGCACTTTGCGTTAATTGCTTGCAACGCTGTTAGTTTGAGGCATGTTGCATTGAATCATTTCGATTCGAGACGCTTCTAGCTTGCGTCGCGACACGCTGGCAGCGACGGCGGCAGAGGCAGCGACAGTGGCAGCATTAAGTGGCCGTTGGAGCGTGGTGACGGCAAAGCCAAAAGCAAACAACGAATAAAAACAAAAATTAAATAAAGTAAATAGAAATTCATCAACGTCATCAACATCATCATCAACATCATCATCATCATCAACATCCCAAACGCAACAAAAACGCGTCGGCGTTGTTGTTGTTTTTGTTGTTGTTGCCGTTGCCCTTCATTGTCGCCGTTGAATTTTTGCGTGGCGTGGCAGACTTTGAACAAACAAAGCCAATAACAACAACAGCAACAACAACGACTACTTTTGCAGACGAAAAATAAAACACACACAAAAAAACAAAAGCAACTTCGAGTGGCAACTTCTGTTGCTGCCACATTGTTATTGTTGCCGCTGCTGACGCCGCTAATGATGATTGCTGATGTTGCTGATATATCATTGGCATTTCTTTCTTCTTATGCTTTTCCCCCCTCCACGCTTGCCAACCTTTTAGTGGCAATAAAATGTTTGTGTGCTCAATGCATGACTTCAAATCAATTGATTGGAAATTATTTTCGGTACTTAAATGCACAAAAATACGCACACACACACACATACACACACACAGACACGCGCTTGTTGCATGAACACACGCGTTTGTCATGACATGTGCCTCAAAGTCGAGCAATAAATGTTTAAATGTGGCAAAGTATTTACAAAACAACAACAACAACAACAAAATCAAGGGGTTAAAAGCACAGCCATTTCACCTCCCCCATTGCCCCCGCTTTGCGTAACAAACCACCGGCATAGACATCACTTGCCGCTGCTCATTGAACGTGCCTTCATTTCATTAATGTTGCTACACAAATTTTTGTTAACCCTTTGCCCCTTGCCCCGCACTTAGTGCTCTACATAGAAATGTCTTTGATGTGCGTCTTGTTGCTGTTGCTGTTGTTATTGTTGTTGTTGTTGTTTGCCTTTTGCTTCGACGTATTTCAATCATTTGCATACATTAATCAATTTATTTCGCTTCACTTTTTGGTTTCTTTAAGTCTTGTGCCTTTGACTGCACACATCCAACCATTCAACATTCATTCTCCCGCCTGCCAACTGACGCCAAAACCGACATGTGTTTGTGCGTGTGTGTGAGTTGTTTTGCTCTTCTGCTTTGGGTCACTTTTGTTATAGTTTTGTGCCTTAAGTGTATGCAAAGTTGCTCTAAACATTCGCCATTGACCGACGGCGTCGCAACTTCTTCACACCGCTTCCCCGCCAAACAACCGACTCACTGCACATGTAACCATCAATTATACAAAGCTCTTCTTCTTGCTCTTTTTTCTCCTTCTGCTTTTTCGCCTTCGCCTTGTTCTGCTTCTTTGTTATGTTTCGTCCCAGGCGCATAATTCGCTTCAAGCTAATTTCCATGCACAGAGACGTCATTTTCTTCTTCTTCTTCGTCTTCTTAAATAGCTTCTGCTTCTTCCGTCTGTTCTGTTCTGCTCTGCTCTGCTGGTCAAGCTCTTCTGTTGCGTCGTCTGCTCATCTTATTGTCTGCACGTCTGTGTTTTTTGTCTGTTGCGTCCCTTGTGGCATCTTTTTGCTGTCCGGCGTCAAAGCGTGCCCCTGCCGCACAGACCCCCCGTTCTTTGTCTATGTCTATCTATGTTGCTGAACCTTACTTTTGTGCTGTATTTCCATGCTGTTTAAAATCGAGTAAAATAATGAAAAATAAAATCCCAAAAAAGAAAGGCGAATGTTTGCAACAAAATTTCGCCCGTTGATTTTACACTTGCTGAAGCTTTTGTTGTACTTAAGCTGAACAAGTGCGCCAAACAATAACAACAACAACAATGCTTTTTTTTTTTTCAAATAAAATAAGAGGAGTAAAAGAATGCAAAGTTGCGTGCATGAATTTTGCTCAACTTAGTTGAATCATGCAACAATGAATAAAGATGAGGTTCGGTTGTGTTGCCAACAGCCAACAGCAGCAACAACAACAACAATAGCAATAGCAACAACAACATCATGCAACAAATAACCTTTCGGAATGTGTTCATGTTATTTAGTTTTGGTCTTTTTTAATTCCCAAACAACAACAAAAAAGACTAATAGGAGAACAAAAAAAAAAAATCAGACAAAATGAGAAATTCTTTTGCTGCCCTTGCTGTCGCCCCAACCCCTGACGCATTTTGTTGTTGCTGCTGAAAATGGTAATTAAACTTTTGAACTCTCAGCGGTAAACGAGCGTGGCTTGGCATGACTAAAGGGCAAACAAGAAACATGAAGAGCGAGCGGGGCACAATAAGATTGAAAGACAAAGTTGTGTTTGTATATGGCCAATTGATGAACGGACAGACATACTAACTGACTGACTTGACTGACTGACAAACGAACGACAATTTGATGAGCAACGAACGACATTGTCCAATTCGAATTAAAAGCAGGCCAGGCCAGGCCACAATGTAATCGGATAAGCCAAAAACCGAGAACATTGAACATTGCAAGCGTCAACAACAACTGTTGGTTAGAGTGAGATAGAGCGTACGCTTGTGCACCGCTGTGACCGCAAAATGACAGCTAAAAGGGCAGTCGACAGTGAGACGAGCGACATCCATGAACTGCAAATAGTTCAGTCACTTGAAGGCATTCCTTTAAGACTAAGAATTGACCCCAACGCATATTTTTGCTTTTGCGGCCGCGTGGCGTTAATTACATTTTTATTATTTTCAGTTTGTGTGCCGTTGTCACCGCCCCGCGTGCCACGCCTCTTCGACTTCATACACAAAGAGACTCAACCAAGCACATGGCTTGCACGAAGTCTACGCTACGCCACTGATTTGCCTGCCTTGAGGGCGCTGTGATTTCCTAATTAATGATGCCATTGATGAGGTTTTGGACGTTGCGACCGCGAGCGACCCAAGAGTCAAAGACGACACGTAAAATTCAAGTGTTGTGTTGTAAAAGTGGAGCCAGAAAATGAGTGAATGAATGATGGTATGTTAAGTGTATGTGTGTGTGTGTGTTTGCGGTGAGGGGCGTCGTTTATATCGATGGCATCTCTTTTGTAATGCAATGCAGCGTTCATTTTTCATGCAAAGGTTTCAATTTCTTCGTCTTCGCCTACTTTTTTTTCTGCTTCTTCTTCTTCTTCTTTCATGCACACCGAAAACTGTTTTCACAAATTGTTGTTGTTGTTGTTGTTGGTATTGTTATTTGATGTTGTTATTGTTGTATTGCGCACTGCTCACTCATTCGGCTTTGCCCATCTTTAATTCTATTCAATTCGGGTCACGTGATGCCGTTAATTGCATGCTAGCAGCGCCCTATGCACTCTTCCTCTTCATCTTATTGTTTGTCTACTACTGCTGTGCTGCTGCCTTCGTCTTCGTCTTCTTCTTCTACATAGTCTTCGTGTGCTTCTCGTATTTCTTCGTATATTACTACAATTTCATCTTCAGCTGTTTTACGTTTCGGTTGCCCTTTTGCCCTTCGTCAGCTTAGCACAGTTGCTCTACTCTATCCGCCTTACCGCTGCCCCTGCTCTTAATCCCACTTGCTTTGATTATGCTCAGCGCAGCGTAGACTAATTGAAATTGAAATTTTCGAATGCAACTAATTGAGTTTCACTGGAAGTGAGTACAGTGGGTGTGTGAGCGAGAGCGCAGATGACAATTGAAATGCAGGGTTGCATTAATTATTGGTAAGCGAGTCCTGTTTACCTGCGATAAGGCAAAACAAGAAGTGATTTGCTTGGCTGAGATTTGGGCAAAATACAATGAAAATTGATCGATGTTCGTCGGGTCATTAAAATGATATTTTGTGTGGTGTGTGTGTGTGTTTGCTTAAAGGTGTTTGTGGTTATGGTGAATGTCATGTCAGTGTGTAGGGATCTCTCTTGTGAGATTAGAGATAAGCATTTCAATAGAAATTTGTATGCCACCGTTTATTAACAAGATCAAGTTATAATTGCTGAGCAAACATTGCTGGCGATACATATAATCAAAAATTAAGTTGAAATTCGGGCAGCCATGAGTACGCTAAAAAGGACATGCAACGACAGCTGCTTGACTGTGTACTATTAAGGACCATTAACGAAAGTTCTTAAGGCTGCCAACAACAACGACAACGCCATCTTATCTACATTCGAAAAGTCCTTGCCTTGCGAAAAGATTCTTTTGTGCGCGTCGTCGTCTTTTTTGGAAATTCAACACTTCAGCAAAAGTTTTGAAGCACCTTTTCAAGTCTTTTGAAAAAGGACTTCCTACAACATTTCGGGGCCATTCATTTACCACTTGTGCGATGACGATTATGATTGTTATCGCCCTTGCAGGCCATTAGCAATTCATCTTCAGTTAGTTTCGTTGACGCACTTCATCTTCTGTTCCTGCTGCTGCTGCTTCAGCTTCTGTTTCTGCGTCAACTTCTGCTTCTGCTTCTGCTTTGTTGGGTCGTAACAGGAAGCGCAATTAGTGCCACACTTGGCAGTAACACGACAGGCGACAAGCAACAAACTTGCTCACACACACACACACACACACGCACGCATGTAGGTACATGTGTTTGTGTGTCAACATTTTCGCAAAAAGTTTCACTTCATTTGCCTTTCAAAAGGCAACGCGCGACGTTCAGCAAACAACAACAACAACAACAACAACAAGTCCGTATCGGAATCAGGTTCGGGTACGGCTACGGCTACGGCTAGAAGGAACCGACGGAGGTCAGAGAGGTCTGTACGGGTCAAGCCTGCCAAGTCAACTTCCTTAACACTTTGACAGCAATTTGCGAAATATGTTGCCGGCAATCAGCCGTCGCAGCAACAACAACAACAACAACAACGACAACGACAAAAGCAACTCGAAACATGAAACATTGTTGCCAAAAAAAAACACAAAACACCGAAAACAAGAAACAAGAAAAAAGGAAGAACAACGACAAGAACAAGAAGAAGAAGAACAACAACAACAATGTGGCACATATTTTGGCAAACTTGTTATGGTTGCCAGTAGGGCAAGGGATATTTGGGGGGCAATCGAATACTTGGTTCGTTTTTATTTCCTTCCTTCCTGTCTGTCTGTCTGTTCGTCCGTCCGTCCGTCTGTATGTCTTTCGTGTTTTCACTGTGCGCTGCCGTTGCCGCTGGCGTTGCCTGTTTGTTCATGCTCGTGTCCTGCTTTAAGTCCTTGCGGCCTATTCAGTTGCTTTATTACTGTTGTTGTTGTTGTTGTTGTTGTGCTCAGGCAGTTTGCTTGCCTTTTTTTTGGCAATTAATTAAAGCAACAAAAAATGCCAACAAAATGAAACGGTAACGGAAGCGGCAGCACTGTAATGGAGCGGCAGGCGGTGGGCTGAGTTCGTTATCTGTGTGTGTGTGTGTGTGAACAGTACAAAGTGTTACTTTGTTAAATTTTACAAAAAAAAACTTCAGTGTTGTTGTTGTTGTTGTTGTTGAGCATTGTCGGCTTTCAAATCAACTTCAGTTGCTCTTCTTCTTCTGCCTCTTTTATATTTTATTTGTTATCTCTTTTGGCTCATCTCAGATGACTTTGTAATAAATGCGCTTGTTAAATTACAACTGCTGCTTCTTCTTCTTTTGCTACTTGTGCTGTTGTTGTTGTTGTTGTTTGTTTTTTTTTCACATTGCTGGTCTGTAAATGAAGCACGTGTCCTGTGAATTTTACTTGTACATTTACTATGCTCGTTCTGTTTTTTTTTTTCTTTCCTTTTTACAACATTCTTTCTTTGCTTTTGTTGTTGTTTTTTTTTTTTAGCAATGTTTCGTTATTTTTTTGTTATTGTTGCTTTTGTTGTTCTTGTCATTTCCGTTACATTTTGTTGCCCTTTTGCAGGCCGCAAATCAATAAAGTTTTGTTGGCCTTCATTTTCTAAGTGAGTTACTCATGTTACTTGCCTTCTTCTACTGCCCCTTCACCTTTGCCTTCTTCTTTAACTTTAATATAACATTTACACAAAATAAAAACAAGTATTTTTTTTTAAACTTAAATTTTGTTTTCACCCAAAAAAAGAAACGCACAAAAGCATATTTGTTTAAAAGCTGTGTAAACTTTTGCATAATTGTTGGACAAAAAATTGTTAAATCTCTGTTTTCTTTTTTTTTTGTTTTGTGCTGTATATCTTTTTATGCATGTGTATGTGTTGTTGTTGTGGTTTTTTAATTTGTAACATTTCGCGTCTTTTTTTTTATATATTTTTCCGTGGGATTTTCAAATAATTTGTTGAAATGTTGTTGAAATATTTTCGTATTTTTTCCAACACTGGCTGGAGTTCTTAACAGCGCCTGACTGCCTGCACTGCCAACCCGCTTGACAGTTGTTGTTTTGCGCAGATTTTTTATATTTCGCTAATTGGGAAAAAGTTACTTTTTGTTGCAATAAAAAAAGTTTGCGTGTGTGCAGCATGTAGCATGTGGCAAAGCAGAGCAGAGCATTTCATAGTGAATTTCGATTTGCTTTCAGGCTTTGCTTGTGAATTCACTCGCGCCTTGACTCGGTGCCGAGTTGATTGAAGTTGCGCATTTGGCGCGGCATACCAATTGAATTTATACGCTACGCGGTGGTGGCAAACGCGGCGTTAATCAGCACAAAAACCCCACAAACAAACAAAAGGCGAAAACTATTCTAATTAGCACTTTTTAGACATTTGATTGGACCAATCGAATTGGCGAATCGATGTGTGTGCGCGCCGCAAAGTTTTTGAACATGTTCAAGTCGCCAAGGCACTTGTGTGCGTGTGTGTGTGTGTGTGTGTGGCAGCGTAGTGTTGTGCAGCTCATCAAGTGAGTGGCACACAGAACTTTGCTAACGAACAAACGAAAAAGCCAACGAAAAGTAAATAAATTCGACAAATTACAATCGCGTAATGAGAAGTCATTTTTTGGCCTTGCAATGAGTTAACCTTCAGCGCGTAATTGTTGTAATTTCTAAGCAAAATATACAAATTACAAGAAGCGGCAAAATATTTCCAAAGAAAATCAATTTTCACGCATAACAAAACTGTACCAAAACATTTTTATGGCAACGCGCGCAACAAATCGTCAGTGATTGCCCCTCATTTGTGGGGCGCACAACGCAGCGCATCGGTTGAGATTAATTTGCGTTGCATTTATTTAATTTTATGAAGAGCATTTCGTGTTTCACACTTTAAGCGTTGCTAATGAGGCCATAAAACATGCTCAGCATTTTCCAAATTGCCATGCGAGTTCGAATCTGAATCCGAAACTGAGTCAATGAAATGAGTGCTTCAAAGCGCCCATGAGTCACTGTTGATAGACTGTGAGGGGGCGTGTACGGTGTGCATGAGTAACAAACGAAATTGCGTTAAAGAGTTGTTTTATGTGCGTCGAAACGCATGAACGAAAGACACATGAACTTGACTGTTGGCTGAAGACTATGAAAAATTAGAAGAGGCATGCCATGGAGTAAGAAAAATAAAATAAAACTCACACTTAAAGCACTCAAGTAAATAATAAAATAAAAGCGAGAAAGACAACAAGAAAAATAAAAAAAAATAAAAAAAAAGAAACGCTAATGGACAAACAACAACTATGAAAATGTGTTTGACGCTCGTTACTCATACGTGCCGCACTCAGCGCACGCTGCAAGCCGTGGCATTTGACCAAGTTCAATTTGCGCTGGTCACGTACATAAGTTAAGCCAACAAATAACTCGGCGAGACAACAAAAGGCCAACAACAACATTAACATTTTTCTGGCGCTTTTTCTTTTTTTTTTTTTTTTTGTACTTTGTTTGAGCGTGTCGTTTTGTGCCCAATATGAGTAAAAATACTCATAGTAAAAACGGTCAATGGAACAATAAAGCTTAATAACACAATAAGCAATCAAAATGCACAATAAAACATGCAACATTTGCCGCAAATGTAACGCGCCACAACAATGAGCAATAAACACGCTCCGACTCGTACTCAAACTCATATTGGTACTGGAACTGGAGCTGGAGTTGGAGCTGTAATGCGCGACTCAACGTAAAGTGACTCAGAAAAGTTGCACAAAGGAACCTGAAACTGAAAATATTCTCGAGTGTAGTTTGAGTTTGGCAAATGGTTCTTGTTTCAAAGGCAACAAAACGGAAAAAAAGGAATTTATGAATAAAAAAAAAAAAAGAAAAATAAAACCGTGGAAAATGCAAAACAAGAAAAAACAAAAACAAAAAAATAAGCACAGAATTATGGTTATATGCAAACAAGTTTGAAACAATTCAATGGCTGAAAGAGACGGCAGGCAGGCAGGTGTACAGGTAGAAGAAAGGTAAACAAGGGCAAAGGCGCAGGCATGCAAAAAACACAGCATAGAACAACTAACATAGCAAAATAACAGAAGGTGTGCGAGCGAGTGCGCAAGCGACACAGACAGTTAACGACAGAGCGAGCAGAGCAGATATGGTAAGCCTTCAAAAGCAAGCAGACAAAGCAAATCCCTTGCATAAAGGCCTAAATGATTACAATCTGCAGTGGATTATGCAAAACGAGCAGAGCAGTGAGAATGAAGGCATCATGATTATGACGATGACGCTGACGCTGACGTCGGCTATGATAATGTTAATGTTAGCGATACAAAAGTTGAGTGCAGAGCAAACAAAGCGGCGTCTAAGCAACGGACTCACACTCAGACTCACCATTAAGGTGAGTTCGCTGCTTTGACAGACAGACGACAGACAAACAGCAACAAAAGGCAAAGAGACAGTGACGCTGCAATTGACAGTGTGCGAAAGAGATGGCGCAAGCATGAATGTCAATAACATAAATGCAGACTTGTTGCGCTTCATAAAGCTGTTAATGACTATGTTGCCTGCGGCGGCTTTTGGCAGCATTTATGTAACTATTTGTGTGTGTGTGTTTGTATGTATGAGCAGGCTTTGACAGTTCGATGAGCTGCCAAGATTTAGTTAGATAATCGCAACAATAGAATAGAAATTACGGTCGGGTGTGTAAAGTGAAAAAGAAGTAGGCAGACGACATTAAGTTGTTGTTGTTGTTGTAACATTTTGTTAACAGCTGCCAAGCCAACCAAACAATGGCAAACGAAACGGCACAAAAGACAAGCAAACAAAATAATAACAAGAATTTACAATAAATTACAAAGTGTTAAACCACTGTTTGTGTGTAAAACAATCCCGGCTTAGCTGCTGCACCTATTGAAACCTAATTTTCAACATTCTCAATCAAATAATTTATGTTCTTTGCTCAGTTCAGTTCAGTTCACCTCAGCTCAGCTCATTCATCCTAACAAACTTTAATACAAAACAGTTTACAAAACGTTCCCGCATACGATTTGTTCTTCTTTTATTTTATTTCTTAGAAAGAAATTTGTATTTCAGGCCGGCCAACTAATAATTTAGTTATGGACAGCTTTCGTTGCTTAGCAAAGGATTCAACGTTGTCTTTATCGTCTAATCGACCAGCCAGCATGAGCGCACAAAACAACACATCTTTAACAAAAACAACAACAACAACAACAACAAAAAGAACAAAAGCAACTTGAAAATCTTTACCAAAAATCGAATTTAATTTAGTTTGAAGCATAAAATTTGTTCTATTTAAGTGTTTGTACAGTTGCTGCTGTTGTTGTTGTTGTTCTTTGTGCTGTTTAGACACAAATGCATAGACACATGTACCTGTGTGTTCTGCTGTTTTATTCTCTACTTAAACCTCTCACTCCCGCACACATGCAGACACAGCATCGTGTCACAATGACCCGAAATGCGACGTCGCGTCGTATAGTAAAAACGAAGATGCACGAAGGCGTAAAAGGTGTCAGAACATTGTCGCCATTTGGTTTGTTAAATATAATAAATGGTTTACCGTTGCACACACTTCGCCCCCCGCCTGTGTTGAGCTGTATTCTTGGCTGGCATTGTGCTGTCGTTGTTGTCGTTGTTGTTGATGGTCGTTGTCTGGCATGTCAGGTGTTGTTGCTGAGTGTCGTTGATTGTTGCTGCAACTTGTTTAAAGTGCTTAATTGACAAGCTGACTTGGCTTAAACTCTGCTCGGTATGACTTGATGCTGCATCAATGGCAGTTCTTCTTGTTAACGTTGCTGTTGTTGTTGTTGTTGTTGTTATAGTAGTTGTCGTTGTCGTTGTTGATGGTGATGTTGTCGTAGTTTCTGCTTGTGGTTCATTGACAATATATTTGTGTTTGCTGCTAAAGACTTTTATGACATAGTCAACAACAGTACGACAGCACAGTGTCTTGATATTCAACAACATTTGTGCTAAAGTTGTTTGTTTGCTCTCCAACAATATGTGTAAATTATTAACATAAACATGTATGCAAAATACATATGTATGTATGTATATGTGTGCGTATTTAAAGCACACAAAGCACATTGTTAAAAGTAATTCAAGCGCTTTGGAAAAGGACAACGCCGCGCGCGGTGGGCATAAGTTGAAAAGCGGTAAACCTGAATTAATGCAAATGATCAGTGAGAATGCGTTGGCACGTCAAGCGGTAAGTGTAATGCAAATTTTGCAACGGCACTCAAAAAAAAATAAAATAAAGAAAAAACGAAAACAAGTTGTTGCATAAAAAATTGCGAAAAGACAAGGATTTAGTTTCGTATAATTTTGAGCTTAGCATAAGTAAAGACATGTCAAGGTACCGACCACTGTGCGAGCAACAAGAAGAAGCAGCAAGAGCAGTCACCACAGCGTCAAATAACACCATTTGCCACTTGCATACGAAATGAAATTGGTCAAAATTCAGCGGTAGAGCGAGACAGGTAGAAAACAGAAACAGAACAGAACAGAAGAGAACTGTAAACGCATGAGCAAGAGTGTGAGTGAGAGCGGTGGCGCGCTGTAAAGTGTCAACAGCAGAGAAGAGCACGCGATGAAATGTTAATAAAGTGCAATAGCGGTGAACAGGTTACGAAAAGAAGCGGAGAGAAGCCAAAGTGAAACGAAATGAAACGAAACGATGGGAAAGGAGAACATGTCGAGGGCGACGCATGGCAAACAGAACACAAAATCCAAAGGTGTCGGGCAATGGGACATGAAGTGCAGCAAAGTGTTGATGTTGTTGTGCTTGTTAAGACTGATTAAATTTGTAAGCCGCACTCAAATCATCAACCGCAGCGGCAGTGGCATAAAAGCATAGCAAATGCTAAGCCGACGTTGCGTTGTGCGACGGTCTGAGGGGTTGCACGCATTTTAACCATTTTAATTTAGTAGCAGTTAAGATAATGCGCGACATGTCGCAAAATGAAACGAGTCGAGTCGTGTTGAGTTGCATAGAGTTGAGTCGAGCTGAGTCGAGTTGAGCGTCAAGTTGCGCATGCGCATAAAGTGTCATGCAATAAATGGCTGAAAATTGAACGTGACCGCGAAGAGTGAACAATGAACGAGCGACCAAAATTGACGCGAACAACGCTGGGAAAACCATAAAGTCAGCCAATGCAGCAACAACAACAAATGCGTTTGCAACCCAAAACTGAAAGACTTAAATAGCAAAATAGTCAGACGACACCGAAGACAACAACATGTCAAAAGGTGTTGCATATTGCACTTGAAGTACGTGGGCCTACATTATTGCATGCATTTATGCATCCATGCATGCGTGCGTCTGTGTGCATGGCGCGCCTATTTGAAACCGGAGACGTCGTGTTGCAAGCAACAAAGCTTTCAGACCAAACAAGCCACAGTGCAGGAGCGGCAGAGAGAGAGGGAGACACATGAGCCTCAATGAGCCGCTTTTTGTTTAGAATTTGGCGCTTTGCGTATACGCGTTTGCCAACACTGTTCAATGCAATGTACATGCAAATTTCAGCCACTCGAAAATCGTTGCTTGCCCGCCGGCGCCTTCTCGCAACACAACGCCATTGAATGGCACACAAAAAGCTTCGCATTTCAATGCAAGTCACTTGAAGTGAAACTGATTTTCTTCACACACAATTTTCCACAGACGCCCGTCACGTGCAGCCATGCAATGACATGACGTTGCCCAACACCGTTTCCTGGAATTGTACGTTGAACGTCGTAAATGCCGAAAGAAATGAAAAAAAAAATTGAAATTAAAACGAATTTTCAACAAACAACAATCAAATCGAGCCAACTTCATTCAAAGTTTAAAGTCATGGCTCAAAAAAATTGTATGCGGGTGAAAAAACCTACCAAAAAGAGGGAGAGGAGAAACAAAAAATACCAATGACCATTTTTAAATTTTGTCGTACGACAATGATCGATTGTGATTGCTCAGAATGAATGACGACGTCTTCGTCTTCGGTTTGACTTTGGCGCTGGACTGAGATCAATTAATATTAAAACCCATAAAAGAAAAATAACTACATGAGTAAAAATAAACAACGCCAACTTCTTCAAGTCGTTGAAGGACCAAAAAAAACCAACGTTAACCAAAAAAAAAAAAAAAAAAAAAGACAAACCAAACAAAATTGTTGAAGAAAAAGGTGACTTTGGCCAAAAAAAAATTGATATGGCAATGTTTGTGGCTTTTGTCTGCGGCTTGGACTCGGTCACTGTTATGGGGCAACTCGCCGTCCCCACACAACGGTGTGTGTGTGTGAAATTGAATTTGTGTTGCATTTGAAGTTGAAGTTGAAATTGATGCTGCAAGCTGAAGATTGATTTTGACTTTCGCTCGTGTTGAGGCAAAATAAGTTGTTTCATAGAGTTTGACTTTGTCTGCAGCGCTCATTTGCCTGATTGGACGCATCATTGCTGTTGCATGTCGATGGGCTTAAAGCAGCATTTGAGGGAGGGCAAGTATTGGCGATGACTTTGGCGAACGACGGTGACATTGATTTGGGTATCATGTTACAACGACGACGACGACGACGACTCATTTGAAAGGCACATGGCACAGCACAAACAAAAGGCTGAAGAGAAGACTAATGATGATTTAAAGTGCCCAACAATGCAGACGCACAAATGAGTTGTCTAATGAGCTATGATGGCCGGCCTAGAGATGAATCAATACAAGGCGCATTAAATAAACAAAATATTGTATAATCAGCGAGAAAATTACCAATTAAAGTTCATTTTGTGGCAATTTGATCAATCAACAATAAAAGGTGTACAAACTTGCTGTTCAAGCCACGGTATCGACACATCACCAGCTCGTGAGCATAACCACAAGCTCGGCAGTGTCTGATCTGCTCCAATCGCAATCGAAATCGAATGCGTGTTGTTGTGGCTTTTAATGTGGCACCATGTGGCGTATGAGTGATTTTCAATTTTGTATTGATGTCACGCTGTCAGTTCTTTTGTCATATATTCATGTGAATATATATTTTGTTAATGCGCCCCCATCACTTAATTTGCATAAATCGACAATAACAATAACAATTTCGGTGAACCTTTGCTCTTGAACTAAAAGCTCAATTATGTATGTCTTTCCATTAAATGTTACACCGCACAAAATCAAAACTATGTGGCAGTTTTTTTTTTGCCGTGTAAATCATTTCGGCGCATTTTTAATTATGTAATGAACATTTGTTAATAGTTGGCCTGGGCTTAAATTGAGCGCATGGCAGAACGTCAGAGAATTGAATTCAATTAGTGAAGAGCATGGCTAAGCCGCAACTGAAAACTTAAGCTGGCCACTGCCCACTTGCCTTCGAATGTGGCAAGATTGACTGTTTGTCTGACTGTGGCCACAGCTTAAGAGCCGTGGCATAGTCAAGGCGTCGTCTTAACGCCCATTGGGCTGAACGACTGCCTTGGCTGGCAATACATCATCTTTATCAGACAACATGACAAAGGCAAGTAAATATTTTGCGTGGAGTATGAGAAACGCTCACACAAAATGATGCAAAAAGCACGAACAAAACTTATAAAAGAAAAACAAAGCATAACAACAACAATGACAACAAATACAAGGGACATAAAAACGCTGCTAAAGCTAAGCGAAAAACACGCTTCAAGCTGTAACTGAAATGAAAATAAAGACAAGATAAAAAAAACAAAACAAAAACAAAAACTAAAAGACAACAAAACCGGACTATTTGTCAACGAGAATGAAGCCATTTATTATCCATCATAAAACTTGTATTTAACGTTAAACGTGTAACAGACAGAGTGAGCCAGTGAGCTCGTGAGTCCGGGGTGCGTGTAAGTAAGGGGCTGCGGGGCACGACGTCAGACAGTGCAACACGGCACAAACAGTGGCACATTGGTGATAAATCCCAATGCGACGCTGAGCTGAACAGAGCAGAGGAGCGCGCGTCAACAAATCCTGACGCGATGCGTGTTGTCATGGCTAAAACTGAAGCGGCTTCGGGCGAGCGAAAGGCTGTGAAGCGTTGGATTTACCACCTTTGCGAGTTGAGTTGCTGTGGAAACCAAACAAACAGACAGACAGACAGTCAGACAGACAGACAAATGGAAAAGATAGCGCAGCAGATATACAGATACAGATGAATGGGCAAAGAGACTGTCAGACGAGCAGCAAATAAATAAAACGACAGACAGACAGAGAGACAGACAAACAGATTCAGTCGAGTAGAACATGCTGAGGCAAGTGTGAAGGCAATAAATCATAACGTAAGACGAACGGTGAAGAGTTGAAAGCTGAAGGCGACAATGGCAAGAGTTGGCATGAGTTGGCAGCCTCACAGTCGCAGTCGAAGGACAGGCAGACCGTTCTGCAAGTGACAACGAGCAATTGAGATGAGCGAAAACAAAAAAGTAAAAGGAGTCAATTTTGGTTGGTGAAATCACGTAAAAGAATAAAAATGCTAAAAATATGTTTTACAACAACAACAGCAACAACAACAACGGCAAAAACAAAACAAAGGTCGTTTCGGTAAGGGCGTTGAGCGCAAGGAGGGCATGACAGTCTCAAAAGTAAGCGTTAAAAATGAACTGAAATGCGCGATAAATAAAACAGAAAAAAAAAATACCACAAAAACAAAATTCGAACAAAAAGAAGGCGCAGCTAAGCGGACTAAGCGGCAAGACGGACGGACGGACGGAAAATACGCTGCGACGACAACAATAATAAAGCACATAAACATGATGGCAGAATAATTCAGTTTAACGCATTTTACATACAAATCAAGCAAAGCAAAGCAGCTGCGTGCGTAAAAGATACAAACGTGCGATAATAATGGCTTGGGCCAGGGGGTTGCGGCGTGCAGCGGCAGTGGCGGCGGCAAGTTTCAAAAACCAAAGAAAAAATCTGTTGCAAATATAAATTAAAATGAATGAAGGGGCAAACAGAACGTGTGTAAGTAAGCAAGAAGAAGAAGCAAAAAACGTAAAATAAATTTTACGCAACTTCTTTGAAAGATATAAAAATATATTTAAGACGAATTAAAAGAAAAAAAAAATATTACACAAAAAAACGAAAACAAAATTCAAATGAAAAGCAAAACGTGTGGCAATAATAACTTGATGACGTGAAAAAGCATTGAGGCGCACGCAAGTGGGCGTGGCAAATGCCAAGCGGCAAATAACTCAACGCAAAACAGAAGTCAGGCCAGAAATAAATTCCTGAAAGCAATTAAATATAGTTCGCTTGGAAAAAGTATCAACAACAACAACGACAACAACAAAAATATGTGAATTTATGAAAAATATTTGCTCGTAATTCATTCATTTTGTTGCTGTTGTTGTTGTTGTTGTTATTGTTGCTATTTTAATCAGACACGCGAGTGAAATTATTTTTACAGGCTCTCAATGGCGCGCCTGGAATGCACACACACACACGCACACACACACACGCACACACACACACACACACACGCACGCATACACGCAAAAAAGCCACAAATATAAATAAATGACAATAACAACAAAAGCCATAAAAAAGTGGCGAAGAAGAAGAACAAAATCCGCGCACGAAAAAACAAAACAAAACAAAATAAATTTGTCAACATATGTGGGCGCGTGTGTGAGCGAGCAAGCGTGCAGTGTGAGTGTGTGCGTGTGTGTGTAAGTGAGCGAACGAGCGAACGAAACAAAAGCAGGAGCGGCCACGTTGGCTTAGCCTCAGCTGAGCCGTTATGTATTGAATGAGGATGACAGAGGATGTTGCTGCGCTGCTCTGCTCTGCTCTGTGCTGCGTTGCGTTGGCAACATTTGTGCTTGCTGTAAATCAAAGCGACGGCGGCTGTGGCGCTTAAAGGCCGCCGGCGCCGCTGCGTGCCCCCGCGCTCTACAAGCCAACTGACACATCCTTGCCGCTGCAACACGTTTCGCATATTGCTTGGAGCCACAACAACAGCAACAACAACAACAGACAGCCCACGAGCCATGCGAACCGCAACAAATATTATTGCCTCTGCTGTTGTTGTTGTTGTTGCCGCACAAATAATGATGACAGTTGCGCATTAATTTTTCACTAATTAATAATTTGCTTGTTTTATTTATTTTTATTTTTTTTTGTGCATAAAAGAGACTGTGTGGCAATGATTGTGTGTGTGAGGGCGAGACGTGAGTGCTGTTTTTTTCTTCACATTCGGCATTTTATTGCATGATGAATGCTTTATTGGCTATTAGCGAACGTTTAATAGCTAAGTGAGGCGTGGCACGTGGGCGTCGTTCGGTCGGTCGGTGAGCATAAAGTCACGCAGAAGTCACAAATAAAACAAGAATATAAAACAAAAACAATGCGAGGGCGAGGTAGAAAAAAAACATATGCAAAGGCAGTCCGAAGGCAATAAAGATGAAGCTTTGCAAGATGGCACAGTGAGTGAGTGAGTGAGAGAGAGAGAAGAAGAAGACTGTAGAAATAAGGAAGAATACAAACGTGGCAAAGGCAAGGAAATCAATTGATGCAAAGTGACAACAGCAACGAGAACGAACATCAAACTAAGCACAGCAGAGCTCATGTCATGGCTTGGCTTGGTTTAGTTTGGTTTGACTTGAATTCGATTTTGTGCGGGGTGCGCGGCAGAGGGTGAACATTTGGCAAGCACGCCCAAAACAACCACAAACATGCCAACAAACAAACTAACACACACACACACACACACACGGCGCATTATCAAAAGGAAAAGGAAAAGTAAAAGGTCGAAGAGCGACGAATGTGGAAACCCGCAAAGAATCGCAGCATATGGGAACGAATGCTTTGGCAGCAGCAGCGTCAGCAGCAGCAGGAGCAGATTTGCACAGCTCATATTCGATTACGAGCAGGACGTGAACGAGCACACAGCAGCACAAGGAAAAGGACGACGATGATAATGATGCTGTCGCAGTCGCTGTTCAGGACGATGAAGTCGAGCACAACGATGTCAGTCATGTCGCTGGCTCATCATGATGATGATGAGGATGATGATGAGGTCGTGGCAGATAATGATGTTAGGCAGCGTGCACGTGAAATTGGCACAGAGCCACCGCAAGACGGAACCACAAATATTGAAAGGTAAAAAACGAAGTCCTGTGTGTGTGTGAACATGAAGTTTGTTGGCTTGTTGTCGAAGGACAACGTTGTCGACCACTAGAGAAAGAAATAGAGTGAAAGCGAGTGATGAAAATGGCGAAGAAGAAGCAGCAGCAGGAAAGGGGGGTGCAACGAGCACACAAACATGCACAAACACGTTGCTATTTTATCCTGACAACGTGATTGAAATTTATGACTGAACAAGTACATAAAAAATGAAGATGAGTCAAAAGCAGTAAGAAAGAAAGAGAACGACGAACAAAAAAAAAAAAAAAACCATATTATAGAAGTTACCAAAGCTGATGTTAATGTCAGTGGCACAAGCGTTCTGGGGGAGGGGTTAAAGAAGTGGTTGAGTGTGGAAGAGGCACACAGGTAGTAAGAAAGTCGAGAGCTTGAAAAATTGCACTGAATAAAAACACTTGAAAGCATTAAAATCTAATTGGGAATTTCCATGCACTTTCACGTTCTCCCTCTCTGTCTCTCTCTCACTCACGGTTGCCCTCTGTCAAGCGAAGGTTAAAGGACATGCAAGGACGCTGGACGTTACTAACAAAAAGTCGTTTGTGTTTGTGTCATAGTAAATGCAAATGCAAGCCGCAGAACAACGACACACGTACGCATGCACACATACATACATACAAGTATGTGTGGAAAAAACGCAACCAAAAGACACGAAGGTGGAGGTGAGACGCACACCGCAAGCGGACATGTTGGTTTTGGCTTTGCCTGCAGACTAAAGTGGATTTTGGCTGGGATATGATAAATTGAGACTTTGCTTTTTCGCTTTGTCCTCTGTCCACTTACACGCACTGCACTGCAGTGTTGTGCTGTGTATCAGCATCATAAAGGGTGTGCGAGCGAGAGCGCAGAACAAAGATGCTGTCAATGTGCTGCATCTGTCAGTGTGGCCAAGTGTGTTTGTGTGCGTGTTTATATTTTCGTTTTGTATTTGAGTGTGCAAATCACATCAAAAGTGGAAAATGTCATTCGCAGTTGATGAACACAACAGGCAAAGGGCGCAAGAGGCGCGCCGGCGGTGGCGGCGTAGTCAACGATATATTCAATACAGACTGTAACTTGAGTTATCTGCTGCACATGATGATGATGATGCTGATGCTGATGGCCATGACATGACATGACAATTTGATGCAGTGTTCGATATGCTTGCACCAAATTGCTTGCACAAACAATGAAAACGGCTTCTGATTTTGCTTGATACTTAACTTTAATCGGCAAAGCAAACGTTTACGATAAGCTTGAAGTTTTCGTATTGCCTGGCTGCGTTACAAGCTGTCAGACCGACGAGAGATATTTGCCACACCCACACACACAGCTTGCGCTGCGCAAAAGACCGTACGGTGAGCAAGCAAAATCAACAAGAAAGCACCAAAAATAATGTTTATTTCATTTGTCCGTCTGTTTGTCTCTCTGTTAGAGTTCGTTGCTTGGTTTCTCTGTCTGTCTGTCAGTCCGTTGTCTTCGATTCGATTCTTCGGCATTGCCAGTCTATCTGCGTTGGCTTGGCTTTGATTTATTGAGGATTTTTGTCAAGGATTATTGCGTCACTTTGCTTCCACTTTCTTTAAAAGTGAGCCGAAAATTACAAAATGTACGAGCGCAGAGAAAATGTATTTATTGCGTTCCTTTGCGTTGCGTTGCGTTGACTTTGAACAAAGTTTTGTTTGAGCAAACTTTGACCTACGTGCTCATCGATTATAAAAGTTTACTCGCTTGGCATTTACCAACTTTCAAATGGACAACTTGCAATGGCAATGCCAACGGCAACGGCAAACCAGTCATGGAGATAAATGTACACACAGCTCGAGCGTGCCGCTTATGGCCTTTTGGCGTTTGTCCCCCGGGCGGCAATTAGGCGACCTTCTTGTTGCAGTAGCAGTGGCAGTGGCAGAAGCCGAAGCAGCTGACAGTCGACCAACTCAACTAAACTTAAGGCGACACTAAATGCATGCGGTGGCAGCACTAACAACAACAGCAATGCAGCTGTTCACAATTTCTCATGCAATAAAGGCCGACTAAGGGTGAGGGCGGCACGGCAATACGGAAGTGTCAGGATTACTCACACTTGGCGTATGTGTTTGCTTATATGAGAGTTCGTGACTTTAATTGTGCGAATGCCACGACAAATTGCGTTAATTCTTGAGAAGCAAAACCAACAACAAAAAAAAGCACCAAAAAAATACCAAAATACCGAGAAAGAAAAAAGGCAGAATAATCTGCATAAGCGTTCGAATGTTGGTGCGGCAAAGCGGCACATAAGTGTCGTAAAAGTTTTTAAAGAGTATTTTAAGTAAAATTTATGCAAAATCCAAAACAAGTTGGCAGCTCACAAACAGATACAAAATATCAAAGTGCTTGGCTCAGCAGTGTGTGTACAGAAGGCAGACAGACCGGCTGCATTAGTGCAAAAGAGATCAAGTAGAAGAGGAAGATGAAGACAACAACAAAAGCAACTATGACGAAGCCGCTAAAGAAACTGTTAAGCCAACAGAACAAAGCAAAGCAATGCAAAGCCATATGAGCGCGAGCGAGAAGGTAAGCAAGAACATGAAGTATGAAGGCGTTTCACATGCGCATACGTTAATCCCCAAATAATCAAAGTTTAACACAAACAACGACAACAACAACAAAGTAACCAACGCAAAAGTAGAAGTAAAAATGGCAAAAGGACAAAAGAGCAGCGACAGACAAATTACGGCAAACAAAAAAAAAAAACAGGCAAATAAAAGCAAAAAAAAGACATGAAAGAAAACTTTTGCAGCCACTCAAAAACCCACAAACACACGCGCACACACACACACACAACGCACATGTGGGAGTGCAAATTAGTATACACATACATATATTTACATACAAACATACATATATAAATGTAGATGCTCGTGTGTTAATAGGGGGAGTTAGGACGATGAAAAGAGAGAAATGGAACGCGAGTACTTTTCCAATTAATGAAATCTCTAAACTGCCATAAATTTTGGCCAAACCCAAATGATGAAATTTCAGACGACACACACACACACACACAGCAACACAAATAAGCTTTTGTGTGTGTGGCAAATGTGTTGATTGTGTGGGTGGACTAAGTTGTTGATGAGGGCGTTGTTGGCTGTTGACTGTTGGCTTATTCTAATTGCTTTATGCCGCAAACATGTTGTCGCACGAATTCTCCTTTGCTGACAAACTGTTGTGGTCGACAGGCGAATTGTCGTCGACGTCGTCGTCCCACCTGCGCCGCAACGTTTGCGGTCAAAGGTCACAGTTTAAGCTTAGCACAAAACACTAACAACAATAATTTATATATTCTATATAATATATGAAGTTAATCTCACTCACCTGCTTGACATTGGCACGCGCCGCCCATGCCGCCCGCCTGCTGTTCGCCACTGACGCCTGTTGCGGCCGTTGCCGCCTGACGTCGCTGCTGGCGTCGCGTCAACTGCAACTGCGAAACGTCGCGTCGCAGTCGATGCAATTCGCTGCGCAGCGTCAAAGCAACGGGATCGTCTTGTTGTTGTCGGTCTGCCATTAAACTGTCGAAATCCGTTGCTGTTGTTGTTGTTGTTGTTGCTGTCGCTGCCGCCATTTTGCGCGCGCGTTGCTGCTCCAAATCTTCCTGCAATTGCAGTTGCAATTCGATCAAAGTTATTCGCTCATCCAAGGCATGCCAGCGCCGCAGTTGACGTTCCATTTGTGTCTGCCGCATGTTGCAATAGAGCGAGAAGCCGAGCGCACAAATGCACAGCGCATAGAAGAAGAAGTGCAGCAAGGACATGCTGCTCATGGTGCCGCTGCGCTCGCCGAAGCTGAAGCCAAACTTTGTGGCAGCGGCACGCTGGAATGCTGCTGATTTGTAGCCTTTTTCTGCACCACCGCCCCCTGCACCTACTGCTGCCTTGTGGCACAACTCAGTTGCAGGCGTCTGTTGCTGTTGTTGTTGTTGTTGCTTGTCTTTGATTGCTTCAAGGCGACTAGCATGTGTTGGTGTTGTTGCTGTTGCTGCTGCTGTTGTTGTTGCAACTATTCTGTTGCTTGGCGTTTTTGTTTGTGTTGTTGCTGTTACTTTTGTTGTAGCTGTAGCTGTTGTTGTTGTTGGTTTTGGATTTGGCATCATTGTTTGCGTCGTGCTGTCCATCGTTGGCATCATCTTCATATCTGCTTGGCCTTCCTCCTGGCCAACTCCTACCCTCTGCTGCTGCTGTGTTGTGTGTGTTGCTGGCAGCATGGCTGGTTCTGCTGCTGCTGCTGGTGTTGCCTCTGTTGCTCTGTCCTCCGTTATGCGTTGCGTTTTAGCCTTGCGCATCGTTTGCCGTTGCGAGTCCCTGCGGAGTCACTCCGCCAGTCAAACTTTTCCAACACTGCTACTCTCTCTATCTATCTCTTTCTCTCTCTCTATCGCTTTGTGCACTCGTCCTTGTCGACGTTGCCGTGTCTGTCGTTGTCGTTGTCGTCTGCTGTCAAATCGTTTGCGTTAAGTAAACTAAACAAATGCTTTCGGTTTTGCTTCTGCTGCTGCTGTCGCGCACATTCGAGTGTCCTTGCGCACATCAACAGCTGACATGCGTCGCTGTGTTGCTCCTTTCACGGTTGCTGATCCTGTTGTTGTTGCTCTTGTTGTTGCTCGTCGCTGTTATTTATTCAATTCCTTGCCTGCTTTACTATTTACTTTGGCTTCTGCCGCTGTTTCTGCTCAGCTCTTGTTTTTGGCTCGGTTGCTGTCGCTTTTTGTGCTTCTTGCTGCGTACTTCGTCCTTTGGCATTTCACTATTTTATCTACATGGCCGCATATCCTTCGTCCTTCGCAGTATTGTTATTGTTTCATGCTGCGACGCATTCAAACTTGTGTGTCCTCACTGACTGAAGCTCTTATGTGCCTGCTGCTGCTGCTGCTCTGCTCTAAGCTCATGTAACAAGCGGTGGCGCGGTCTTATTGAAGATGCTTCACACACACTCACACACATGCACGAGAGTCTTTGCTGCGTTTTCGGTTACGGCTTTTGTATGCAACGCGCGTCGCGTACCGTGCGTCGACCCCTTTCACTTAGGCCGCCCACAACACTGCTGCTTGACTTGGCGCTTGTGCTACTTTTGTTGTTGTTGTTGTTCACTTCTTGTCTTACTTGTCGTTCCACTTTTTGGTTTTCTTACTTTTTATCTTATTTTTTGTTTTTGTTTCTGTTTTTGTTTTTAAGGATTTTTCAGTTATTTCGCTCGTCAGCGCTCAACTTACAGAACTCGACTTGAGTCGTCTGAGTTGTTCTTCTTCTTCAGCTGCTTCTGCCTCTTCTGCTTACACTTCTTTTATTATTTCGGCGTACTTGAGTTGTGTGCTCTTTGTTCTGGTTTGACAAGTTTTTGACAATCTGCTTGCAGCGTTGAATTGCAACCAAAATGAAGAGAAAAAAACACAAAAAAAAAAAAAATGGTTGAAAAAAAATTAACAAAAATCGACTTCAACTAGAAACCGAAACGAAACAGTTGCAATGTTGTTGTCACTTGTGCAACTTGCCACGTTTTGTTTTAGATTTTCTGCTCTGCACTTTTCTTTCGACTCGAATTTTCTTTTACTCTTTTTTCTATTACTTTTTGGTTTTCCTTTTTGTCGGTTTTGTTTCTAATTTTTCGTCACTTGTTTCAAGAGTTTATCACATTTTCTTTTCTATTTTTTTTTTTGCTTTTATGCAAAAAATTTAAGTTTTTCTTAGTGAAGTTTTCATTCAATAAACCCGTTCAGCACTCATCATTCTTCGTATGCTTTCAACTATAAGCGAGAATATAAATAAATGGCAAAGAAGAGGAAGAAGAAAAAACGTTTGAAAAAGTGTTAAAAGCCATGTTAAAAACTTGGCTAAAAGTTTGCCATGGCAGCTTCTGTTGGGCCGCACGCTCGGTACGATAATTCACGCTCGAATTATGCCGGAAGTGTGTCGACTTGCTGCCGGACTTTTCAATAATCAGTCGGCGTTAACTTTATCCACGCGCCCCTCACCCTCAGCACTGGCCTGACCTGACCGGCCGTGTCCGTTAAAACTTTCAAGTGCGGCACAATAAAAAAAAACAATAATATAAAAGGAACAGCAACAAATCATATTTGAAGCGCACACGGCAACAAGAGGCAACAAGATGCGCCCATCAGCCAAACCGAGCCAGCAGCAGAAGAAGAAGAAGCAGAAGTTATCAAGTGAAATATTTCCAATATGCTTCAGTGCACACACACACACACACACATACACAGACGCACACATTGCGAAGCCAATGAACGACGCCAATAATAAAAATTAATAAAAATGTGAAACAAATTGGAAAACACAAATATTCGGAGGAGTTGAAATGGAAACGGCGCCAAACCCCATGTTGACTCTCAATTGAACTCTCTTGTACAATCATGCCATGCCTCCCGCTCACGCTCATACACATGCACTGTGTGTGTGTCTCACTCGCACTCACGTTTGTTTGTCGTTTACTACTTTGCTTCGCCTTTTTCAATTTATGTTGTTCAAACAATTAAATTGGCAATGGCAACACAGCAACAACAACAACAATAATAATAGCAACAACAATAACAATAAATGTTACAACAACAGTTGTTGGCATTAACATTGTCGTTGTTGTTGTTGTTATGAGTTGATGAGAAGCGTTCAAAGTTGAGCTGAGTTGAAGTTGCTTGTTCCACGTTCTGCGTTGTTGTTGTTGTTGCTGTTGCTGCTGTTCATTGCTGACGCTCTGCAGGAATTTTGAAACCCCTAATAAAACTAATTGAAAGTCTGAAAGTGGCGCGCGTCGAAGCCAAACTGCGAATGCGAAATGAAACAACTGAAAAGCAGTCAAGCTTTTAATTTAACAAATAAGCAACGAAAATGGGCAAACAAACACACACACACACACACGCGCACATGCACACATATCCAAAGGAGAAGGCAGACAGTCACGAAGCATGACTTTTAAGCTGACATTGCAATTCAATATCAATTTTGTTATCATGAGCAAGGGAGGCCAAAAGGAAGTCGTCTGCCGCTCGGTTAGGTGACCATAGCAAGCTGCTACATACATGTGTATGTGTGTGTGTGTGTGTGTGTGTGTAGGGAGCGCCACAGACGCCAGCAAATATTTGTGTGTGGCCTGAGCCAAGGCAAAGCGACGTTAAAAATGCTCACAGAAACAAAAAGTCGTTGTGCGGGTAGTGGTAGTGGTAGGGGCAGGGGTGCTGGCCGTGCAGGAAAGCATTGGCCAAAGGTTAACAGTTTGTGATGCTAACTCAATATAAATAAATTGATTTCAAACTTCAACAACTCGGCGGCAGCTCAGCTTTTGTCAATTATTTGACATACGTTCATGACATGCGAATCGAGTCACGCACACCAACACCATCATCAACACCGTGTCTCTGTGTGTGTGTGTGTGTGGTCTAACGATTTGCCGCAGAAAAGTATGCAACGTTTGAATGTTCGGTTTTAGAATTACACTTTTGCGAATTGTTGAACTTTGAAGCATTTTCAATAACGTTTTTTGCATATGTTTGACCTCTGCCCCCACTGGCGCCTCTACGCCACAACATGTCTGACATGAGGCGCTGATGAATTTGATTTGAATTGAAATGCAAATCAAGCATTAACTAAGCTGAAAAACAGCAAGTGTAATAATAACTGTAACTGCCATTCAGCCAGCGACAGACCATGGACAGTGAGGCGGCAGGGGTGTGACATGGCGTGGCATGGCATGTTGCTAAGGTCGAGGGTTGCACACGTGGGCGTTCACAGCAAATTGGCTGTGTTGTGTTCGTACATACATACATATGTATGTGTGTGTATGAGTGTATATGTGCAATGAGTGTGAATAAGTGAAAAGCAACAAGAAACATAATATATATAAGTATGTGTGTGTGTGTGAGTGACAGAGCGGAAGTGCGAAGTATAAAAAGTCCAATTGGTAGATGAAATGAAATGTATTGAAAAGGATTATTGAGCTTATTTATTTGCTAAATTTATTCTTTACGCACAAATGCACAAATGCTCACACACACACGCACACACACACCTCAGCACCCACGCACATTCGGACACACTTATACACACACACATACACAACCAACAACGGTGACTTGCACATGTCATTTGTGCTAAATAAAAGACGAAACAAATCGGTACGTAAAAAGAAAAGAGAGAAATAAAAGTAGAAATCAACAACAAACACAACAACAACAAAATGGAATGAAATGAAATGAGACCGAACCAAAGCAAAGCAAAGCAAATAAATAATAAAGAAAATGTATGCGAATCGTTAAAAACACATGTGCAGATTTTCTCTTGTTTATACAGACTGCTGGACAACAGCAACAACAACAACAACAACAACAATAAGCATGGTATTACTGGCAAAGTGAAAAATAGCCAACAAAAACAGCTGAGACTGCGAAATGTCTTGAATGGGAAATAAAATACTTGAAATTACAGACGAAGCTAAGTAAGTAGTAAAGTTATAGTAATATTGAAAGGAAACGACATCTTCTGATTGCCTCATTTACGATAGTAACACTGAGTAGTTGTTGTTGTTGACATACGCAACTTTTCGCCTTTCTTTTTAGCTTTGAATTAAAAGATAAAAATATATTTGAATTGCATTTGAAAACATTCAAAAGAATTCAATTTTCGACAACTGCAATTGCTTGAAACATTAAAGATTCAATTAGAATAATACTCATGTCAATGCCAGGCACGCAAAACTATTAAATTTTGTTGCGATTTTGGTGAATCAATAACCGAAATATTGACTTGTAAGCCAACAAAGTATCTCATCTGCTTGCGCTTGTCGAATTCCAATGCCCATAACGAATTCAACTCGCATTTTTCATTCAGGCGCAAATCGAGCAGCGATTACAACAACAATATCGTACAACAACAGCAACAACAACATTTTGCCGATAAAAGCAAAGGCGCCTTTTGTGCCGTTTTTATAGCCATTGTTGGCATTTTGCTGTTATTATTGTTGTTGTTGTTGCTGTGCTCCTATAAGCATTGCAAGTTGTTGTCGTGCGTCGCAGCGTTGCTCACAGCCCACGTTTTGTGGGCCACATACAACCCAGCGTCTAGCAGACCCACGCCAATGGATTCCTTCACATTTCTTCTTTTTTTGCTACTTCATCAACAATAAACGAAAGGAATGGCAAGAGAAACAACAAATGGCAAGAAGAAGAGAAAAAAAAAATGCCGTTTTTGCTATGATTTCTTGTTTTCCTTTTTGCTATAGTTTTTCACAGCTGTGATTTTGTTGTAGTTGTTATTATAAGTGTTGCTGATGTTGTTGTTGTTGTTTTACAAACTACTTGCGGAGTCCGTACAAGTTGCCTTTGGGGGAAAATTACTTAATTTTGGAATTTCAATTTGGCACTTCTCAAGCCCAAGACTGAAAATAGTCACACAACAATATATAAACAAACATGCATGCAAACATAAGCACACATGTACAATGACTTGTGGTGCGGCGGCAAGTGTAAAAAAGAAGAAGCAGACGAAGAAAACGATGTAGACAATGTGGTAGTAACAACAACAACAACACTACTTTAGACCTGAGCATTGGCCATGGTTGAGGCAACATGCTCAAATCCTGCTTTTACACATGTTGACTCTTAAAAATTTCCGGAATTTCTGGCACGCACTCTTTTTGCGCTCT
The DNA here is from genome assembly GCA_037044515.1 of Phortica magna. Taxonomy (NCBI): domain Eukaryota; kingdom Metazoa; phylum Arthropoda; class Insecta; order Diptera; family Drosophilidae; genus Phortica; species Phortica magna. Next base: position 192,614 of record JBAMBP010003079.1, on the reverse strand, counting down.
CATGCTTTAGTTTTTCATGTTTGGCTTATTTTATTTATTGTATATTTTGTTTTTTCTTGTTCTTGTTGTTCTTGTTTTTGTTTTCAACTTTTCATTATTACTTTCACAATGACTGTGCTGCTTCTTCTTTTTTTTTTTTTCATTTTTTGCTCTGATTCTTACAAGACAAGAATTGCAATTTTTGCTGATGCTGTGCTGCTGCTTCTTCTTCTACTTCAGTCTGCGGCATTTTTTAGTGTCATGTCTTCTTCTTTTTCTTGTTTGTTTTGCTACTACCAGCGCACTTGATCTCTTCTACTCTTTCGTTTGATATTGTTGTTGTTGTGTATAGTCTTGTGTGCGCGCATTGCGGCTTGTATGCTTGTGTGGGTTTTTCTTAGTATAAATGTGTGGGTTGCATGAATGTAAACAAAAAGCAAAAAAAATGGCAACATTAGCCAACAAAAGGTGTTTAATAAAGTAAAGAGGAATTACAATTAACTACACACGTTCAACAGCAACCACAAAAGACAGAAAACATAGACACACACACATACACACACACACACTCATACTCGTACACACAAAAACACATAGGCAAGCAGACACATAAGCAACCGGTTAAATATTGTGCAGAAGGACGAAGAGCATCTGCAGAAAAGTAAGCAAACACATGCTATGCAAAGAGTCTAAAAAAAGACAGCAGACAGACAACGACGTCAAAGTTACTCTTGCTAAGGCACTGAAATTGCCCGCATTTACGCCGCCACAGCGTAGCGCAGCCTCTGCCATTTAGCAACAAGAACAACGGCGTTTGCTACACGAGCACAACCGTTGCGTCGCGTCGCTGCCGCCGTCGTTAAACAGTAATAAATGCGCACCGCAGACGCGGCGTCGAGACAAGCTTTATTTGCACACCGCCGACAGCGAAAACGGCAACTACGCCGCCGCCGCTGCTGCCGACATTAACGACAGCGCTGCTGCTGTACTAAGGTGACCAGACTTGTTGAATCTTTGTGCAATGAACACTAAAGGACAACACGCATACGCTGCAACATGGCCTGCTGGTCACCTGCCATGGACACTTTTATGAATGAACGATATATTACACACACATACATACATACCTCGTAGTGCAAAAAGAAATGTAAATTGTCTGTCGAGCAAGGCAAGCATTGCGACCCTATTAAAAGGCCACGACAGGCCACAACCGGCGGCCACGTTCATGTGCTTAGGCCGTGTAGAAACGGCATTAAAAAAAGGACACAGGCAACAGCAGTAAGGCATGAATGAAGGCGAGCAATAAAAGCAGCGACAACGACAGTGACGGCGACGATGACGATAATGGTAACGATGATGGTGGCAGCAGTAGGAGAATAGTTCGTGTTTGCTCTGTAGCGTAGAAGCGGAACAAGTGAAGCGCGCGGCAATTGCCAACAGCGCAGACATGTACGGGCAACGTGCGTCGTTTTGTGGCAGCAGCAGCAAAAAGCAGCAAAAAACAAAAAAAGCGCAACACAAAATAACCGAGTCGAGGCGAGTAGAGTCGTTGCGAGTTGAGTTGTGTTGAGCAAAGCCATTTAAGTCGTTTGTAAGTCGCCACAAGCCGAGCGTGGTTGCCGCTACTTGCCTGGCCAGGCTCGAACTGCTTTGGTCTGGTCTGGTTCGGTTCTGGTGCTGGGACCACCCTGGTGTGGCTCGACTGTGCCGGTCTGGTCTGAACTGGTGCTTGGCATCGGCGCTTGACTTAAATGTGAGCATTTAAGTAATTTGCACGTACGTGCGTTGACTTCCTTTGACTGCTTGACCTTCTGTTCCTTCCGGCTTTGGGTTACTCTTTTGTGCGGCGCAGTTGCTTTAGTTGCTGTCACCACTGTTGGTTCTGTTCTGTTATGTTTCGTTCTGTTCTGTTCTGTTCTGTTGGTGCTATGCAATTTTTCAATTGCTGACAAAATGTCGCCTGGGCTTGACTTCAGTTGACTTGACTTGACTTGACTTTACTCTCATGCTGTGCTCCTCGCTTACTGTATAATTGCTTTGTGGTTAAAGGTTTACTTACAATGCGTTTTTCTGTTGCGTTTCCCCTCACCAACCTGCTCTATATATTTTTTTTTTTTTTTTGTTCCGTTCTGTGCGCTTCAATTTGCAATTTACTTGCTTCACTTTTGCTTTGCGCCTCATTTAAGAAGCCGCGCTCTAAGCCGACGGCTTTAACATGATTTGCGGTTGATTTCAGCTGCAATTTTAATGCGCTACCAAGGCCTCAACGTAAGCTCTCAGCATACCGCATGTCGAATACCATGCAGAGCCACCGCCCCCCCCATGCCCGCTTCACTGCGCCCAAACCATTCGTTTGACTTTTGCTGAGCGCAGCGTAAATTGCATAATTAAGTTAAAATGTCGCTGATGCGATGCGGTTTCTGCTCTTTACTTTGCCTTTGCTCCAACGCCCTCTCACACACACACACTCAGTCACTCGCACTCAGACCCCTTGTATGTGTGTGTGTGTGTGTGTAGTTGCTAATTTCTTAATTTCTACCTTCCGTTTTTGGTTTGCTACTTTACTACTTCCACTTTCATGTTGTTGATTATTATCATCATCATCATCAACGTCAATCTACAATTTTTGTTCATAGTCTCATAAAACGTGTGAAGCAACACCAACTCTTTCTCTCTCTCTCTCTCTCTCACTCGCTTATTTGCTCAATTTCATTTGTTTACTTCTTCACCCTCTGTCTGTCTGTCTGTCTGTCTGTCCGTCTGTTCGTCAACCAGTCAGCCACTCAATGTTTGACAACATCCTGCACATTGCTCTGCTCACACTTCTCTTGCCCGCTTACGCACATAATCTCTTCCTTTGCCCAGCCGCCTTCACAGCCTCACTGCTTTCTCATTCATTCAATCGCTCACTTTCATTCAGCCAACAAAATTATTTCCGTATTTTCTATTATTATGACTTTTATTGTTATGTTGATGCCACCGACTACCGCTGCCTGACGACTGGCGACTGTTGCTGCTATCGTCGTCATCAGCCTCTGCCTCAGCCGCAACCCTCTCGCCTGTTTCATTGCCTCAGCGCCTGTTTAGACGAAACGAACACTTCTGCCGCCGCCCTATCAACAACGCGTTTAATGTACTGCAAGCGGGTCGTGAGGCGTGCTCAATGAAAATTACCCCTGTCGGCATTCGGCATTCGCTGTGACCGCCGCCGTTGCCGCAGCCTCTTCATCTATCTTCATTCTCACTCTTTTCACTGCTACTTTACGCGCTGCTGCTGCCCTACACTAGACTACTCTACTCTGCTCTTCTTCTTCTCTCCTGTTCTGTTGTGTTGTGTTGTACGCTGTGAGGTTCGTTTTGGTTCTTAACCTAACCGTCTGTCCTGTTCTATGCTGCGCTCAATTTAGCATCATAATTTCGTTTATTGCGTAGCGTAGCCCATCGGCATTTCAACTTTTGGACACCTCGCCTTGCCTCCTTGCCTTGCCCCATTGCCGCATTGCCGGTTTGCTGGGTTGCCGGTTGCTTCGATACTCGCCGACTCTGTCACTGCCACTGACACTCGAGGGCGCGCATTATCGCATGTCGGACAGCCGCATTCAAGTGACAGCCACCAAGCGGTAAGTGGAGAGTGTCTCTGTGTGTGTGCTGCCAACGTCACTGCCACTGCCGGCGACATCGTCATCGACATCGACGCGTCAAGTGTCGTGTTTGAGTTCATAAAATTGTCACCATTTGTGTCGCTTTGAGTGCCGTTTCCTCAATCGCCTTCACCTCTTACCCATGTTATTGTGACTTGGACCACCACTTAAACTCAATTCAATTCATTTTCGTACGTTCGCTCATTCATTCATTCATTCATTCACTTCACTCACTTCATGCACAGTCCCCTCGACTCAGTCGCTCCACCATGCCACACATTCATTCATGCTACAATCTCTTCACAATTAATGTTTTGTTGTTCCTGTTACTATTTTTATATGCCACAGCATCTTTTCGAAAGGCAAAAGGACGCTGTCGTTGCGTTACAGGACTTTGGCGCAACTGTTTAAATTTTCATTTGGTAAAGGCAAAAATACGACGTGCATATTTAATAATTTGCCAGTTGAGTTCATAAAAAACATTAAAAATGTAAAAACTTTTGCAGCCAGTCGACCGACCTAAGAAAAGAAAAAGAAACAACGGCAACGGCAAAAAAAAAAATAATAAAGGCAAATACTCAACAAGGATCAGATGCCTCCAGGGAACAAAAACTGAGGCGCCGTGCTCGACATGCCGCAAAAGGGTCTTCAACGCATATTTGCACTAAATTGTAGTGGCAGTAACAGCAACAACAACAGCGGAGCATATTTTCCGGCTGGCATTTACACCTCGAAGCAGTCAAATTTCGACTTTGCACCTTTGGGATTTCGTAGGCGAGTTCCAAGTGAGAAATCTTAAATATTGCGGCTGTTGGCCAGCGGTGGCCAAAGGCACTCGACAGTGAATCAGCAAATCTGCTACAAATCAGCTGTCGTACGGAAAGTAGCTGGGCAGGACACGCATAGGAAGACATACGGAGAGAGAAGGAGAAGTGCTACGCTTTGGTACTTCATTAATTCTAAGTGTGTTCGGTAGGGAAAAGGGGAAAAAATGTGTAATCTGTGCTGCAAGTAGGCGATTAATGCAATGCACGTTGCGAGTTGCTGGTTGGGACATCGAACGGAACGCACTCCGAGCCGAGTACCCTTTCAACTGCACTTATTTGAATTTTCGATTATTTCGCACTCATCATTGTTGGCGGCGACAACGACGGCAACGGCGACGGCAATCGAACATGTGCTGATGGCATTTGAAGTAGCAAAGGCCGTAAATGCAACTCAAGTGGCAAAGTCGAGCAAATCGAGCAAATCGAGGAAATTTCGGCATTGCAGTGGCATTGATTTTCATGCCAAGATGAGCGACAAGCGCAGTGAGGCTGCCGGCAGCAAAAGCGTGTAGCATGAAGAAGTCGCATAGCGAAATAATAAAAGAGTCGAGACATAACCGAAAGTAGACTTGATTCGGGTTTTATGCCCCATGCGAATGTCGCTCAAATGTTGAGGGGCGCAACTACAATCAAGACGAGTACTTCGACTTAGACTGAAACTAACGCAACGGTTGTCGACAGTGCACGGGCACTCTGTCGAAGGCAGCAAAGTGGCACCGACATCGAGTGGCTGCCGTGCCGTCGCCTCGACAACTCACAACTGCTGACAGACGCCACTTTTTTGGGGCACTCGCTTGCAGACAAGTGGTGGTGCAAGGAGTCGGGCAAGTGTTGCTCGACTGCTGAAGTGTTGTTGTTGTAAGTAACTACGACTACTACTTCTTCTTCTTCTTAAAAGGCTGCTGCTGCTGTGGCTGTCTTGTTGTGACCGTTGTCGCAGTCATTGAGCGTAGCTTGTCTTCATCGTTGTTGTCATTGGTTTTCTTATACTAATCATTGTTGTTGTTGCTGTTGTTGCTAAACAAGTAACAAGCGCTAAAATAGCCAAGAAGAAGCAGCATTGCCTTGCCTGCTGCCTAAGCCAGTGTGTTGCCAATCTTTTGTGCCGCCGTTTCTTTTCTCAATTTCCTATTTGAACGCAAGTTTATTCAAAATTTAAATTTCGATTTCGTTTTCGTTTTATTTCATTGTCGCATTGGCATTCGCATTTGTATGGTTCGCGCGCCTAAAAGCATGCCACGTTCGCACATAAATTTATGTCCGTCTGCATGTCCTTTTTGATTCTTTTATTTAATTTTTTTTCTTTTACTCTCTACTTGTGCGCGTTTATTTGATTTCGTTCGTATTCGTTTTGCCACACAATTTTTTTTTTTCTTCCTTTTATTATTTATTTAATTTATTTTTGTGTTTTTGTTGTTTTTTGTTCGCTTGTTTTGGGCTTTGTTTGATTGCTTGTAATCCACCCTAAAATTTGTTGCTTTTGCATATCAAACAAAACCGCACAGCACAGGAAACAACAACGGGCAACGAGTTATCCTGACTTGAATGTCTTTTGAGGCATGTTTCTTTGACACTCTTTTATTGGAATAAAAATCTGCTCATTGCGACACTTTAATGCAATAAATATTTATTTTTACTTTGCTAACAATAATAATAATAATAATTCACTTCTTGTTTGCACTTTTATTATTTTTTTTTTGTTGCGCTTTTCTTCTTCTTCTTCCTCTACTTGTTTCACTTGTGTTGCAAGAACAACAACAATAACAATAACGCGACGGTGAAACGCGTCGAAAAGTTTGCGTATTCGTTTTTATTTCATTTATAAAACTCGATTTTAGTATTTTCGTTGTTTTTGTTGTTGTTTGTTTTTGTGTTATTTTTTTGTTATTTTTTGCGCCGCTGACGTTGCAATTCGCGTTAAAAGTCGTCGTGAGACTGCAAACGCACAACTCACTCACTTAAAATCTCAACCCACACACTCACTATTAAAAGCCGAATAAAGTAACAAGATGCAAACCGTCCGCAACGCACCGGAAATACGTGTTTGTCCAGCGACGCTCAAAAGATTTCAAATCCAGCAGTTGACGTCGTGAGCACGAGATACCCATTAACAGCGCCTTAACAGCGCTCATGATTATGTGTTTTATTGCACTGCGCTATGTTAAACATTGATAGGCCAAGACATCGGAGTTTATGACTTTGAACACAAAAGTTTAATAAATTTTTAAATTTAAGTAACTGATGTCACTTGAGCTTCTATGTTACATAAAACACAAACTATTTTCCAATTGAATTCAAATCCTTATCTATAACAGCGCTCATGTTATTGCTATATCAGTAACTTTTTTAATTATTAAAATTGTTATTTTTTAGTTATATTAAATATAAATAAAATGCTTCTTTTCCTTTTGTTAGTATAAAATTTTATTTGTGTGCAAACAATTGATTTGAGCAGTATTTAATGTGATTGTTTAAGTCATACAGGATTTGATTGAAAGTAAACAAAGTTAATTTTGCAGCAAAGTGAACTATGTGCAAGCAGCGCGGCTGACACATAAGGCAGCCCAAGTCTAAAATGTTATTTATACATTAACAGACTTTAGCAATAACATTGAAATAACAGTTTCTCTCGCAAAAATCCGCTCTCAGCAATCTCCCTCTCTTTCGTTATAAGCCATGTTAGAGTTAACAGCATGTAGGCAATACTGAATTTAATATTAACATGCTGCATGTAAACGTAGTTTGGTCGCAACTTAAACGATTTTAATATTCAAGGCTTAACATACACACTGAAATTGAGTAGATGGTGAAATATTGCTTAGCCTCAAGTAACGTGGCGCTTCGCACAGCATACGGTTGTGTACCGCGAATTATGAAATCTGTACCCAACTGTTGTGCACAGCCTTTGCTATTCAATGGATGTGCTTGTATGTGTACATCGTCCGTTCCCATTTCCGGTTTCCGCTGTGTGTGCCTTTGTCAGCGTTTGCTTGTGTGCGTCATTTCGTAAATTTGAATTACGTATTTATTTGCGTTGTATGTGTGTGTCCTTTTGTTGGTGTTGATGTTGTTTTTGTCGTTGTGCCGTTTATAATACATTTTGCATTTTATTATTTCGCAATTTCGATAAACTCAAAAAACGGAAGTTTGTAATTTCCACACTGAAAAGTCCTTTTGCACTTCACTTCAGGTTGCGCCTGTTGCGGCGGCACATCGGCAGCGTCTTCGCCGGCGGGCTTGATGACGTCAGACGACTTCCGTTAGCTGCGTGGGCGTTGCTAATACTCGAAATTAAATTGTCGCACCGAATATGCATTTCAATATCGTTTATTAACACGAAATCCTGTCAATAAAACAGACTTCCTGTCGAGCAGGCTAATCAACGTAAAGGCGGCACAGCGGCCAATTCGATTGCACGAAGAGCGCGGTGAGAGAAGATTGCAAAGAGCGGAAATCGCACAAGCAACTCAGATGAAAATGTTTTGCTTTTTATCAATGAGCGTTTTTGCGTTTGCTTACGTTTGCTTTGTGCCGTTATGTTTTATCAGCTCATGGCAGTGCACTTGTTGATTAGATAAAAATAACAACTTTGCGGTCGCCACACACACACAAAGCACACATTTGATATACATTTAGTCATACTTCAGCAACGACGACGATTGCAAGCGCCGCCGCTCAGTCAACTTGTTTCAATTATTGCAAAGAAATTATTAAGTATTCAAATCAAGCAAAGCAAAGCAAAACAGAGAGCATGGATGACACGGATTTCTCGGTTTTCGGCATAAAGTCGAAGCACGACAAGGCCGACGCCAGCATGGCCGCCACTCAATACAGTCCCGCCACGGCCGCCGCCAACTACGAGCCGTTGGCCACGGAGAGCGTGAAGGGCATCATTACATCGCGACCCACCGAACAGGACACATACAGGAACTGCACAAAGACGGGCGTTGCGCTCATCTTCAATCACAAAGACGTCAAGGGCCAGAAGCAACGCGTCGGCACCGAAAAGGATCGCGACGACATAAAGGCGACGCTCGGCAACTTCGGCTTCGAGGTGCTCGTCTACAACGATCTGACCTTTGCCAAAGTGAATGAGACGCTCAAAGATGGTGAGTTGTCTGTGTGTGTGTGTGTGTCTGTGATTACATGCGCTGATGAAATTAATGCTCTTTGCAGTCGCCAAAATGGATCACAGCAACAATGACTGCTTCGTGATCGTCGTGATGTCGCACGGCGCGGAGGGCCGTGTCTACGCCAGCGACATGTCCTATCCGGTCGAACGGCTCTGGAATCCTTTTCTCGGCAGCGAATGCACGACGCTCGTCAACAAGCCGAAGTTGTTCTTCATACAGGTTCGTCTCAACCCACAAAGTAATGTGATTTTTCATCTTCCATAAACTGCTTGCTAGGCCTGCCGCGGCATGAACTTGGACAAGCCAACGGTTTTCATGGAATTCGCGCCCATGTCGCTCAACTCGGAGGCGGCGCCAGTCACATATGCCATACCAAGCACAGCGGACATGCTCGTCTTCTACTCGACTTTCGAAAGTAAGTAACGCAGGCCACACTGCCACGCACACACACTCTCACACACACTAATACTAACACACATGTCTTCTTTCAGAATTCTACTCCTTTCGCAACGTCGAAAACGGCTCCTGGTTCATACAATCGCTCTGCGAGGTGCTCAACAACGTTGTGCGAGGCGCAGCGGCCACGCCTGAGGGCGCTGAGCTGTTGCGTCTGCTGACGGCGGTGAATCGCCAGGTGGCCTACAACTATCAGTCGAATGCATCGAAGGAGGAGCTCAATCAGATGAAGGAAATGCCGAATTTCATGTCCACATTGACGAAAACATTTTATTTGCGTGTGAAACGAAATCAAAACTAAAAACAAAACTTGGCTGATTCATCATCGACAACAAATGAATTTGGCAATTAAATTTTTTTTTTTTATTTTTCATTATGGGTTTTTGCGAATTTAAACGCTTCGCTCGCTTGAATTGAGAACTTCAATGCGCTCAATGAAGCGTTCTGCTGCTGTATTGTGCTGTGTGCGTGTGTGTGTGTACCAATGTTAAATTAAGTTTATTGTTTGGAATTTGTTTACTTTGCGCTGTGACAAATGTTCGACAAAGCGATTTGAGTTATCACGAAATTGGTTAATACCCAGCGGTGCGATAACGCCGGGCGACTTGGCGACTTGCCGATTGGCTATGATAACACTTTAAAACAAAGCGAAGAGCCTCCATACACATGTAGTGTGCTTTCAGTAAAAAAACAATGCATGTTTAAACAAATGAAGTTCGACTGAAAGCGTAGCAAAAACGAATTAAGCCAAATGCAAAATGTGCGCCCGCTTTGTGATTAAGTATACGCCTCAAGGGATCCCGGTCGATGTTTGACACGCGCCACGAAGCATGTCGCAGCGACTGGCGGCGCTCAGTTGGCCGTCGTCAGTAGCACAGCAAGGATAATGGCGCACAACAACGCACCAAGGAATGGCCTCAACACGAGAATATTTCGTGCAACGTTCGGCGCGCTGCTGCTGCTCAGCCGTGCGGTTTGGCTGCTGCCCGTCGCCTACAGCCGCCCACTGAAACGCTATCACACACGCGTCGCGTTCACGCTTGGCGCTTGTGCCTCGACGTTGGCGCTGTTGGTCGCCGCGCCCGCGCTCTTTCGCCAGCAGATGGCGCTGTACGCCGCCACCAATGTCCAGCACACGCCGCTGTTCGTGCAGATCGCCGCACTGACGCACGCCAGCGACGCCGGCCTCGCGCTGTTGCTGCTGCTCACGCAGATCTGGCGGCGTCGCGCGCTGGCCACGTTCTTGAACCAGCAGGCGTGCCTCATGTCGCAGCTGCGCGTGCTTGGCTGGCGTTATGGGCTGCTGCTGTGGCTGCGTCTGCTCTGCGCCAGCTACGATTTGTTCCTGAATGTGCCCTTTTTGGCACGCGTCGCCGGGCAGTTGGGCGTCGTGCGTTGCCTCGCCTACTTGGCGAATCTCTACGTGCAGCAGCTGAGCAGCATTTATGCGAATCTCGTATTCGCCGTCATGCTCGCGTACTTGGCGTCGCTGAGGCAGCTCTCTGCGCGGCTTGAAGTTGAGCCGTTGCCCGTCGACTCGCAGCGGCTTTGGCGTCTGTTGGCGGCGGCGGACCGCTTGCGCTTGTGGCTGCAACGCTTCACGGCCTGCTTTGGCTTGGGTATCTTTCTGGTGCTGATCGGCGACTTTGTGAACATACTCGCCAATCTGTACGCCATGTTGGCCTACTATGTCGAGGCGCACGGCGTGCCGCTGACCATGTCCAACTACGTGTTGATTGTCAGCGTGGAGTTGTGCACTTTGGTGGCGCTTGCCGAGTCATGTGTGGTCGAGGAGCGCAGGATTTGCGCACGGCTGTCGGAGCTGCTCTATGCGCCGGACGTCACTGTGGTAAATTTAATGTTTTTTCTACTTTCTTTTTATCAAATATTTTAATCTTTTGCAGTCGAAGGTTGTTGCTACACAATTTTTGTCGTCGACGTCGGTTGAATTCTCGATTCTTGGCATGTTCAAACTGAATCACGACTTCTTGCTATTTCTTTTGTCGTATGCTACGAATTTCATCGTTCTCATTTTGCAATTCACTCTTGAAAATATGAAGCGAAATTAAATTTAAAAAAAAAAACCATTAAATAAATTTCACACAAAACCAAATGTATTCTTTTCGACACGCAAAACTTGGGATAACTCAATATCAAAAAAGCAAGTGCTGCTAAGTTTGTACAAGCACCCCAAAAAAAGAACAAAGAGTTTTTGTGACATAAGCAGATATGAACTTGCACTGCGTTATCACTTAAAAATTTGCCTTATCATTTAATTCATGCTGAAAACAATTTACGACATTGTCATGACCACTTCAAGAGCAGCGCCACCTAACAGTCGATAATTAAACTGCACTGCACACTGTCAGCAAAAAAAAAGCAGTAGTTCGAGATAGTGCACACTCTGCATTATCATACTCGAGTATACATTTGCGCCGACAGAGGGCAAGTGATATGACTGTGGTCATGTGCTCGAGCCATAAACAAAGGCAATTTTGGGTCTCGACCTCTTACCCCGCAAGCTAATGATCCCTTTTTAGGACACGACCGTTTGGCCTTGCGAATGTTTTTTTTTCAATGAATATATTATCAAATTTACTTTTTAAAGTTAAAAAGCGCCATCTATTGAACGTTCGACCCTAGTACGACGATCAGGACACTTCGAAACTGCATTTGAGATTTTTTGGTTGGATTTCCCTTGATCTAATAAAGTGCAATAATGTGCAGTACTGTTTTAAAAAACAATTTCCATGGTTTCTCTAACTGGAATATAAACAACGAAAACTCATTCAATTGAATAAGAAAGAGCTTGCACTCGAACAGCAATTAGCGTGAACGAAACGATTCTAATTGGAAATACCGCAGAAGCGAATAAGGAAATTGGCAAAAATCAAAAAGAAAAATAAACAATAAACAATTTTCGAATCGCTCACATTGGTTTACATATGTTTGCCCACAGCAGACTTGCACGCACAACGCAGCCAATTTTCCAGGCGAGTACCTTCAGCCACCGCAAAGTCTGAGCGGAGTCAATGAGGCCGGCCGACTGGACCGAGGGCCTGCGGACGACGGCTGCGGCGCTCGTGTTACATAAGCCAACCGCAAACGAAGTTCAGCTCAACTGAGCGCAGACACGCTCGTTAACGCGTGCAGCAGCCGCAAATCGCTGTGGTTGCATCGCTTTGCCAGATGCTGCCGCTTGTCCCCCCACTTCCGACCGCAGCTTCTGCTGCTGAGCGATGAACGATGCCGCCCATTGTGCTGCCAGCGCACAAGTGCAGCGATCGATGAATGGCAAGCACCGTTAGCTCACATCTTTTCCTCTGCTGCTGCTTCTTGAATTAATTCTCATCTGCATATTTGCTTACTGCGCTTACTGCAGCACTGCAGCACGTTGCATTGTCTCGCACAACCTTTCGCTACTTTGCTTTGTTCTTCATGCGCAACTCACTGCGAAAAGAAAGAAAGAAAGAAGTTTTTCCAGTTGGGCTTCGTTGTTAAATTCGTGTTTACGATTATGTTAATAATGTTTATATTTTCATATGTTTTTTATTTAATTTTTTTCTTGTTTTGTTTGTTTGTTTTTGTTTTTATTGTTATGAAAAATCACGGTTTGGTGCGATGAAGTTGCGGCTGCGTGTTGCTTTTCCGCCTCTTTCTTTCTTAATACATTTCGTTTTTAGTGCTCAACACGCAATAAAAGCGCCAAAGCAGACAAGTCTGCTGGCCGAGACGGGGCGGGCCTGGGCGGTTGACGCCGAAAATGAAAACTTGCTGGGAAGCGCTCAGCTCAGCTCAACTCGCTTACCAGTTAGCCATATCAACATATCGTGTGTGCGCTTCTAACACAAACCGCTTTGTTCAACATAACACAATTCAGATCAGCTCAGCTCGGCTCTGCTCTGCTCTGCTTGCGACACTTTAACTCCTTCAGCTTGTTGTATCACTCGAAAAACAAGTGCAATGCGTCGTCATTGCCGACTACGCTGCTGACTGCGCTGCCGTTCGGCTCGTCTTCTTGCACACAACAAACTCAGCTTTTTCTGCGTTCAGCTCAGTTCGTCTTGAAGTGTTGCCGTTGTTGCAAGTGCTTTTCTAATTTGTTTTTGCACGCGCGCGCGTTCTTTCTTTCTTCGCAATGTCTGGCTTTATGGCGTTGCATGTGTAGAAATACCGTTATATTTCATAGACACACACACAAACGCACAATTGTGCTTATTGTTTGTTTGCATTAACTTGTGCAGGATAAGCGCACAACGAATTAACATAAAATGTGCAAAGGATTACGCGACCCACTTTCGAATGCACGAAATCTGCGGCGAGTCGCCTTCGTTTGGTTGGCCGCCACACAAGCGCTTCTGACAGCGGTTCAAGGCAAGTCTTGGAGGCCGTTTTAGCCTTATATGTATGCAGCTGGCCAATGCAAACGGGATACATGTGCATGTGTGTGTGTGTTTGTGGTTATTGCGTTTGTTGGCTGTGCGCAAGTTTGTCGCCTAAGTCTTTCGTTTTGTGCACTTCGGCGCTGACAATCATCCGTTAAATAACCTCATTTTGTGTCTGGTTTTCTAGTTTTGTGACTTATTTTCACGTTTCTCAACTTGTGTGCGTGTGCGTGTGTGTTTTTGTGTGTGTGTGTTTGCTTGTTAAGTGGAAAATGCTTTTAGCGAATTTAAATATAACTGAAAATTGTCGAATGAAAATTTTATTTTCTTTTAAAACCAAAAACTATGCAAAGTGGCACAAGTGCAAGTTGACTTTTGGACTGCACTTGTATGTATGTGTGTGCACGCGTGTGTGAGTGTGTATGTGTGTTTGAAACAACCGTACTGTTACATGCGCGAACTTTGACCACCATAAAATAATGGCTCAACAATACAATGGGAAAGACGGCAGAGCCGACTTTGTGTGGCAATGTTCTAATTAAAAGCCAAAAGAAAACCACAACAAGCGTTGAAAGTATTTTACGCTTAAGCGGCAACTAATTGCGTGAACGAGTGACCACTTAGCCAGTCATTAACCCACGACCGATCGCACGCTGCCGCACAAAGTGTCGCATTAGAATTAGAATGCAAGGCGACGTCAGTGACACACAATTCCGACTAATTGCCGGATATCAGTTTTATGACGAGTACGCATTTGGCACGCCAAGACGGCCAAGAGCAAAGAACTGATTAGCTTGAACTCATTTTCAGTTAACAATAAACAGAAAAATAAATTATGAATTTTCAAAATCAAGTACGAAATTCCTACAAACGTTGGCAAAAAGACAAATGCCATATAAAAAGTGAAATTCTATTTGATGTATGAGCATTCGTGCGCCCTTCCCTTTCGCCAAATAATCTGCTAATTGCAGATGCAAATAGAAATTCAAAGGCAACGGCAACGGCAAAAGCAAAGATTGAAACCCACAGACAAAAACAACAACAACTTTAATTCCAACATAAAAACAAAAAAAAGAAAAACAACCAACGGCCAATTAAAATGCAGAGCGAAGTCTGCAAGTGCGAAATAGTCTAGATTTCACCCATTGGACCAGTCCGTCCGCTTAGCCCGCCAGCAGCAGCAGCAGGCCAAGGCATAGTGCCATAGTGCCAAGCGACAAAGGCAAACAATAATAAATAATTTTGCGACGAGATCTTCCGAAAAAATGTCAGAAAGTCAGACAAATCAGCACAGTGCGACTTCAGCTGCAGTCGCTCGTTGTGGCGGCACGTTCCCAACTGCCTTCGCTGCCGTCGCTGCTGCAAAAAACCAACGACAACGTTGCAAGCAAAAAAACTGCATAGAAAAGCTTTAATTATGTCATGAGGGTGGGAAATGCTAACAATAAAATAATAAGAAGCGGAGAAAGAAGTGGCAAAAATAGAAATAAGTCGCGCGATTGCGAGACAAGTTGCAGCTGCAAGCATTCGTAGCAACGGAAACGTGTTGCAACTGTCCTGTTGTCGGTTGAGCAATGAGCGAGAAGCAAGCGCGGGCGGAGCAGCGACAAGTTGAACTGCGCCGAGTCGGAAGAAAGTTGCGCTTGCTGAGCTGAGCTGAGCTGAACAGAACGCGGCATAAAAGATGATACGCTTTGAGTAGGAAAAGTTTCACATTTTCGCACGATTAAAAATTTATTTTGATTTCAAATTTTTTGCTGCATTCGTTGCAGTGATTTTGCTTATTGTGCAGCATAAATCGGCAGCGATTTGTCAGCGTCATATGAGTGCGAGAGTGATAGAGATATGTAACGCCTACACGGTGCGATTTTATGTGTCTTTTATGAGTTGTTGTTGGTGTTGTTGTTGTTGTTGTGTAAGCTTGTTCATTACTTTCGTTATTGTAGCTTCCGCGGGTTGTGCATTTCACACGCTCGATGGCGCCGCAGCTGAAAGTGAAGGTGTGCGTTTCATACGCCTACGCGAAGATGCCGAAGTGGGTAAAGAAATTCTGCGCCTCAATGCGTATCCACGCTCGAGTATAACGCTGCGTAGCGCAGAGAATAGCGGCGATCACAAGTACTTCCAGCTGAAGGAGCACAATGCCACTTTGGTGTCCGTGAGCTTATCGCGTTCATTGGAAAACCTTGTGGATCGCGATGTGCCACGAAATTTGCTCAAGTTTCGTATACTCTGCGCCGGCCGAAATGAGAAACTGGAAGAGGTAATGCCGTTACCCACATAGCCAAAGGTTGTTTTGTTTGTAATCGAATCAAATATGCACTTGCAGGGTAGCTACATGTCCGTCACCGTCTACATTGAGGATGTAAACGACAATGCGCCTGAGTTTCTAAACACGCCGTACATCATAGACGTCGATGAGAACACGCCACCGGAGAGTGTCGTTTTTGAGAGCATTCAAGCCTTCGATCGTGACAAGCCAAACACGCCCAACTCGGAGGTGCATTTCAGCATGTCGACAGTGCCGGAACAACTGTCAGCCGATGGCAGTCCATACTTTGCGCTCAAGAGTCCACATCGACCTCTGCTAGTTCTGAAAAAAGAGCTGGACTTTGACAATGGCATACGGCTGTTTAAGCTGCCGCTTTTTGCGTGGGATCGTGGCACACCAGCGAACCAAGTGAACACCACCATCACGATCAATGTACGTGATGTAGACGATCTGCCGCCAAAGTTCACCGAGGGTGTTTATCGCACGAAGATCAACGAGTTCTTTCCGATGACGGTGAGTCGACCGGTTGTACTGAATACTTGTTTATAATTAATGATAACCTACACCCGACCACAGGGCGTGCCAATACGCATACCACTGTACTTTGCACCACCGATAATGGCCTTCGATCAAGATTCATTAAATGCGAGTCTTATTTACGATATCATCTCTGGTAACGAGCGTAAACTTTTTCGAGTCAATCCACACAATGGCGTCATGTATCTGCAAAAGGAAATCGATCTGGAAGAGGAAAGTCTTCCTGGCAATACATTTGTACTACAAATCGAAGCGCGCCAGAAGGAGAACCCATTGAAAAAAGCTTTAGCGAGGTAAACATAAATTTTTGAAATCGAAAAAAAACAAATTATGTAAACTTTTGATCACCGCAGAATCGAAGTGGAGGTGCTGGATTTGAACGACAACGTGCCCGAATTTGAAGCCGACTTCTACAATATCTCCATTGTAGAAAATCTGCCGACGGGTTTTAGTGTACTTCAAGTGAACGCTGTGGATCGTGATCAGGGCGAGAATGCTGAATTTCTCTACAATCTCGTTGAAGCTGAAGATGCTACTGGCGCTTTTCGCATTGACTCGCGTTCGGGTTGGATTACGGTACGTGACGATCGTATTTTGGATCGTGAAAAACGAAAGGCAATACATTTGAAAGTGGAAGCTCTTGAACGTAATCCGTCATATCCGGAAGATAAGCATCTGAAAAACACTGCACCAAGCATTGTACAAGTTGAAATTACGCTACTGGATACGAACGACAACACGCCGAAGTTTGAACATGGCAATTTATATGAGTTTAAAGTACCCATTGCTGCCGCCGAAGGTTACAAAATTGGTCAAGTAGTAGCAATCGATCCGGATGAAGGACCCAATGGCATGCTGCTCTATGAACTGCAACGCCCTAAGGGCAGCGGCTATATACCGTTTCGCTTAGATACAAAAAACGGCACAATTTATGTAAATGGTCCGCTCAGGCGGGGTCGCATCGCCGTATTTGTGGAGGCCAGCGATCAGCCGACTAATCCCGCTGAACGGCGTTTCTCACTGGCTGTAATTACTATTGAAGTCTATGCCACTGTGGATGATCAAGCCATCGATTTTGTGGGCGCACCTTACGAATTTTGGGTGGGTGGCAATACGCCGCTGGGCACATCCGTTGGTCAGGTGCGCACAACTATTATTTATGATAGCGAAGATGAGATCATGTTTGATCTGCTGCACACATACTCTGAAGGTGTACCATTTGCGATTGAAGAACGATCGGGTATTATCACCGTCATACGCGAATTGGCCGAGTTCAAGCGAAAGATTTATCACTTTGAAGCAGTAGCCAACTATGTGAGTAGCCCCAGAGCAAAACAGATTTTTTATTTATATTTGTAATGATTAAACCTTTCAGCTATTTGCCAACTCGTCACGTCCGCTGATAATGTCCCGCAGTTCGCAACCGCTGACAACACCAGCCCCAACTGATCTTACTGCCGAAGGCGTGCTCTTTACGAATGTGACCATACACGTTGTCATCAAACCCGAAAATCGTGTGCCGCTTAGACCTGTCATAG
Source organism: Phortica magna (assembly GCA_037044515.1). Lineage (NCBI taxonomy): Eukaryota > Metazoa > Arthropoda > Insecta > Diptera > Drosophilidae > Phortica > Phortica magna. The sequence continues at coordinate 174,846 of JBAMBP010003079.1, read as the reverse complement.
AGTAAGAACAACAGAATAGACCATAAGAGAACAAGGCAACTTTATTTTGCACAAAATATTCACAGAGAAATCAACATGAACATCATTACGTTCCACATTGAGGAGAACTTAGTGGGCGGCATCATTGGTCAACTGCTATACAAGAACGGTATTAATGTTGTTAACAATGAACTAGGCACGTATCGAGACATGCAAGGCGGTGCAAATGTCACGCTTGGCAGTCGTTTTCGCAGCCGAAAACAGTCGAAACGTCGCCTGCCGCGCAGACTCATCGGCGATTCAAGCATCAAGTTGCGATATATAATAGCCAATCAACAAGAAGTCGTCAACAGGATTTCGATAACCGAGGATGGCACACTGCTGACCCTGACTGGTCTTGATCGCGAGGAGAAACAAGCATATGATCTCACTGTTATTGTTGAGTACACGGCTGGCTTGGTCAGTGGTGCTGGCATTTACCAAGTGAATATTAAAGTGGATGATGTCAACGACAATGCGCCCAAGTTCAATGGTCTGACCTTTGTCGGACTTATCAATGAGAACTGTGCAAGCGGAACAGAAGTTTCGCTCAATCAGGCGATACACATAACAGACGCGGACGAAGGTGTAAACGCTGAATTCCGTGTCGTACTGCAAGGCGATTACAGCGATCAATTCACTATTGAATACTTTAATGGCAGCAGCGAAAATCAGAACTCCAGCCGTCACAACAACATGCCGCCCACAACAGGCGCTTTCAATATCTTCAACTTGACCGATCAATGGAACGATGAGTTCAAGTACAAGGAAGTGCAAACTATGTTTATGCAGTCCAATTTCAAATTGAGCAGTGGTCCGTACTTTCGTGTAACATATACCGGAAAACGAGGTCTGGACCGCGAAAAAGATCAACTCTATAATCTTAAGATGATTGCTGCTGACACTGGCGGCTTGACAGGCTATGCACATCTCACAATACTTGTTGCTGACGTCAATGATAATGCACCAATCTTCGAAAGGATATCAGTATTTAAGGACTCAAAAGTTGAGATACGCGAATATACCACAGACATGGAAATCTACTTTGTCGAAAGTTCATTTCCTATGCCAACGGCCCCAGGCTTAGGCATTATGCTGCCGCCACCACCCTACCTCTTGCCAGGCTCACCGCGATTCAATACAGACGAAAACGCCTTCAACAGCACCCTGCTGCCCTTGGTGAAGCCACACCCTTATTCCAATTCTAAAACTCAACGGCGGGTTGCACGTTCTATTTCCTCAAAACAATTGCTCAAGTGCCCACTTTTTGCGATCTACGAAGATACTCCACTGGCCACGAAAGTACTACAGTTGTCCGCTAGCGATGAAGACTATGGCAAAAATGCGCAGGTTCACTATGAGATTACCGGTGAGCACATTGATCGACCCGGCGGTGTACCTATTGTGCCCAAAGTCTACGGTGCTCGTTACTTTGCCATCGACAAGCTGACAGGTGAACTGCAGGTCAACTACCCTTTTTCGGCCAACGCAGAGATATTGTTAAACATTAGCGCCACCGATATTGACGGTCTCAAAGATACCACTTGCCTACGATTTACGGTCACGGATGTGAACAACCATGCACCCGTATTTAAAAAGTCATGGTATAGTTTCGACACCGAAGAGGGTCACTACAAGGGCAACGTTTTGGGTCAAGTGCTTGCTGTGGACCTGGATTATGGCGAGAATGCGAATATATCTTATACGCTTAGCCAATTTGATTTGCCATTCCGAGTTAAGCCACTCTCTGGTGTGTTAAAAATCATGGGTACTTTGGACCGCGAAGTGCGCGCCAAGTATAACTTTCAAATAATCGCAACGGATAACGCTGAAGCACTCTATCGCATGTCTAGCTCCGTAGATGTGGAAGTCAACGTAATAGACATTAACGATAACAAGCCGGAGTTCATTGGTTACGATGATATGATTAAGGCCATTAAGTATATCAGTGATCTGGCAGATAAAACGCAAATGGTGCCGATTTATAAAGCTTACCTCGATCGTGGCACTAAGCCCGGCATGTTTGTCAAACAGGTAACCGCCATTGACAAGGATTATGTGGGCAATGGCAATGGCCTTGTGCTCTACAAGATACACCATCAGGATATTCACTCGCCTGTCTTCCAAATAGACTCACGTGACGGCACAATTACGACAATGGCAAACTTCCGCGGTTACAATGACTATGAACACCTGAATGTCACCGTCGTCGCCTCCGATTTGGGTAGTCCATCGCTCTCAGCCACTGCTGTGGTGCTCATTAATCTGCAAGGTCAAGCAGTCACTGAGGCTTCCGCCAAATTAGTTAAGCAGACAACAGTAGTTGCTGCAACAAACCGGTCGCTTTTTGAACATCAATACTATGAAGTACAACTGCAAGAAAACAATGAAGCACCCACGGAGATTATGAAGGTGAATCTGACCGGTGGACTTAGTGCTGATCATTATCGCTGGTCACTTTGGCTGGAGGAAGGCCTGGACGAGACCGATGCGCATCCGCCTTTTGAGTACGATGCTAAAACAATGACACTTTATGCATTGAAAGCGTTCGACCGCGAGCACATCTCACGCTATCAACTACGCATACGGGCAGACAAGACAAATCGTGAGGCGCGCAACTACGCAAGAGTCTCATACCCCGTAATAGATGAACGCATCGATGGCTTGTCACCGAACGAATGCCGCATTTTAGTGAATATACTCGATGAGAATGATAATGCACCCCGCTTTAAGGGTAACGGACAGCCTATTATTGCCGTCATGCCACGAACAGCTTCCTTCGGCTATCCAGTGACCCGAGTAGAAGCCGCCGACTCAGATACCGGTGTCAATGCTGAAATACGTTATCGTCTGCTCAACGAGCACTCGCGGCTGTTTGGCATCGATGAGATCACAGGCAACATTCGACTGCTCTCGAATGTGCCCATGGACGAGCGCATCTATGGCTTTGATGTGAAAGCCACTGATCGCATTGGTGCCGACGACGGCCGCAGCAGCATCGTGAATGTGTTTGTGTACGTCATTGACGAAGCACGCCAAGTGCGTTTAGTCATTGCTGGAAAACCAGTAGAGGTAGAACGTCGCATCGATGCGCTGATGAGCGCACTTAGCGATGCCATACAACGAGATGTACGCGTGCGTCTCCTGGAGCCACATGTAGGCGGTCTGGAACCAGCGTAAGTCAAATGATTCATAAATTGTTAAACTTTAACTGATGACCTTCTTACACACACAGTACCGACGCCTACATCTACGCAGTCGACTTGCACACCAACTCTATTATGGAAATGGAACAGCTACAAGAGTAAGTTCAATCATCAACCTATAAAATCAACTATCAGATGACCTATTTTTATGCATTTATTATACACAGATCGCTCGCTGGCCTGCAGCTCGACGCTCTGCAATTGCACATGCAACAGCAACAAGAACAAAATGGTGAAGCGTCGCTTGATGCCTCTAAGAGCATGCCGCGTATCATTGAACTCTCTGAGTTCGGCCAACAGCCGAGACCCACGCACGCCACAAGCTCCTTCATCGGCGGCCTGGAATTTGTCTCGCTGGTCGTGATCACGCTTTGTGGCATCGGCGCCGTCCTCGCTGCGCTTTGCTTCGTTTGCCTGCGTCAGAAACGGTAAATCAGAAAAGCCAACGCCATGTTAAGCATGTAACCAAGACTGAGTCTGTCTGTCTGTGCCTAACCTACCCCGCCACTTAGTTACGTAGATTGCATAGCTATAAGTAATATCGCTAAAGTGCTCACAATAATAAATCTTAAGTCACAATCAAGCTTGCGTTGTTCGTTTTTTTGCTGTTGTTGTTGTTGTTGCTCCAGAATTCAGTGCAATTTTCGAAACCAGTTTCGATCGATCGGTGCAGTAATGTAACCAGTTCTGCCAAAGAATCTTTGCCTCTCAAAATTCTAACTGTAAAAATAAACAACAAACATAGCAAAAAAAAAAAAAAAACGATCAACGTATTTCTTTCGAAAGTCGATTTCAACAATTCCTTACCTAATTAAGTCAAAACAGTGCGCGTCTGTCAGTCGAAACCTGTTCAACAACGACAACGCATCAAGTCAATCTTTCACTCACTCACTCACTCACACATGCCCATGTCATATGCTCTCTTTCCGCAGCGGCATCTGGTCTCAGCGCGAGTTTCCATCCTCGGAAGCGGGTCTCACATACACGATCGCCGGCATCAACTCGGCGTGTCGCCAGCATCGTCGCAATCGGCAACGTCGCACACAACATTGCGTCAAATCGACGCGCCCCACCAGTGCCTTCATGCCGGAGTCTGTGTGCTCCTCAGCGCAGACGCAATCGACTGCAGCCGCCACCGATAAACTAGACCAGCAGCAACAGTTGCACCATCATCAGCAGCAAGCGCAGCATCAATACGCACAACCTCATCAACTGAACGAGTGCGTTACAACTTCATTTAAACAAAGTAATGTTGACTAATTAGCTCAATTCCTTAACCATTCTCCCCACACAGCCAACGCCAGCGGGAGTACATCGATGTGCCGCTACCCAAATCCATCTCGAAGGGTGCCGCTGGTGGCCGAAACGCCACACTAACACTGGAACAAGATCAGAAAAATTCGCCGTTCGTGCTTAAGTATAACTCTTGTCAGCCAGTCAATAATCTGTAAGTCTTATAACCAACATAGTCGCACACATTCACAGCATTACATTGCTTTATGTTTCATGACAGTGCTAATCATCCGTATGAGACTTCTATGTTCTCGCTACACTCCAATGGCCAAGACTCCGGCGTTGAATTTCTAAGCAGCCGCGGTGACTTTTATGACACCGCGCCTGATTCCTTGCATCACAACTCCGAGACGCGTCGCAGCACAAAACGTCTCAACTCGTCAGAAATGTTGTGTCCCCGTCACGCAAAAGCCCAACTGGACTTCCGCCAAAGCAATGCGGCTGTGCTGCAGTTGGCTAGTGCGACATCTGTCGGTCTCAATGTCGACAGCAGCGACAATTACGAGGACTCACTTAAGAACGATGAACCACTTGTCGCGTTGAACTGTCGCAGCCTTTGCGATCACCATCAACGCCATGACTATCAAAATACCAAATTCGAGAAACGCTCTTCATGCGTGCGTCATTCGTTTTCGGGCGTAAAAGACGACCTGGTACAAAACTCGCCACAGATCACGTTACGTCCGCGCGGTCACACTCTACGCAACTCAATGAACGATCTGGAGGAGCGACTAAACAATCTGGAACAATCATTTCGACGGCCGCCGTCTTCGATCGACTTTGCCAAATCGAGTTCTTTATTCTAGTTTTCAACAAAATGTTTACAATACAGTTCAGTGCAATATATTTTTTGTTTAGGGTTCAAATAATGGATTAGCATCTAAGTAGTGAATAGACGAAGAACGCAGAACAATAAAAAAGTTTTTTTTAGTTGTTCAAATTGTCAAAAATATTTTTCATTCAAAGTAATTTTGATTATTTATAACCTTGACTCAATGCTGAATCGAAACCGGTTACATTACATAAAAGAACTTAGATTGACTGACAAAAAAAAAATACCGATTTGGTCGGAACAAATAAAAATTCCAATAACGATTATAAAACCCCAAAAAACAACAATAGAAAAAAAATCACCATATCAAAGTTAATCACTTTCTTTGATAGTCCGTAAAAGATTAATTGCGTTGATATAACAAGACGTGATTCCAGCCAGGAACCTTTTCAAGGTTTCAAGAATTCACCAACAGAACGTCAAAGCGGAATTCAAGAGCTGTGCAATGCAAATAGTACAAGATAAATGTTTATAGCAAAACAACTATTGTGCGGCTGACTTGAACTTATGATAAGATAAGCCCTTGTATGTATTGTACATACTATATACATATTAACGTCAATTTACAAATCATATGTCAAATATGACCGATAAGACATTAAGTTAACTATCTAACAAAAATTTAAAAAATAACTTGCTTATATTTTTTTTGTTTTTTTATTAATTGTAAATTTAAAAAAATGAAAGCTCATATCAAATGCGCTTTTGATACTTAAAAAAATATTGAGTTTGTGCGCTTATATAAATTAATGATAAATCATTGATGATATCTGCATGCACCACACCACAGTTGAATGTCAGTTAATAAATATCAGAGATGATGAGCTTAACCGAAGTACTTCTTGAACTCCTCACAACCGGCCCAGTTCTCCTCCCAGCCGGGGACAACAGTCTTGGCGTTTGCGTACCATTGGGCCACATTGGGGTATTTGCCAATATCGAAGCTAGCCACTTCGAAGGTCGAGACGGTGGCGACAATCGCAATGTCTGCAATGGACAATGAATCGCCAGCAACATACTTCTGGCCTTCGAGGAATGTGTTCAGAAAATCGAAAGCTGCTTCAATCTTCTTGAAAGCCTCTGGATCTGCGGGTGCCTTAGCAAAGATCTGTGGGTAGTAGTAGTTGCTGAAGCTCTGGTACAATGTTCCCATATCAAAGTACAGGCGCTGGTTGATCAGGGCACGCTTCTTGGGGCACTTAGGGTAGAGTGAGTCAGACTTGCCGTATTTTTCAACCAAGTACACAAGAATGGCGCGGGATTCCCACAGCGCAAAACCGTTATCCACCAATGTGGGAATGGTGTGCTGTGGGTTGATCTTCAAGAATTCGGGTTTCAGGTGCTCGCCGGCCTGGAGATTCAGCAACTTCTTGTTGAGATCAACGCCGACAGCCTTAGCAGTCATAATGACCGAGCGGCAGGGTGAGGAACCAGGCAAGTAGTAGAAATCCATTGTTGATTATTTTTTTCGTTTGCAAAACTATTAAAGAGAGAATGAAGCAAAGTATAATTTTTAGTAATTTGCGACTTTATAATTTTTTATAATTATATTTTATTATGTTTTAACGAACTCCAACCAAAGAAAAGAAAATCAAAATTTGTGTGTATCTAGCGAAAAAATGAAGTTAGCGGCGTTCTCTTTGCTCTTTTTGCTTTTTTTTGTCGTTAATTACACTTCACCGAAATTAATGTTAATTACAAACTGTCAAAATTTTCCTCTTTTTTATGACATCATAAATCTAATGTTTCTTCCTTTCTCACGCCCTATTTGAACGCTTTTGCTATTTGTATTTTATTTTTGTTTCACTTTTTTTTTTATAATTCTTTTGACACCAACAAAAAATTAAACACTTTTTTAACTTACTGTGAACCACTCGGAACGATGAAACAGACTTGTTGAAACTGATGCAGGCCGCTGAGCGTTCCTGGCTTTTATACTTTGCCGGCTGCCGCAAAAAGCTCTCAACTACTGACGTGTCACACGCGATTTGCTTACGCTCTGCACTGAGACATTCTCTTGTTCAAAAATAGTTGTGTGAGCACAGTTAATAGACGGCCATAGAAGTTAGTCAAGGCGCGCTTCACTTATCGTTTTGGATTTTTCTAGAAGCACTTTTGACTATGTGTCACGACATAACCGTCATTTTTGCAAGTGTAGGGTGATAAACTTGACAAACAACAGAAAATTTGGTCTGTTCGTTTTCATTTCTATGCTGCTCACGATCTCGCATGTTTCTCTCTTTTTCTCTTGCTCTCGCGCTTCACTTATTTGGCTTTGATGCGAATATTTCTCACATCTGCCTTTCTGTTTGATTGTGTTTATGTATGTTTGTACGAGTGTGCTTGAATGTTGTTTTGTTTGTTTCTTTCTTCATTTAAATTCTTTTATGCGATAATCATTTTTTGCAAAAAAAAATAAAATAAATAATAAAAAACAAACAAGAAAGGAAACCAACAATTTTATAAATAAATTTGTAACAACACTTATCAAAATGCAGTTGGCAGATTGGTCTCTTCCATTTGCGCATATATTATTCGCATAAAATGCATGATAAACTATTTAAATATATACATATGTATATGTAAATGAATATATATTTGTTTTTGCTTGGCGTTTCTTATATATAAATATATGCTCTTCAAAGATACAGTAGTTCCAGAAAAAAAAAATTGTTTGTTGATTACTCACGCAACAATGCCTTTTTCAAGGCCATCAGCTGAAAACAAACTAAAACTCATTTACAAAACCATAGGTTGGATCAATTTCACCAGAATTTTGTCATAAAGTATTCCTCGACCAAGCATGACAGCGCACAAAAACTATTTGTCTACTTAGTATGTGTAAGCAAACATTTAAAAAAGTCAAAGTGGGTTCCTGATAAGGTGGGTTGCTTATCGGTTGACGACACGATTCAATTGTTTGCCGTATATGATATAAATAATGAACGATTTTTCATGAAAGTCACATTCGAGAATTTTTGTTCTAACGGTTACCTACAGAGCAACACAGACAGCATGGACCTCTACTACTCGCCATATGCCGCAATAAGCCGTTCCGTGGTCATGGTTTCAACCGCCTTAGGTCTTGAGCTCAACAAGAAAATTATTAACACACAGGCAGGTGAAAATCTCACACCCGAATACCTGAAAATCAATCCACAGCACACGATCCCAACGCTGGTTGACAATGGTTTCGCCGTTTGGGAATCGCGTGCCATTCTCGTCTATCTAGTGGAGAAATATGGCAAAAAGGACGATCCACTCTTTCCCTATGATCCAAAGAAACGTGCATTGATCAATCAACGCCTGTACTTCGACATGGGCACACTGTACAAGAGCTTTGCGGATTATTACTACCCGCAATTCAAGAAAATTGCGCCCGCCGATCCGGAATTGTACAAGAAAATCGAGACTGCCTTTGACCTCTTGAACACCTTCCTCGAGGGTCAAACTTATGTCGCTGGCGATGCCTTGACTGTCGCAGATTTGGCAATATTGGCTACCGTTTCTACCTTTGATGTGGTTGGCTTCGAAGTCACCAAATACGCCAACGTGGCAAAATGGTATGAGCATCTGAAGAAAGTGGCACCAGGCTGGACAGAGAACTGGAAGGGTTGCTTAGCACTGAAGGAACGTGTCCAACAAAACTAAATTTATATCTTAAGAACTTGATAAATATTAATAAATTATTATACAAAAGCACTTGCTAAAAAATTATTGGTTGCTAAGAAGGTGGTCGTCTAAACAATATTGTGTGGCTACCTCAACGTATTCCATTGGAAATTATTAGTAGCGATCTAAAAGTTGCCTATCATAGATGACTTGAACAATTGACGGCAATCAGAAAAGTACTTCATAAGTATAAGCAAAGCAGTGATTTAAGATAAGGACTAAAGTATCCTACAAAGTATTCGATAAGATATTTTGTACCACCCAGGGCTGATGACAAAGCTGAACTCAAATTTTTCCACTTGCCTCGCCAAAAGAAGAGCTGTGCTGACTCTGCTGAATGTCCAATCACTTTGTTAATGAAGTTCCAACTTATTATTGTTTGTTTTTTCATTTGTTTACCACTCGCATTATATTTGCCATTCTATAATGTATAATTTGTTGCACGCAAGTACAATTGTACACGACTATGGTCGCTTTTGTTATCTGAAAGTCGATTTGACTTTCGTCATTACATATTTGTTTTGGTCACAAAACTATTGTGTACTTTAATACTAGTGGAATAAAAAAACTTTATTGATTTATTGTAACTTTTCTTTATATTTATTGGAATATTTCAGTACAAACAATAATAAATAATAACTTTGAGCTTAAAACATAACTTTTCTAGTTTACTTCTTAGCCGCCATCGCCTTGGCCAACTCCACCAAGGCCAAGCAGCCCTCCCAGTTTTCAGCCCAGCCGGGTGTCACGCTCTTCGCGTTCTCGTACCAACTAAGAAGGTTAGCGTGCTTCGACATATCGACTTGAACGACATCAAAAGTGGAAATGGTTGCGAGCAGGGCGAAATCCGCGACGGTCAATGAATCGCCGGCGGCATATTGATGACCCTCGAGGAATGTGTTCAAGAAACTGAGAGCGTCTTGCAACTTCTTAAATAGTTCGGGATCGGCGGGCTTCTGCTGCAAGAACTGTGGATAGTAGTAATCGGCAAAGGATTTGTACAAAACGCCCATGTCGAAGTACAGCCGCTGGTTGACCAGTGCGCGTTTTTGAGGATCCTTGGGGTACAGCGAGTCGGTCTTGCCGTATTTTTCAACCAAGTACACAAGTATGGCACGCGATTCCCACAGCGCAAAACCATCGTCAACCAGCGTTGGAATGGTGTGCTGTGGATTGATCTTCAGGAACTCGGGCGTCAATTGCTCGCCGGCCTGCAGATTGAGCAACTTCTTGTTGAGCTTAACGCCCAAGGCCTTAGCGACCATTTCGACGGAGCGGCAGGGCGCTGAATGTGGCAAATAGTAAAAATCCATAATTATTTCCTTTTCGTATATGATTTCACTTGGCTCCAAAATAAAGAACTAACTGTCGTCGTATCAGAGTGTGATTTGAACACACCGGCCGAGTGTGTTTCGCTTTTATAGGCGGCTTTTCTACGCGTTCGTTTTATCGCTCAGAGAGAAAATAAAACAGATAATAACTATATTCTGTATATAAGTATTTGTATGCATATGTTTGTCGAGCTTTTTGTCCAAAAGCACGAACAAAAATTCAATTGTGCGGCGTCATTATTACTGTACTAATTTACAAAAGCATGATTGAGTACATAAGAATCTAACTACACATGTACATGGTTCTCTACTTTATAATTAAAGCCGGTAAATAATATGTTTGTGAGCAGTTATTCTAAAACAGGTGTACACTTGCTGTAAACAATTAGAGATATGATAAAGAAGTTCTCTGGAACATTTGCTCCGCTGGATAACAATGGCTTATCGTCTTACCAGCACCAACAAATTTTATAGCTGATGGCCTCAAATTCAACTAACAATATAAAAAATCATATAATATTATTTGTGCATTTGTTTTTTTTTTTTAAATTTAATATTAATATTATATTTATAAATTATGGATAATGGTTACTAATTGCATTCGACTTATTTAAAATACTTTTTGAACTCTAGTGATCCAGCCCAGTTCTCGTCCCAGCCAGGGACAACTTTCTTGCCGTTTTCGTACCACTTGGCCACATTTGAGTATTTACTGATGTCAAAACCGGACACATCAAAAGTAGACACCGTGGCGAGCAATGCCAAATCTGCTATAGTGAGGGAGTCACCAACAGCATAGGTGTGACCCTCGAGGAAGGTATTCAGGAAATCGAAAGCCTGTTCCATCTTCTTATACAACTCGGGATCATAATCCGCGGTGCTATTGAAGAATAGCTTGGGATAGTGATAGTCAGAAAAGCTTTTGTACAAAGTGCCCATGTCGAAGTACAGACGCTGATTGATCAATGCACGTTGCTTGGGACACTTCGGATACAGAGCATCGTTCTTGCCGTACTTTTCAACCAGATAGATGAGCACGGCACGCGACTACCAAATAGCGAAACCGTCGTCAACCAGCGTTGGAATCGTGTGTTGGGGATTGAGTTTGACGAATTCAGGTGCCAAGTGCTCGCCGACATGAAGATTGAGCAACTTTTTGTTAAGCTCAACACCCAATGCCTTTGCGGTCATCATGATAGAACGACAGGGTGGCGAATCGGGCATGTAATAGAAATCCATGTTGCTTTCTTTGGCTTTCAATCGAACAGTCGTGTGCGGTAACAAAACGTGAAATGAACAGACGCGTTAGTTGTTTGCGTTTTTATATACTGACAGATAACGCTTGTTTAATTTCTTTGAAGTATTTTACAACGAAAACAATCTGTTGTTAATAATACCAAGTCGGAATTTCACAACAATTGTCAATTGATATAGTAAGTAGGATATAATGAATATAGAATTTATACGTTAATAACATATTTGGATGTCACTTCAAATTAAGAAGCAAATACCTTCTCACAATCTGAATTTCACAACAGCCGTGCATCAGACCCGCAATCAGTTGAAGCCCATAACCAACTGAATTCTAATAATAACGCGAAATTCTCATCTAAATTAATTTCAGCAATCATCATGATTCGACAAAATTGCGAAGAGCATCTAACACACTAAATAAGAAGAAGCAACAAACAAACACATCTACATACACGAGTAAATAATATACCGCTATGACGAAGTATATCTCTCCCTCGAAGAGCTTAATGCGTCACTCCTGCGAGCCGCTCTCGATTGCGACCGGCAAACAATCATTAAGCGGCAAAGCTCAGGCATAAACAACCAACTCATATTGATATGATTGTCACAATGTACTCTAGAAAAAAACAACAACTACACGACACTACAAATAAAAGTATTTTTGTTGCCTACTTTGCACGTAAAACACTTGTTTTGAAAAAATTTGTCTCTCTTGCATGAACTTCTCTCATTATACTATTGTTTTAGTTGCAGCGTGTCTCTCTCATTCTCTCCCTTCTTTCTTTTTTCACTTTATCATATATTTGCTTATACGTTTATAACAGCCTTTTTAAGCTCTTCTTCTTGTAGTTTTATTTATGCGCACAACAATTTGTCATGACTGTGTAAGACTATTGGCTTAGTTTATCGCCTTCAAATAAAAAATACCCTTTTACGCATTAGACTACTAATTCTAAAAAATAAAATAAAATTCACTGAATCACCGAATGAACTCAAAGCATAAAAATCAAGTCAACATCAGAAAAGCCCCATGAGTAAACAGACATTTTGCCGAAACCTCGCATAAGGTCATCGAAGTATGACGACAAAATCAAGAGCGAAACCCGAAACCAGTTTTGCAAGGCAGAGCAAAAAAAAAAAAATGCGTCATGCCAGTGTCTTAAGATTGTTAAGTCGGAAGCAGGCGGAGGGGCGATCATAATGAACAAAATTTGTAGTTGACCAAATTGAAAGTGTGTGAGGTGTTCAAGCGTAGTGTGTGTGCACATGATCAAAGCGAACGCATGCCTTCAATGAAAACCATATTGGCGAAGTGATTGCGGGTATTGGGCAAAAGCGAATGTCAGTGGGCTTGTCGCTTTTCGAAACTAACCGTTTTGTGTGCTGTGTATTGTTGCCATACTTGTGGGTTGACGAGCGATCGAGCAGTTACAAAAATGTTGTTATGCAATCGTGCCTATGCGATCAGTTCGAGCAGCAAGAGGCACAAACAAAGCAAGAGAAATTGTTGGAATTGCATTCTTTTTATCGTTTTTTGCTCTGTTTGCCAATTACAATGAAATATTTATTCTAAGCAAGTACACGCTGAGCGCGCCGCTACAAGCCCACTCACAAACATGAGAGTACAGTGGACCGCTGCACCTGTCGCCCGCTGAGCAAACAAACACAAAGCAACTTGTTGCAAGCGACTCGAGTCGTTCGTTGACCGGCCGCACAGCTGCCTCGAAGCCATGAGCGATCAAATACATTGATTTTTCAGCGTTTATGGTCACGAGCATACACTTGGTCGCTTTTTTTGTTCGTTGTTGTTGTGGTTATGCAACCGGTGATTTACAAAAAAAGAAAAAAACATGCAATAAATAAACACGAAATAAATGAAAAATCTTGTTTGGTTTTTTTGCATAATATTTAATACACTTAACTAGTCACCAAGTAAGCTTAGTCTCTAATACTGAGCCGCCTCCACGCCCTGCTCACTGCTGCTGCCGACGAGCTGTTGTAGTGCGCGGTATTTGCGTATCGCGTTACGTACAAATTCAGTGGCACGGCGTACACGTTCCGGCGTCATTTCCTCGGCGATCATGCGTCCCACGTCCTGAGCGCCGCCGCCGCTGCGCAAATAAGTGACCGTCTTGGCGGGCAAGTCACAGAGCGGCGTCAGACGGCAAATGGCGCCGGCGAACACATTGCCGAAGAGCACCATAGCAAGTGTGGAGATGATGGTGGCCACAATGCGAAAGACCGTTGACATCATGAGCGTTGTCAGCAGATTGCCGATCAAGCTGGCGGGCCGTGATGTCGTGGCTGCTTCTGTCGTGCCAGAGGACACGCCGTCGTGCGTTGATGTCGTCGTGGGCACCAAGTAGCCTTCGTAGCCGGTTTGCACCACATACGGCGCCGGATAGGGATAAAGCGCCGAGCCTGTTGTTGGCCCGGGATAGGCAACGCTCGGCGCAGGATAAGCGGCCAGACCGGGCGTCTGATAGGCGCCGGCAGCGGCCGCGGCGGCTGCATAAGGCGCATAGGCGGCGCCGAATTGATTCACATACTGTTGGAATGCTTCGGGCGTAATGAGGTTGGCATAGACGTTGGGATCATAGCTGCTGGCGCTGGCCACGTGATCGGGCACCTGTTGGAAATGCAAAAAGCATTTTGTTGTTTCAATTAAGTTGGCTAGGAATGTTTCGAACTTACTGCTATTGAGCCCACTGTGCCCACGAAATCATTCGCTGCTGTCTGTTGCTCCACTGTCGCAGCATTGTTGCTTTTTGTGTCATTCGCGTTGTCTGTTGCTGCTGTCATCGCTGGTGACTCCTTTGCAGTGGTTGTCTTGTTAGTGTCATGCTGAGGACTTACGCTTGGCGGAGATGTTCCTTCTGTCGTCACAGCTTCAACGCCGCTTTGTTGTTCCACTGGCACACCGGAAGCCATCACCACCGCCAGCAATAACGGCAGCAGCGGCAACAGCTTCGCTTCTCTAATGTACAAAAACTTCATTTCTCTACTGTGTTCTCTATGTCCTTTGCAGTGCACAGGCTCACACGCACGTTGCAACTAGCGATCGCATTGCCCAGCCTCTTATATTTATATGCTCGCATGGTGCAACCAATACACACACACATACATTCATTTGAATGCTGTAGTCAGGGTTCTTGAAATTCTTTACGTGTCCTTTGTCAGATCTTTACTGTTAAATATTCTAGGAAATGTGTTCATTAATTTATTTTCTAAAATTTTAATGGTTGTTTTGTACTAAAGCGATTTATCCTTCATTTGAAAATCTCACTAACAAATGCACACACAGGTACGCGGCAGCGCTGCAGGTAAGCCACACTATGTCCTTGCAAATTGCATTTGTGTCACTACCTTGACGTACATTAAAAAACTACAGTGCCGGCGAAAATAATGTGTACGATAATTTGTTATTGACTTAGGCCACAATATTTTATGCTTCACTGTGCTTTTTTAATAATCTACTATGCCATGTTCGAGACTGTATAACTCAAATTGCCTCTAATAATGTTTCTCTTGGCCTTTAAGCGAAAAATTAAACAAAACCGTCACTTTTCGAATCAATAAATTCCAAATTTAGACATGAAACGAAAAGTAGCCACCATTTGCATGCGACCATTTCAAGCATTACAGAAATTTATGTCTGTTTTGGTGTCTGTATGAGTGCGAGTGTATGTCAAAGGATAACACTTAAAAATAAACACTTAAACAAGCTTCAACGAGTTTACGTTTTGCACGTCGCACATTCCTTGTGGCCAACAAGGCACGTTTCCAGGCAACGTTCACTATGAAAACTAAACGAAAACAAAACAGCATAAACAAATTTTTAACTCAAAAGGACACTTTACAAATTATATCATCGGCAAAAGGATACGCCAGACAAAGTGCGCCAACAAGAAACTAAAAATTCACAAAGTGTTACTTTATTTTAAGCCGAACTGTGCATACATGTGTCATTTTTTGCATTATTAAACAAACATTAGTGTCCTGCATTAATCAGTGTTGATTATCAGCAGTGGACACGCTTAAGTGCCACAATCATCGCCTACACTCACACACACTCACACACACGCACATACTAACGATAACACCTGTCCACATTCGCCGCTTAGTGAGGAGCAACAAAAAGGCACGGATCGGAGACGCACCCACCTTCAACCCACGGACAGACAGACACGCTGGGGAACTGTATTGACTCGGTGACAGTGGTGCAGCAAAAACTTGTGCATCAGATTGTGTGAGTACACGATAAATTATTGATAACTAATAC
Source organism: Phortica magna (assembly GCA_037044515.1). NCBI lineage: Eukaryota > Metazoa > Arthropoda > Insecta > Diptera > Drosophilidae > Phortica > Phortica magna. The sequence continues at coordinate 158,958 of JBAMBP010003079.1, read as the reverse complement.
AGTTGAGGCAGGGCCGTGCACAAACACTTGCGCTAAATATCCGGTACAGCGGCAAAATAGCGCCAACAGTTTTATCTTACTATAAAATATATGTCAGCGCATGCCTTAATTTAATATAATCGCTTATATTATAGTTGGTTTATATTACTATTTTTCGGTTTAAAAAGAAACCGATTTGTCAAGAAAAATATTAAAGTGGCACTACTGGCAGTCACCAAAACGAGTTAATGCAAATTGTGTTGCATGCCTTTGGGCGCAACAGTTTGACAAGCATTGCTTAGCATTTCTTCTGAGACCAGCGCACCTGTGCACTGCAGTACTGCTGTACTCAACGCAACGGCTGTGGGCGGTAACGAAAGCCGTCCGTTTTTTGAACAAAAGGACAAAATTCCATATAATAAGAAACCTTGATGAATAATTAGCGTGCTAACAATCGAACTATTGATTTCTGCTAATGAATGATTGATAATGGCCGACGTGGCTGTCGTTTGCTGTCGCTGCAAATTCAACGCAGTTCTAGTTTGCGTTACTTTTTCGCTGTCGTTTGTTCATTATTAACCGATGTACGGTGATACAGGCCACATTGTCCAAGAGTTTGTCTTTTGTATACTCAACAGAGGTGGTCGCATGATGCCTGTTCTATACTACTTGCCGCCAAGTCCGCCGTGTCGCAGCATTTTACTGCTGGCCAAAATGCTTGAGCTCGAGTTTGAACTGAAGCTGGTGAACATATTGGAGGGCGAGCAACTTAAGCCGGAATTCGTTGAAATGAATCCGCAACATGTTGTGCCCACAATGAACGACGAGGGTCTCATACTGTGGGAGAGGTGACGGTGCCAAATATATTTGAGAGATTTTGAAAATAATGTCTTGTCCATTGCAGTCGTGCGATACTCGCTTACCTTGTGGCCGCGTATGGCAAAACGGATGCGCTCTACCCAAACGACATACGGGTGCGTGCCTTGGTCGATCAGCGCATGCAATTTGATCTGGGCACGCTTTATGCACGCATGACTGATTACTATGTAAGTTGTCTCCTCTGCTAGTGTCATCTGTTGCATGCCACTTGTTTTCTTTCTTACTCACCAGTTTCCCACAATGTTTCTGGGTGCGCCGTTCGACGAGTCCAAGCATGCCAAGCTCTGCGAAGCGGTTGGTTGGCTCAACACTTTTCTGCAGAATCGCGAGTTTATTGCCGCCGAGCATTTCACCATTGCCGATCTGACGCTGCTTGTGACCGTCTCACAGCTGGAGGCGTTCGAGTTCGAACTGCAGACATACAAGCAGGTCGTAGCCTGGCTGAAGCGCTGCAAGGAGCACATGGCGCCGTATGACTACGAAGAGATCAACGGCAGCAAGGCGACTGTGTTGTTCGATATGCTCAAGGCCAAATTGATGCCGTCGTGAGGGGCATATATATTCATATATGTAAAAGTTACTAATCATAATGTTGAAGAAATATATATTTGTGTAATTATTTAAAGTGTTGAGCACCAATAAAGCCATGTGGCGTAGCAATTAACGTTCGTTTTTATGGGGCAACAGTTAATGCGGTCAGCGCACTAATCGATAATTCTGTGATTAAGCCAAAGCTGAGCACGAAGCGTTGAAAAGAAAAGCAAGCGTTGAAAAAATGCCGGAAACTAAAAACAAAAAAAGTGCTGCAGTAGCACAAAAGCAGCATTACATTTGCCAGTTGGGCAGCTGTGATGTGCTCATGTGAGTTTGGCCAGGAGCAAAATGTCGCGGGAATTGGGAATTGGCGGCGGGCAAAGGACAAAAGGACCTAAAAACAAAAAACCGTTTAAAAATATGCTCGAAACGAAGTTAAAGGATGCCGACAGGCAAATCAAATCGAACTAACTATGAAACAGCCGCTCATGTGTGTGTGTGTGTGTGTGTGTGTGTGGTGTGCACACAAGTAGAATCTAATAACGTCAACGATATGACAAAAAAAAAACAAGAAACCTAAGATAAAAAAGTAATGGAATGAAAAACGGCGCATTAGCAAACTTTATTAACTCACTTGCTCAGTTTTAAGGCGCACGAGCATGTGTGCCTGTAAGGACAACGGCAAGGACGAAGCGCAATTCAGCTTGAATGTGGCGAACCTGATGAGTTGATATGCCCCACGGGCGCGTTATTTTTAAACTGGGCGGCTGTGTGTGTGTGTGTGTGTGTGTGTGTGTCGGTGCCTTAGCTACCGTTTAATATGTGGCACAGCAGCACCGGTCCAGCGCGACCATTGTCAGTCGCAGCGCGTTCATGCCAACGCTCGCACGTGTCTGATTCGTGCATAACGGTTTCCATGTGTCGCGCCACTAACGTTTTGCTGCTCGCCGCGTTCGCCATTCTAGGCTGCCACAAGGCGTTGCAGGCCAGCGATGGCATCTCAACTGCGGCCAAGCAGCAGCTCTGGCTCGGTAAGCGCCTCATCGCACTCATCCTTCTTCCTCACCTTGCTTTAATGCAGCTTCTATGCACTCAGATTGCGCCTGCATGCACGTCACGGATCGTGGCGGCTGGCTGGCCTTCAATGCGTCGCTGGCGCGTGGCGCCAAGAACAACTGCTACATGATCTTCGTCACCGGTCAGGCGGATGAGCTGGTCGCCTTTCGGCTAAAGAATCTCCAACTGCGTGGCAGGTATGTATTTGCGTCAAAGGCTTGCTTGCCCACAAAGTAACAATTCAAATGTCCAAATTCAAAACATTTTGCGTCGTCTTATTTGTCGCTGTCTCTCTCCCGCCATCTCTCTGGCCTTGCAAATGTCTCACTTACATATTTATTAGTTGGTGCTTCGGCGTTGCAACAGTTATACATGATTTGCGTTTATCAATCACGGCGTGGCAAAGCGTGCACAATTGATTGCCCGCCGAGCGTTGCCGAACGCAGCTGTGCATGTCGCTCAACACACGGCGTATGAGCGACGTAGGCCGGAAATGCGCAGCCGCGCTGGCATGGCAAACTGGAGCCAAGTGGTACACTTGAACACTTCGAAAACACACAAGTCTCTTGTGTCCGCAATTTATGCCATTATTTATGTGTTTTCCGTTTTGAGCCAACGCAACCGACATGAGTTGGCAAATTAGTGTTTTCTTTTTTTTCGGGAAATGCTAAAATAAATGCGGCAAGACCAAAGATGAATTTCTTTTGGACACAGACGACCAGCAACGTTGAGGCCGAGCAAGCGACAGCTGCGCCGCATATCTGTCGCGCCCTGCCCCTGGAGGCGCACACAGTGGGCGGTCCAATTGGAACGTCGAAGATTTTAGTTGCACATCTAGTTAAAAATATATCCAAAGCGCAAATATTTCTATTAAAGTGTGTGCGAGTCAAGCTAAGGCCGGCGGTGGCAAGCAGGCAGCAGCGTTGTAGGCAGCAGGTAGCCGTGTCCATAAAAAAAAAAAATAAAAGAAAAAAACATTAATAAAATAAAAAGAAAAAAAAAACAAATACAAAAATTCATAAAAATAACATTAAAATTTGCATCGATTTGTCAATAAAATTAAAAACCAAAAGCGCAAAACATTTCAGTGGCAAGCAGACAAGACGCGTGCATGAACGTCCTCTGTGGCTGTTGCTGTTGGTGTTGCTGCGTTTAATTGCAACTGTCAACCAAACGGGTTAAGGGGCAAGTGTGTGCGTGTGTCTGTGTCTGTGCGTGTGTACGTGTGTATGTGTAAGTTTGTGAAAATGTCAATGGAACCAGCAATCTCCTTTGAAGATCTCGAGCGCGTGAGTGTTTAAATGAAAAAGTGTTAAATGCCAAACCGATAAATGTGAAGTGTGTAAAATATTGAAATCCTTGACAGCGTCGACGACGCGCCAGCGAAGCGAATACGGCACGCAAGGCTTCACTTATGCCACAGCCGCAACAATTGGCAACGGACTCGGTGGCCATGGCGGTCATCAATGAGATATTCAATCCTACTTTAAAATTGCCCGTCTCCGCCGGTCCGTACAAGTTGCCCGTGGAGCTTCATGCTGGCGACAAACTAAACGCACAGGACTTGGACAATGCGAAATTGGCCGAGCTGAAGGAAGTAAGCGTTTGCTTGCTTTTAAGTCTGCCGTTTCTGTAGTCATGCTGAGCAAATATTTCGCAGGTGTTCTTGCTCTTCGATACGGACTGCGATGGCCTTATATCGAAGGATGATCTGCGCTTCACGTTCGGCGCACTGGGTTCGGAGGCCAACGATGAGTTATTGGAGCAAATGATGAAAGAGGTTGTCACTTAATTCGACGCAATCATGTATTATAACTTTGTTTGATTCAGGCAAAGGAGCCATTGGACTTCACGGCATTTGTAGAGCTCATGTTTCAGCGCACCATTGAGCTCGATTCGGAAGATGATTTGCTTGAGGCGTGGAGCAAATGGGATGACGGCATGACTGGCAAGATTGAAGAGCGCAAGTTTGTTTAAGCCAAATGCAGCAAATGCATAATCGACAACGATTCAATTACAATTTTTACGCATTCGCAGAATCTATGAGGAGCTCATCAACTATGGCGACAAGCTGAGCAAATCCGAGGCCAAGGAGGCGCTTAGCCATGCGCCGCTGGTCAAACCGAAAACGCTCGAGGAGCCAACGATGATCGATTATCCGGCATTCTGTCGCATGCTCTGCGGTATGCGAAAACGGAAGGTCGAACAGCGACAGGTGCAGCCAAAAAAATAGGCACGTCCGATGGCGACCGTTGCCGGAATTTTTAACGTTAACGCCAACTTTTGTTACAATTTTTATCAAAATAAATTATGAAGAACAAGTTTTTTCTTTTATATATTATATTTTTGCCTTGCAAGTGCAAACATCGTTGGTCTTTGCATGTACAAACGCTGCTTTAATGGGCAACGACGCGTATGCGCGATATTATTTTTAGATCCGCTCATAAAATTGCCAATCGGCGAACCCCATTTCAATTTCCGATTAATGTGATTCCGTCATTTGGTTGCGTTTCGTTTCGTTTCCTTTCATTTGCATTTGCATTTCATTGCAGCTGCTTGGACATTGTCGAAGTCTTTCCGCATCTCCGTGAGACCGTCATCGAGAACTCAACACTGCCGGAGTATGTTTGGTGCAATCGCACTGCGAATAGCGTCGCTGGCATGGCGAATGTCTCCATGGCTATGCTGGGCGCCGATGAGTTTATTTATAGTGCCGGCAAAACGTTTGGCCTCCGTTTAACCTTTCAGCAGCCGACGCCGCCAGCCAGTCAGCCAGCCAGTCAGCCACAACAGCAGCAAATCGATGTCTGGCGCCTCAATCTCACTGCTGAGTATCGATTTTTGAAGCGTGGTACGTGTCATTGCGTAACCCAATTACACATTTATGTATCTAAACACACACACACACACACACACACACACACTCACACACAGTGCTAAATTCATGTACGACCTTATGCTCTTCATCCGTTAGATAGCTTCAAGACCGATGGTCGCCTCATAGCGGGCACCTACTGTGACTACTACTTTTTTGCCAATGCAGATGTGAAGAACGCCGTGCGTGAGCTCGAAGTTTGGCGCTATTTTCACTCACCACGCTTTCCTGCCAAATATCCTGCACACATCAAATGCGCTTATAAGTTTATCGGCAGACCGGATAGTCGCGTGGAGATCGTCTTCGAGGAGTTACAACTGCCGAAACTGCAAACGCATTGCAATCTAGACGCATTGACCATCTTCGATGCGGAAGCAGCGCACATGAATGCCGTGATTGACGTGCTCTGCGCCGATACGTCAAATACACGTCCCATCATAAGCTCCGGCCCGGATCTGCTGATTGAGTTCAATGCAAGCTCGAATGTGACAGCCAAAGGTTTTCGAGGCAAATACAAATTCTTGCATAATGAAATTTCCGATGCAACCATTGGCAATGGCAAAGACAGCAATGGCAAGCAAAGTGGCAACCAAAGTGGCAAGCAAACGGAAGCCGTCGTCGAGGCTGTAATAGCTGAGAAAATGTTCACGGCATCGTCGTTCAAAATGAAGGATGTAAAATCCAACAACGGCAAACAAGGCAAGGGTGAGTAAGCACTAAGCGTGTATGTGTGTGTGTCTGTGTGTGTGTGTGTGTGTGTGTATTTGGGCTAAGTGTGCGTTAACTGCTGCTTGCCGCATGAAGTGTTTAACGCGCGAATGTCGAAAATATTGGCGCCAGTTGAGCACATAAATTCTGCGCCAATATCAAATCGAATTATGTTAATCGAAATATTGCTCTGGTTTGGCTTAGCACTCATTCGCAACCAACAACACGGCTTCAACACTAAAGACTAAGGCACTCCTCTTACGTACGTTCCTTCGCTTTGATGCTGTGCGCCTGTTCGCTGTCCTAATTCGAAACGGAAGCGGAAACTCGAAGCTGTGGCTGTAGCTGTGGCTGTGTCCGTCTTCGCCTTTTACACACTATTTTTATACATTCTGTAGAGCACACTACATGCGGGCAGCCATAACTTCTATCAGCGTTTTGTATTTAATGAGTGCTTCAAGATAATGAAGCCAAAAGTGCAAAACTCTTTTGTCTCAATGCAACAAGATAATAATATATTTTCTTCGGCTCACTAGCTATATTTCTACAGCTGCAACAATGTTCGTAATCTTCACGTGCTTCGAAATTCTTGTGCCCATTTAAACATACCATTTCGAAGTCCAGAGTATTTAAGTGTCGGCGCAGCGCACTTTCATTATGCCTGAAGCATACATACATAGATTTCTTGTTGCAGAATTTTTCTTACAAATTGTGCGGATGCTTTTTCATAGCCAATAAAAATGCCAAGACACAACATGCCTATCGGCTTCAGTTCGCTTCTCGACTGCTTAACGCTGAAGGCAATTGCCGTCTTTCGTGCGTTTCAGTACGAGTTGTCACGCTTCGTTAAGCAGTCAGTCAGTTTCGCGCGCGTCATTTGAAACATGAACATTTTTTTAGTGCTACTCTTCATTGGCTTACAACAGACGACAATTAAATGGCTACCGGAAATGCGTGGCAAGCCGCAAATGTATTTGGCCGAGGCATGCGCGCGTCTGCCACAAGTGGCAGCCATAAGTGAGTGAGCAAATGCAAGTGTTTTAATTTAAAGACAAGCGTATAGTAAAACAAATTTAAATTTAATTTAAACGTAAATATTTCGTCGTTCACAACCAGAAAAATTTGCTTACGAACGACCACAGCAGCGCCAAGCCGCCACTGTAGATGACAACCAGTGTGGTGTGATGTAAAATTTTCAAACTGTAATGGCAATAGAATTTACAAATTATCATACTGAGTTTGTCATAGAGTGTATAGCAAACCTATGCCAACTCACCGACGATACAGCTTAAGGCCTTGAGGTATGCTTGCGGGCTCATCCTTGCCAAGAAAGCGACGCATGCCGCACAACGCGCTGTAGTAGAATTCCGACCAATCGATGTCGTGCATTTCGAACTCAAAGAGCTGCTGATCCTCAGCCGAGAGCGACTGCCACAGCTGACGTGTGTTGTCGTTGTTGAATGACCATTTGTATTTCGTGAAATATGTGAGCAAGTGGGCGATTTTGTGTAGCCTTTCATATGTGCGCACCATGAAGCGCTTTTGACCCAAAATTAGCAAACAGAAATCAACGATATAGCCGGGTATGATGTGTAATAGGAAACACAACAGCATGTAGTAATAGGTGTTCATTGTAGTGAACGGCATGAAGGGGTACCACATCATTTTGGTCATTGGCATATTTGGGCCATGGACTTCGATCACTTCCCTAAAGTCGTTCCATTTGCTGGGATTCAACTCGCTCGGCACGAGATTGTAAATTGGCGGCGATGCAATACGCCTGCAGCGATATATATATATGTATATGTAATAACTATTTGACACCGCTGAAGTGTAATACTCACGTTTTGGACTCACTCTTAGCCATGTGCCAAGCACAGGCCAGAATTGTGTTGGCACAATAATCCACCGGCACGATAATTGCATTATAGTCTATGTCCGCGTACATAACACGCACAACGCCACGACACGCGCCATAAATCAGGCCAATGGGTCCATACAGATTGTCAATCCAGCCGGGCACAGGTTCTTTATAAGCATTAATGACTGTAATTAGAAACACGTTCGTCAATGAAGGCCACCTTACGTGCATTGATAACACTCACTTATCGCCGGCCGAAATATGCAAATCGGCAAATCGCCGCATTCGGCCAGCACGACGTCTTCGCTGAGCGCCTTCGTGAACGTGTATGTATTTGGAAAGTTACCGCAAACCGTATCCGCCAACTTATCCATCAGTTCGTTGCCTAGTGCATCCTTGGCAGCCAGCAGCTTTGAAGCTGTGCATGGCAGTTGCTCTGTGTAGTAAACTTCATCGATGTGCTTCTCCACGCAATTCGCAAAGGCCGATGACACGTGCACGAAGGCCTGCCCAATCGAAAGCGAAAGAAATGAATATATGTTAAGTCAAATGTAATTAGTCAACACTTGCCTGCAGTTGGGTCATGCCTTTGGCCAACCTTAGTAGTTCTTTGGTCGCGCGTGTGTTTATATCCAAGGCCACACTCAGTTGCTCATTGAAGCGCACTGTTGCCGCACTGTGAATAATCACGTGCACGCGCGCATTCAGCAACGCTTGATCGGCTTCGGAGATTCCCAGCGCCGGCTGCAACATGCAATCGCCGACAATTGGCACGATCCGCGCTGCCGCCATTGGCTGCGCTTTGAGCAAGTTTTCGAACATCTGCAACAATGCAAACTAATGAGTTACTAATTATGCGCATGACTCTCTTCTGCACTTACCGGATCTTTGAACAATTGCGCAATGCGCTCTTCTACAGTGTGGCCCTTCTTGGCACGGATCAGCATATAAATACATTCGACATTAGTGACGCGCAACAATTTTTCAATAACGACTGAAATTAAATCGTTTTTGTGCATTCAATATTGTATTTAATTCAATGCAAACGAATTATAATCAAACGTGTTGAATGTGTTTTTTTTTTTTTTCATTGGTTTTCGTAATATTTCTGACACACATTTTTGGCATTTCATTATAATAAATAATTGAATTTTTTGTTTTTTTATTTATTTATTTTGAAAGCAATTTGAAGCGCGTGCTCGAATTTCTAGTTTGACTTCTTTAATTTGAACTTAAGTTACCTTTGCCCAAGAATCCACTGCCGCCGGTTATGAAAATCCTTTTATGCTTGTAGAACGCTTGCATTTCGGTCTCCATCGTGAAATGCCTCTACTAAATTTGCAGTAAATAATTTAATTTATTGTTTTAAAATCCGAACTCGTATTTAAATTTAAAACAGTTTAAATATAAAAAAATTAATGATTTGAAATCAAATCGAACTGAATCGATCTTTTTTGAATTTGAGAACTTAACTTTCGCTGTGCTGTGCTCAAATGCGATTCGAAATGAGTGCCGGCTTTTATATAAACGCAAGTCAATTCGTTGCAAATCTGATACGTACGACACAAAACCGTAAGACTTGCACTTTAGCAACAACAACAACAACAACTACAACAACAACACATCAAAATATAATAACGAAATAATGATTTGAAAGAAAACAGCAAGAATACTTACACATCGCTTGCAAATCAAGTTGTTGAAATTTGAGCAAAAATAAAAATAAATAAAACAATACAATAGAATAGAAGAATATCTATTTTGTTTTGTAAACACTCACGAACACACATACACACACACGACTGCAATGTGCACAATTAAGCAGCAAACTTTTTAGTTATGCTAATGTCAACCTGTATTTGTATACCCTTCATACAATGTGTTACGGGGGAATTACAGGTTAGTTCAAAGACCAAATTTATGTAACACAGACTTGAGTGTGTTGACTAGATTTATGCACACCCTGTTATGCACTTTTAATAGTTTTCTTTTTATTGTTTCTTTTTTTCGGGTTTCAACCCAATGATATTTTCTAATGAAACTTATCTAATGAAAATATATTATCCATGGACGCTGCGGCCGTCGTTAGCTCAGTAAAAAAATGACTCGCGTCGTCCGCAATCCAAATTATTGCTGAACCACAAGTCAGCACTGCAAAGCAATTTCATTTAATTAGGCGAAGTTCACACTCATATGCATCTTGATAATTATACATTGACATGTAAGTTATTATTATATACGACTGAAACTTTGGGCAGTTGGAAAAAGACGAAAGACGCTCATGTCGAATACTATTAATCAATCGTACTTGAATCCGTCAAACCGTTCGAACAAGTAAAGCTCAAGCGGCACAAGCGTCAATCATCTTCGCTGTTGTTGTAGAGTACTGACTTGTACTGACATCTATTCATTGAAATGATAAAAATACTCGTGTTTTCAATTCGAAACAAAACAAAAGTTTACTCAAAGTCAAATAATAACACAATTAATACAAGTTTAAAAAAAAAAAATTAACACGCTTACAACATGATGTGTGTTTTTCGCTTATTTTCTGGCATTGAATTTAAGCCAGAACCCGTTTTTCGGTGTTAGCTGGAAACCGCTGGCGGAGAGCTGTAGGGGAACGCTAGACTTTGCGGCAGCTTCAATTTGAAATTCACGTACTAAGTAAAAAATGACTGCCTTTGCTTCGAGTAGCGCGAAACGTGAACCTGTAAGAACAATATATATTAATACAAATGCACTTGCTCGGATGCAAAAGACTAACCGATACAGTTGCGCGGACCCAAACCGAATGGAAAATACGTAAATGGCTGAATGTTGCTTTTGTTCTCGTCGCTAAAACGCTCAGGATCGAATTTCATGGGATTTTCAAAATATTTTGGATCGCGATGCATGCCACAGACGGGCAACCAAACGACATCACCGTTTTTGATCTCAATGCGCTCGCCATCGGCCTCATATGTAATGTCCTTGTTGCATTGTCGATCTATAGCAATTGCCGCTGGCCATTTGCGCAGCACCTCCGACACAATCTGATCCATGTACTTCATGCCCATGAGAGCCTCGTAGCTGAGTGGTTTGCCATCCAGTGACTCGGTTACTTGTTGGATTTCAGCCAAAAGTTTTGCCTGTACGTCTGGATTTTCCATAATTTCGTGTGCCGTAAAGCACATAAGAACTGCTGATGTCTCAAAGCCGGCAAAAAAGAAGATGAAGCATTGCGCCACAATATCAATATCGGTCCACTCGCGATTGTGGGTTTTTGGTATGTCTGTATTAATCAAACCGCGAGCCTCCATTAACATGTTAATCATGTCTGGACGTCTAATATTGTGCTCCTGACGATATTTCATAGTGTCCAACACCAGGCGCATGAAATATTCCGTTGATTGCTTATCAAAAATTTCAATTCTCAAGAGCTGTAATGTTTACCAAATGTTTATGTCGATTCACTGCTTGTCTAAGATTAACTACGTACCTTCATGATATACTTAAAATTAGCAAATGCAAAAAATTTCAAGTTTTGCAATGGCGTGAAAGTAGTCAATTTCTTGCCCATCTGATAGAATTCATTTTGCCTTTGCTCGAACGAATTTACTTGGAGTCCAAAGGCCGTTGAAGCAATAACGTCATTGGTAAAGCGTGTACAGTAATCTTTCACATCCAATTCTAAGCCTTCGGCCGAACTTGCCTCACGCTTCAAACTCGAAACGATTTCCTGGGCAACTTCGTCCATTAGCTGGAACATTGAACGCATTTTGCTTCCTGTGAAAACTGGACTAAGCGTACTACGCATGTCCTTCCACTTACTGTCCTGCATAGAGAAGAGCGAGTTGCCAAATAGATTAGCACCGCCGCTACCATTATCATCAGCGCTGTTAAAGATTGTGCGATGATTCACAAAATGATCGAAGTCTTTGATTGTGATCTGTTTTATCAGCTCTGGGTCGCGTATCATAAAAAGTGGCTGACGTTGGTCGAAAACGCCGTAAACTCTAAGTAAAAGAATTCAATATATCAAAATACTTGAATTGATTATAATAACAACAAAAGTTTGTTACTTATTCCCGCTTATCAATAAAATAAATGAGTATAATTTCATGCTAAAAAGCATTGTCAAAAAAATTATGATAACACTTATCTTATAAAATGGTAAATATACATATAATGTACATTTATTTAAAAATCATTTAACCGATAAAATTTTTATGAAATACTTGTTTAGCATTTTAAGTGCTTCCACAATTAATGACCTTCAGACATAGGCGATCGCCGGAACCACTGCGTCCCCTGGCCAATCATGCTTTTCAATGTAAGCTTTTAATATTCAAATTAAAGTGAGTTTTAGAAATGCCAAACACATCACAAAATAATATGAATTAACTCATAAACGCGTTTTGTAACATGTAATTGTTGCAACACACTTGTTAATCATACTCACTTGCCATCATGTTGATTGTACAAGTCCACAATCAGATCAAACATTGATCTTTTGCGTAACACCATGTCCAGCATGCTCCCCACTACTGGAAATGGTTTGTGATGCGGAATTCCTCGTTTCGCAAAGAAGTCATTGTTATGTGTTGCCCAGCGATAGAACAGAAATGTCGCCAATGCCAGCAGTAGCACAAATTCCAATATCATTTTGTCTGTGTACGCAGTTCGCGATGATCACAGTTAAACTGGCAGCTAGAATAACAATTTGCCACAAACAACAAAAAGCTTTCAGTCGCATTAATAAAGACAAAAGCTTTCAATTCTAGAATATCTAATTGCGTTATCACTTAAAATTTTTTTCAATATAATCGAAATAAATAATTTAATTTCACTTTATTTTATAATTTATTTTTTTTAACAAAATTAAGCTATTAAAAAACAACTTTTAAAATTTATATTCTATATAAATAACGAAAAACATTTTTTTTACAATCTTTATTCTTCCTTCAAGTTAGTGGTGGACTAACGCGTAGAGAGGGTATGGTAGACAAGCCTTTTCCGTCAGCGAATCGTGCAACCATTGTATATGAACGTGTCGGCAACTGCATTTGTATTTTTTTCTATAATAACAAAAATACTCAAAAATCAATAATCCTTAATTTTACTTGAAATTCTATACTTACCGCAACTCATTCAATTTGATTTGCTCAGTTGCATCATGAAAGGCAATGTTCGCCTGCTCAGGTTCCAAAGTCCGTGTGCCGCCATTGCACTCGAAGGCAGTTATATTCAACTTTATTGCCACATCGTCAGAAAAGTATGCCACAAAATCCTTAAAGATATAACTCTCTTTGCTACATTCTTTTGATTCTATTTTTACAATTGGTTCCTTGGTTTTACTATTTGCCGTGAAAAAATCGCTCAAAATCTTCTTCTTCGTTGGCTTTGAAATAGATGGTTCTATCTTGATCACCTTTTTTGGGGGCTGTAATGCGACTTCATCATCTGAATTTTGCTTTTCATGTTTTTTTGATATCTTCTCACTGGAACTTGTATACGGCTGCGTTGCACAATTTTTACTAGGTGTCATGTTAAGCTTACTGTCGATCTCCATAGCTTCGTCATCTTTACAGTCGGCAAGCAACAAGTCAACATTGACATCATTCTTGGAGGCGTCATATAATTTTTGTAAATATTTTAAATCGTTTGCTTGTTGTGGAGTTTTATCTTTCCTAATTTTGGTAATACGTGGAAATCGTATAGAGATGCCAGCAGCTGTGTGTGCTTCCGACTTTGTGAACTCAGCTCCGGTTATTTCCCACACTGGCATTTGATCTGGTACTTTAGCTAAGTAATCCGGCACAAGAGATTTTTTACACAACAACCACAGTGGTAACTTATTTGCATCAGCACGATCCATTAGAGAGAGCAGTTGTTCATGTATCTCCTCATTTGTGGCATCATCCAATCCCGAATGAACTTTTGTTACAGTTTTCCAGAGCCGATCATTTGGATCATAACAGCCCATTAGGAATATACTTAGAATGCCGCCTTTTTTACCGGAACCAAACCAAGCACCCAACACTACCAAGTCAGCCGTATCTGCCATCTTACCGCCGAAAAGATAATCCTTTTTCACTTTTAACCAGCCCCGTTTACCGGGTTGGTACGTGCCAGAAGGATTTTTGAGCACAACGCCCTCAAGGTTCGCTTTCAATACTTTTGCCGTCATGACGGACAATTCGTTTTTTGTCTTCAAAAAATGACTTTCTGAGAGTTGAACATAAGATTTAACAGGTGTAATATTTTTCTCCAAAATTTCTCGTCGTTCCTGAAACGTGCTAGAGATAAATTGCATTTACAACACATGTTCTTAACAAAATATAAAAAAAAAAACACTTACAGACTCGTCAAATCATCACCATTAAAAAGTATGCAATCAAAAACAAAGAGACACACCTCAGCTTTGGCATACTCTTTCTTTTTGTGCGCACCTAGGGTTCCGAAAGGTAGCAACTCGCCGGTAACTGTATCGACTAGAATGATTTCAGAATCCAAAATCAAATCGCCGCCACTTGGGAAAGCCTTCGGTATAAATTCCTTAAACCGTTTAATTTTGTGATCCATCACAGGCTTTAAGTTGCGGCTAAAGAATCTATAGAAAACTGTTTATTAAAGAGAGCATAAATTTTATTTTTAAAATAAACAACTTGAATTCGTTTCCTTGTTTGTGTATCTGGACTCGTTCACCATCATATTTAACCTCACTGTACAATCCTCCAGGACTCTTTTTGAAGGCTTCTTCCACAGATTTGCAAGCATTAGCAAGCATTGGCGATATAGGTGTCATTACCTTAACGCTGCCAATCTTCAATTTACTCTGAAAAAAAAAACCATAATATTCAACCAAACCAAAGAGAATAAAGTACAAAGCTCACTTTCTTTTCTGTTTTATCCACTGACTTTTTAGTGTTGTCAATCTTTACAGCAAACTGTTGGACAACTGTTGCCAAATCACGTGAGGCTTGATAAGCGGGGTAAGCCAAGGGACCAAAAGCATCAAGAATGTGGCGAGCGCGTGCGTTAATTCGCAAATCTTGTTTAATAAGTCTGATCACCTAAAATTTGTTGTTTTCGTTTAGACTAAGAAACTCTAAACTCTTTTACAAATAATCCACCATTTTTAAATCGGAAGCTGTAGTCTGCTTGCACAAATCACGTAGCAGTTCAGTTTGTTCATCCTCCTTGGAACGCTGTTCCAACTTTGCCAGAAATTCTATTACTTCCTGCAGATACAGTGTGCTCTCTGGTTGTGGTTTCAGCTTTTTAGAGTTTTCGAAGAATTTGCATAGCGTTTCCGACACATCACCTTCTATTTAGCATGAATTAATTACTTTCTTCATTAAAGTGTAATAAAACCCACCTACCTTGTTCCAAATCCAACTGCATCGCTTGCACATCATGCTGAAATATTCGAGCGAATAATTTCAGCATTTGCTTGTTCTGCAAGTTGTAGACATGTTGCGAAGCGCCGGGTATAAGAAGTTGCACCCAGACAAGCGTATCCCCCGTGAAACCTTTCCCACTGGTGCCTTTTTTAAAAAATTCCTGGAGGACGTTTGCCTTCTTCAAGTAACTGCTCTCGGCAGCTATTTCATCACAAACCCGGCGAAACGTATCCAGTCTATTATCTGCAGTTTGCGTCATGGTGCATTTGTTATTTCGATCAATTATAACCCACACAAATGGTTTACAAGTTTTTAAGAACTTGTTGATTATTTTGAACATAAAATTAATTAAACGAATAAACAAATTTTTGAGGAATGCTAAATCATTTTAGACTCGCGCCGCGTAGTGATGTGCAATTTTTTAAGTCTTGAATCATTCCGGTCGAGCTGCTCGCTACACTGTCATTACGTGATGTGTAGGTCCAACTAACATAGGAGAATGTAATATTCAGATTGATGAATTATAAAAAGTGGCCCTGGTCCAGTGGCGACCGATTTCTTTCTTTTCTTTGCTCTCTGAGCAGGAAAAGGTGTGTGTAATCACGCTCACTTGCACGCGAGTACGATTGACGTGACGCATGACTATTACTACGTAGTACGACATACAATATTTCAACGCAGTGGATTGTTGTTTCATGAAACAGTCTAGAAAAGAGAGTCTGCGGTAGGTTAACATGCACAGTGCAGAGCAGAGTGTTTACAGCATGTTAATTATTTTTGAGACTTCTAAGCTGTTTGCGGGTGCAACTATCGGCGTCAAAAATACGTTTATCTTAATTCATTGCCGGTCGTATCCAATGTCGTTACGAGCTTTTAACGAATTGTTGATTATTTTGAACATAAAATAAATTAAACGAATTAACAAATTTCAGAGGAGTGCAAATTAATTTTTGACTCGCGCGTCAACAAATCCGGCATTTTTGAGACTTCTAAGCTGTTCGCGGGTGCAACTAACGGCGTTCAAAATACGTTGAATGCCGTCAATTTGAATAGCGCCGGTCGTATACAATGCCGCTACGAGTTTTATGGATTTGAAAATGAAAAAATTCAGGTAAACAGCTACATGTTGATAGTGACACCACATAATAATTTTTCTCCTTAGATAAAATTTCTCGATTTCAACATACCTACAGAAAGTCAGAATTCTTCAGCATGCAAACAGTCAGATTCATTACAGGTACTCACGCAAGTGATGCGTGGAAAATACGAAATAGCGGAAAACTTTTGTGGTGCATTTTTACCCAAGCCTATAATGTCCAGTGGCACTAAATTAGCGTTACAGTTTTTGGGCAAATATCCGACCGTCACCAATAAAGTGTTTTATTACGGTTTTAGAGCCGAATATAAATTTTTAACAAGTAAGTTATGGCATTGAGTTTGAGTCTATTTGCAAAATAAGTTTTTTTCAGATTTCGGAATTAACTCCGGCGTGCAGCAGGGCGATAATTGCACATTTATGTACAACAGCACTGACCGTAAATCTGGGTCATTTCATTCACCCAACTTTCCAGGATTCTATCTTGAGAATCTTTTATGTAATTATTATTTTTACGGCGAAAAGCACGAGCATGTCATTGTGCGCTTCTTGCACTTTGATGTAGAGGGTGTCGGCACGTAAGTGTTTCAATTTTAACAAATATGTTAACAATTCCTAATAATTTATACTTTCTTATAAGCTGTGAGTATCTCACAGCTAGTGACTACGTAGAGTTCTCTAACTTCATGAGTACAGATCGTAAATATCCGAAATACTGTGGAAAGCTGGACAACTTTGATCTTCGCTCTGATGGTCGATTTTTTCGAGTTACTCTCAGCTCAAATGATCGTTTTGTGGGACTGGGCTTTCGTGCGCTTTTTGAATTTGAACCGCTCCGCCAAGTCACTGAAGTCGACAATGCGTCAATGCAGAGTTTTGTATCATCAGCGAATTATCACACTCAATTGTCTGCAAACGTACATTTGTTCTTGTTTACTTTGTCTTGTCAATTTCTTACCACAAAAACAATAATAAATTAATGCAATCTTTGTTTTTTAGTTAATTATTTTTAACGTTAACCTCCGTTTAAATTCAAATTCTACCTTAAAGCTTTTGGCATAAAGAGCATGGTAACTCTAAATTGATAAGTCGACAATGCTGCCACTTTTCGTTGCTACATAAGGCAAAAATAATTAGCAAAAAAATTACAATAAGATAAATATAACGAGATGCAATTTGAACCTGTTTTAATTTCATTTGAATTATATCATTAGCTCTGTCAAATAAGCGCTGCCTTAGACAGTCGAGTCAGATTAGTGTATTGTATTGAATAAGCAGATTATCTGTTGTCTCTCAACATATTTAATGAGTTTAGCTCTTAAGTGAGCTCTTTATATAACGGTTAAAACAAACTTAAAAGTTGCCAGATATCTTTGAATGATTTTGTTTTTGAATATGGTTTAAAAAAGCACTGAAAAAGGTTAAGGTGTTAGCACTTGATACTCAGCTGTACGCAAAGTGGCAGCAGCGCGCGCATTTTCCGTCATATTTTTTTCGTTCGTCGTCGCGTTTGGTTGTTATGACTTAAAGTTGTGTGTTGGACTGGCTCATAAGTGTCGGGGTACTGGTGTTGGGGAAGAAACTTTTTTGTGAAAATACTACAAAAATTGTGAAGTATTAATACAAAACAAGTGTCAGTTAAAATTTAAAGCTTCAAATTTATAAATATACAGAGAAAAGTTTGAATCAAGAAATCAAAAATGTTTAAGCGGCCAATGTAAGTAACACACTAAACACATTTTCGAGTAATTATAATAGTCGAGTCGAAGTTGTTAACTTTATTATCCGATTTTCGCAACACGTAAGTTAAAACGAAGTTATGCAACTCCTGAGCGTTCTCGTGCTTGCCAATCAGAAAGGGAATTTTCACGGACTCGGAAACGGAAATGTTCGGTTTGTTTCGTGAGCTCGGCCTCGGGTTTTCAAGTGACCCAGTGCTCTTGTGACATGCATACAGACTTGGAGACGCCTTCTTCATAACTGGTGCATCTCGCAAATTTGATTTCAGTCAATCTGTTTGGCATTGACCTACCTCTCTTCATCGCAATATTTTAGCCAAATTCAGAACAGTTGCAGTAAGTTTCAATTCGTGCCAAAAAATCTATTGGGTTTTTGATTGCATAATTGAATGTGGTAAAAAAAATTCGCAACTATATTATTTTGTTAATGAATTTTTGGCCATTTGAATCAAAAGCGTCTGAAAAATCAATACGTAAGCGAAACAATTTTGTTATATTGTATGTATGTATATACATGAAAACTTTTCTTTCTCTCTCTCTCTCTTTATGGTTTCTCATTCCCTTGCTTCCTCTCTATCTCTTCCTCTTTCAATTTTGCCCGTATTTATCACAGCTGATGCCGCCCACCAACACTTGCCGACCCACCTCACGACCTTGACGCTTTCAAATGTATTAAAAAGCCTCGCGAAAACGCACATGAACATTTAAAAACCATCGTTTTGTTGAGAGTATATAAATTCTAATTTTAATATTTAAAAAATTTCATTTAGTTATATTGTATTGTTTTTCTCTCATCGTTTTTCACATTCTCGGCTTTCTCGGCCATTTCGTTGCCAAGTTCAAAATTTGCTTAGCAAGCAAAATTATTATACAAGTATTACGGCCATACAACGCACAATTCCAATTAGAAAAGCATACATTTTACTCATAGACTCAAAATGTTGGTTCGCTGTTAGATGTGTTGTTAATATACATATACATATATACATACATGTGTATGTGTCTTAACTGCTGAAAGAATACCTCATTAAGCGTGCAATGACCTTGCCAAATCGTTCAGATTAGTTTTGAGACATTCTTTGCTACTCTCATCGTAGGAATAGGCAGTGAAAATCTCTCACAATGTCGACTAAGAAGAAACAAAGCATATACTTATCTGTCATTCTACGGAACCCGTATCGAGTAGGTAGAAACTTGAAACGCCGTTACACGAACAATAGGGGAATTAATATTTGCTAAGCAAATAGCAACAAAGTTTTTTACTTGCCACTCGCACATGATGACGACAACATCCGATGACGGATTGCTGCACGAAACTCGCGCGTGTAATATGCCGTAAAACGAACGAGTTTGCGCTGGAATAGTCTTTTTTTTACTATTAGTGATTCATGCCATTTATTATGATTTCAATAATGGAACGATCGAGCGCTATTTGTCGAAACTCTTTAAAATCAAGCAACTACAAATTGCTAATTGCCGCGTTGGACGATCACGTTCTTATCTCTCAATACGCCGCGCGCGTCAATTACGCTTGTGACTTACTGTGTGACTGGACAGAAATTAACACTTCCCCCAAACACTTCGTCCCATTGCTGGTATTTTTCGCTTATCAGTTTTAAGTATTTTTCAGTGAAACTTATATTGATAACGCGATTGCTACAGTAGCCTTGTACTTGGCTTACTATTACTTCGATAAGCCATCGCATACGCTCATTTTATTATTAGAACATATAATATTTGTAATATTATTATATTGCAAATACTAATTGAAGCTGACTTGGGTGCCATCAACCGAGCGGTTTTCACCGGATTTAAGTAGGTTGACGTTCGCTTAGGTCAGTTAAGTTTCTAAGATGAGGGCGATAAAGATTATCTATATGTTTTATATACTTGCGAAAAATTTACCAATTAACTACGGGTTTTCAGCTTAAATGGAAATTTGACGAAATTGTGCGCGAATGCGGTCGCGCGTCCCAGCGCAGCGCCAACGTCAGCTGGAACATGTGATGCTCGCAGCTATCATGAAGTGGTCGGCGACATCATCTGCCCGTCACAAGTGCGCGGCATCGATCATATACGCGACCCGCGTCTCAATAAAGTGAGTTAAATGGGTGAAATGTTGCATTACCGCTGTGTCTATGTCAGTGTCAGTGACAATGTCAGCTGTTGCAGACCCAGCCGCGGCAATTGCATGTGGTCAATTTATACTAATATAAATCGTTTTCGTTTTTCAGGGTCTCGCGTTTACGTTGGACGAACGTCAAGTGCTCGGCATTCATGGTCTGCAGCCGGCGCGTTTTAAGACACAGGAAGAGCAGTTGCAACTATGCAAGATCGCTGTGAATCGCTACACAGAACCATTGAACAAATACTTGTATCTCAGTGATTTGCATGATCGTAATGAACGTTTGTTCTTTCGCTTTCTATCGGAGAATATCGAAGACTTAATGCCGATTGTGTATACACCAACGGTCGGTTTGGCTTGTCAACGTTTTGGTTTAATTTACCGCCGACCGCACGGTCTTTTTGTGACGTACAATGATCGTGGTCATATTTTCGATGTGATGAAAAACTGGCCGGAGCCGAATGTGCGTGCCATTTGCGTTACTGATGGTGAGCGTATTTTGGGTCTTGGTGACTTGGGTGCTTGCGGCATGGGCATACCGGTGGGCAAATTAGCGCTATACACGGCTCTCGCGGGAATTAAGCCACATCAGTGCTTACCCATTGTAGTCGATGTCGGTACAAATAATATTGATTTGCTGGAGGATCCATTGTATGTAGGCTTACGTCAAAAACGTGTCGTCGGCAGGGAGTACGACGACTTTATTGATGAATTTATGGAGGCTGTGGTCAAGCGATATGGTCAAAACACTCTAATACAGTTTGAGGACTTCGGCAATCATAATGCATTTAGGTTCCTAGACAAGTACTGTAATAGTTACTGTACGTTCAATGATGATATTCAAGGTACTGCCGCGGTCGCTGTTGCCGGTCTGTACGCATCAAAGCGTATTACTGGTAAGTCGTTTAAGGATTATACTTTCCTATTTGCGGGTGCTGGCGAGGCAGCAATCGGTATTGCTGACCTTTGCGTCAAGGCAATGGAGGCTGAGGGTGTACCTAGCGAAGAGGCTTACAAGAAAATATGGATGGTTGATATTGATGGTCTACTGACTACAACTAGAAAGGTGGGAAGCTTGGAAGGACATAAAGCGAATTATGCTAAAGATCATGCACCTATGAAGGATCTGGAAGAAATTGTTGCAGAAGTGAAACCGAATGTGAGTAAATGCCATGAGATAAATATAACAGTGATCGTTTTTAAAAACAATTAAATCTTATTTCAGGTTTTGATTGGTGCATCGGCAGTGTCTGGTCTCTTTACTCCAAAGCTCTTGCGTACAATGGCGGACAATAATGAGCGTCCTATAATTTTTGCACTATCGAATCCAACAAGCAAGGCTGAATGTACAGCCGAACAGGCATACCATAACACGGATGTAGGTTGAAAAAAAAAACAATTGTATTTATTATTTATTCATTCCCCTCGTTTAGGCACGCGTCATATTCTCCTCTGGTTCACCATTCCCACCAGTCAATATTAACGGTAAGACCTACAATCCCGGTCAAGGCAACAATGCGTACATCTTCCCTGGCGTGGCACTTGGTGTCATTTGCACGGGTACCCATCATATACCTGATCATATGTTTTTGATTGCGGCACAAGAACTTGCCAATTTTGTGGATCAAACCGACATTGAGCGCGGATCACTATACCCACCACTCAGTGCTATACGCGAAGTATCGATGAACATTGCCGTTGGCGTAACAAAGTGCGCCTACGATAGGGGTAAGATTGCCACCTCTTCTTGATACTTAATGATAATATAATTAAATATTGTACGTACATTCTATTATAGGTCTTGCTTCTACCTACCCGGAGCCGCAAGATAAGCGCAAGTGGCTGGAGGATCAATTATACAACTTCAACTATGAGAGTTCAATGCCAGTAACGTGGGCTTGGCCACGGATGCCGTACATTAAAACTCGTGAATTGACGCCCACCAAACTTTATGGCAAAAAAAGTAATTAACATTCATTTTCTTTCTATCTTGCTTTTCTATTTTCTAGGCGAAGAGAGTCCACTTATTGCTGCTATCAAATAAACTGTTGACGCAAATTCTGTTTCGCATCCTAAATCTAACCATTTCTGCTACTAATTCGCACTGTTTCTCAAGCACCCAATTTTCAACACCACTTCTTCACAACTACTACAACTTAAACTTCAAACTGCGACAATGCGAACTTTAGCGTTACCTTTTGTTCCAAGCAATTTCAAAGAAGAATGCAAAACGTCTGTGCCTGATTGTGACTAAAACTTGTTTCCAAGGGGACGGAGAATTAACTCTAACACGTAGCGCTCTTATTTTAATTTACTAACTTGTATGATTTTTGTAAAGTCGTTGTCCAAGCCGAAAACGACTACGTAGTTACAATGTACCACAAAAAAGAGCATACACCTAAACGCTGTTCATTGTTGTTATCCAGTGGTGTTTGCTAACTTTTGTGCGTCACTGTAGTTGTATTGAACTATTAGTTAAAAGATGCTAACGAAAAACCTCAGTATTTGTTTATGCCAACTAAGGTGTATAAAACTGAATTAAGTGTTTCAGTATTTATCTTGTTTTTTACGCTTTTTATTTTTAAGTGTAATGTGTTCACGGCAATGGTCTTATTTCTCCTCTAGAATAATCTTGTTCAATGTTTAGATTCAGTTCTAAAACGCTTGACCAACTGAACGTGTACATATACTCGTATGTGTATATAATGCTTTGATAATTTTAATTAAAAAAAACATTTTTTTCTTTGTTTTACGCGAACTTAAAACTTCGTATAAGACCGTATCTAACCTCATATAAATTAATTTATTAAAATCTGCACTATTGCATTGCAAAATTTTTTTTTCTATGCTTTCTGTCTTCTATCCAACTGAAATTATAACCTCCTTCAACAGACTACTCAAAAACTGTATCTTTTTTCTTTACATCATAAATATCTTTGTAGAGAATGAAGAAAAAGCAGAAGACGTTCTTTAATCCATCTACCAAACCACTTAGTAACCCTAAAAGCCCCAAATCCAACATAAAAATAATTGGCAAACCAGCAGCGAACGAGAAGATGTACTCGAAATGACGTCGAGTCCATTAAATTGAAATCGCGATCACATTGGAATTACTATGTCCAGTAACCATCCTACATTAATTCAGTTATTTATTAATTGCTTTGATTTATACAGCTTACACAGCAAAGTGTATTCATAATTGTTGATATTTATTACAATTTGATTAATTCAAGTGTTGTTAATTTTAATTTAGTTATTAGACTTCAGATACACAATCACGAAAATGAAAAGCCAAAATACCGATCTGATTCAGTACCACCATAAGCACTGTGTTGCCATGATCCAAGTAAAATAAAAAAACTTTAAAACAAATAATATGAAAATATTTTCTTTGCTTACGTATTAATGCGAGAATTCGCTTTTTGGTAAGGTCTAAAAACACATATGTATATACAGAATTTTTTAAGTTACCAAGTCGGATCTCAAAACCAAGACGGATTTACAAAGAGCGTCCGCTGAGCAGTTGCTCTTCAATTTTTGATCAGTTGGTGCGCTATTGTCGCAGTAGCAATGTGTTGGACATATTCGCAAGTTGTCATCATTGGTGGTGAACACGTTTTAATTCCAATGATTCCGATTGACATGCCATTTGATTTCAAACAACTATAATTTCACATTCGTCTTGCTTGCTATGACTATTAATAAATCACAAGCACAGTCGTTGCAAATTTGTGGTTTAAATTTGGAGTATCCGGTATTCTCAATGGTCAACTGTATATAGCGTGCTCACAAGAAGGCAACCCATCACCCTTAATCAACATCATTGTTTAATTTTGATGAATTCCTAAACATTAAATTAATTTAGTAAGCAGCGAAGCACACGGGTCTACTAGTTTTATATATTTGTTCAATTTCTTATATAAACTTAAAGCAATATTATACTCTTGCAAAAAGAGTATATTAACTTTGTCATGAAGTTTGCAACGCAGTGAAGGAGACATTTCCGACTATATAAAGTATATATATTCTTGATCAGCACGACGAGACGAGTTCAAATAACGATGTCCGTCTGTCCGTCTGTCTGTCTGTCTGTCTGTTTCAATGCGATTTCCAGCCAGAGTTTTAAAGTTAGCAAAAAACTTTAAACGCAGAAAATTTTCTTCTCCTTGCAGGTATTTGGTATGTAAAATTCAGTTTGATCGGATGACTATAGCATATAGCTCCCATAGGAACGATCGTTCAAAAATGATGTTTTTGCTTAAAAAACCACGTATTTTAAGAGTTATCGACTCAATATTTTGCACAAAAACTTTTTTGACATCAACAAAGATACCGTGCAAAAATGGTCAAGATCGGGCTTCTATAGCATATAGCTCCCATAGGAACGATCGGTTAAAAATACAGTTTTTGTTAGAAAAAGTTTTTTGTTCTTGAATATAAGCAAACCAAACTTTGCTATTACGTGTTTTTATTAATGCCTGACTAAAATCCAGAATTTTATAAGAATCGGACATAAGGGCGTGGTACCGCCCATACAACTAAAAACTTAAAAATGAGACTTCTCTGTGAACAGACGAGATACAAGATTGAAAAATGTTGTGAAGTTTGACTACATTGCCTTCTTTAAGACAAATAAGAAAATGGGCGTGGCTACGTATATGATTCTTATAAGAATAATAAGAATAATTGTGAAAACGTTTGCAAGAGTATATATGTAAGTTTCGGCATAGCCAAAAATAGCTCCCTTACTGGTTTTAAGTATTTTTAACCAAATGTAACTAAACGTTTTCATTTTTACAACACTAGAATTTCTATTGTAATTTTTATATTAATCTTTTTTGATCACAAATCATGATCATAGCTGGTATTTTGCAAATAAAGTTTCTACACTGTATCAGAGACTTGTTAGAATAATTAAAGTTAAGCTTCATTTTGTATATTTTATACCTTTTTATATAATATTTTTTATTATTTTACTGTAAACTTACTTTTTAAATTATATTCTTTAATTTTAAACAATTAACTTTAAACTTGACATGATTATAAATGAAAATGTTATTAAATTACACAAATATATAAATAAATAAATAGAAAAAAACGTATATTGTTTGATTTTTCTTAAAACACATCATTTTTCCACAAATTCTAATTAAAAAATCCAAAAATTGCTTTAATAAATGCTAAAAAGTTGCATAATTGCATTTATGCGATAATTTTCGATAATCGGCAGCCGATCAAGTTTGAACGGTTTTGTACCCCGCCCAACCAGTACCGCCCACTTTTTGTATGCAGGTTCATTTAATACCTGTCCGCCTAATATCTTTCCTCAATATTTTACTAATTTTTCCCACAAATTTTGCTTGAAAATTCCAAAAAATGCTTAAATAAATGCTAAAAATTTGCAAATATGCAATAATTTTCACTGATTTTTTCGCAGTTTTGCACAAATTTTTTCCACATATTGAATTTCAAATTGCCAAAAATTGCTTAATAAAATGCCAAAAAGTACCAGGCGAACAGAAATGACCAGCAAGCAAATTCTGATCTCAATTTGCATATATCCGATCATTTGCATTGCATATATCCGATATGAAAATGATCGGATACATACAAATGATCGGATAGATGCAATTGTAACTCGGATATATGCAAATTTGTATCGGATATATGCAACTGGTCGGATATATGAAATGATCGGATATATGCAATTTCGTAAGCAATTTGCCTGCTGTCATTTCTGTTCGCCTGATACCTTTTTAAAATTTTCAGTATGAATTTGTAGTGAAAAAGTTTAGACAAATTTGTGGAAATATATGAAATTGTCGCATATATGCAATTTTGAAATTTTTAGCATTTATTCAAGCAATTTTTGGATTTTTCAATTAGAATTTATGGAAAAATGATGGATGATGGAAAAAAAAAGAAAAATAAGTTTTTTCTATTAAATTATTTATTTATATATTTGTATAATTTAATAACAATTCTAATTTATAATTATGTAAAGTTAAAATTAATAGTTTAAAATTAAAGAATATAACTTAAAAAGCAAGTTTATCGCAAAATAATAAAAAATATTATATAAAAAGGTATAAAATAAACAAAATGAAGCTTAACTTTCATTATTTTAAGAAGGAGGAACTTATTCTAGTGGAGGAACTTTATTTATTTACCAGCTATAATCATGATTTTTGACCAAGAGTTGCTCAGAACAAACAAAGAGTGAAAATTATCGCATATATGCAATTTTGCAACTTTTTAGCATTTATTTAACCAGTTTTTGGATTTTTCAATCAGAATTTGTGGAGAAATTATGTGTTTTGTTATACTCTTGCAAAAAGAGTATATTAACTTTGTCATGAAGTTTGCAACGCAGAGAAGGAGACATCTCCGACTATACAAAGTATATATATTCTTGATCAGCATGACGAGACGAGTTCAAATAACGATGTCCGTCTGTCCGTCTGTCCGTCTGTCTGTCTGTCTGTCTGTTTCAATGCGATTTCCGGCCAGAGTTTTATAGTTAGCAAAAAAATTTAAACGCAGAAAATTTTCTTCTTTTTGCAGGTATTTGGTATGTAAAATTCAGTTTGATCGGATGACTATAGCATATAGCTCCCATAGGAACGATCGTTCAAAAATGATGTTTTTGCTTAAAAAACCACGTATTTTAAGAGTTATCGACTCAATATTTTGCACAAAAACTTTTTTGACATCAACAAAGATACCGTGCAAAAATGGTCAAGATCGGGCTTCTATAGCATATAGCTCCCATAGGAACGATCGGTTAAAAATACAGTTTTTGTTAGAAAAAGTTTTTTGTTCTTGAATATAAGCAAACCAAACTTTGCTATTACGTGTTTTTATTAATGCCTGACTAAAATCCAGAATTTTATAAGAATCGGACATAAGGGCGTGGTACCGCCCATACAACTAAAAACTTAAAAATGAGACTTCTTTGTAAACAGACGAGATACAAGATTGAAAAATGTAGTGAAGTTTGACTACATTGCCTTCTTTAAGACAAATAAGAAAATGGGCGTGGCTACGTATATGATTCTTATAAGAATAATAAGAATAATTGTGAAAACGTTTGCAAGAGTATATAAGTTTCGGCATAGCCGAAAATAACTCCCTTACTGGTTTTTATTTATATTAATATGCATAAATATTAAAGCGTTTTGTCTCTTCAAATTCTTATATATTAAATTAGTCTATGCTTGCACAATGTTTAGTGAAATTGTTTCGGTTTAAAGAGGAGTTTTCAAATTATAAAGGTTACAATTGCGATCGGTTTTCGATTATAGGTTTTAGTTTGATTCTGTCAAGACTTAATTAATCCTATTAATAAGGAATTATTAACAAAATTTCAACCTTGTTTCATTTGCGACTTTAAACGCGTTGAGAGGTGGGTGTAGCCCACCGACGTCAATCGTAATGGTGGTCTAGAGTCATTCTCCGCTATGCTAATTCCGACCAATTACCTTGTCATATGGGTTGGTTTGAAGATTATTATTACAAAATGGTCAGTGCCGTCAACATTTTTTAAGACACTTTAAATATTTTTTTTTTATTTTTAGCTTTTTTTGGTTCAATATTTCACAAAAACTGTGGTGTAAGCTACACCGGCTTCGCTAACGTACTTGCCGGCTCTATTGTACATAGATTTATACGAGTATATTAACATCAAAATCATTGCCTTTTATAGGGTTTATTAATATATACAATCTACATAAATACAAATACTACGTTCTCAAAGCCGAATCGGATTTATAAAGAGCGTCCGCTGAGCAGTTGCTCTTCGGTTTTTGATCAGTTGGTGCGGTAGTGTCGTAGCGTCAACGCGTTTAACATGTTCGCAAACGCAATAAATTTTCCGATTGTTCTTTTGTTGGTTGCTTTTATGTGGCAAAATGTTTGTGCACAATACGGGACATTTTGTACGAGTCCGTATAATTTCCGTGGCAAGTGTGTGCCGATTGCATCGTGTAAGAATATTGACGAAAGATTAAGGAATATTACTGCTTCTGGAGAATCAATTCCGTCAGATTTTACAACGTATCTGCAAAATTCGTACTGCGGCTTGATCGACAATGCGGTAAGTATTTTAACTAACTTACTTTTAATCTACACGGTAAATATTGTTGCGTTTAGCATCATATCTGCTGCAAAGAAGATCAAATTCAGAACAATGCGAACACAATTGAAGAACTGAAGAAATTAAAATGTGGAAAAATTTCACCGCAACCTAAAATTTATAATGGCTATGAATTACGTCCTTGGAGTCGACCGTGGATGGCATTACTTGGCTACAACTACACAGTCGACATGGATTTTAGCTGCGGTGGTACACTAATCTCTAATCGTTATGTGCTCACGGCGGCCCACTGTGTTTCAGGGTTCGAGGATGAACTGTAAGTTATCAATAATTCTTTAGTTTTACAAATTGCATTTATCTTTAATAATCAACAGTCAAGTTATTCGCCTTGGCGAGCATAAAATCTCAGAGGAAACTGATTGTGCAGCGTTGACGCGATTTAGAAAAAAATGCTTTGACGCAATTGATGTACCAATTGATAAAATAATAATTCATGAAAAATATAATAGAAATATACAATGATATCGCATTACTGCGTCTAAGTAAGCCGCTGGACCTCAATGCTACAAAAAGTGAGTGGGATCTAAACCGATTAACCTTTGATTCAACTCTTTGTCAAAAATGGTTGTCTTACAGATTTTATTTCACCTATCTGCTTACCAATCACTGACAAGCTGAAAAATAAAATAAATACGACACAGGAGTTCTTCGTTTCCGGTTGGGGCATCACGGAACACAATAATTCATCTGATGTATTAATGGAAGTACAAATAAACAAAACAACGCTTAATCATTGTTCAAATTTATTCAATATTAACATGCGAGATTCGCAAATTTGCGTAGGCGGAGTTGGGAATAAAGATTCTTGCAAAGGCGACTCAGGCGGTCCCCTTCAAGCGCAAAGTGGATACATAGCCCCCTTCCCAATACGCTTTGTTCAATTCGGTATTGTAAGTGTAGGTCATAAAAATTGTGGAACTGTCGGTTATCCTGCCATTTATACGAATGTGGCATATTATATACAATGGATTACAGACAAAATGGCCATTCATTGAATTGATAATCTAAAATTAATGCAGTTTTTTCAAAGTTACGTTTAAGTTTAATTAAAAATAGAATTTAATAACTTTGTTATTTATACATTAATTTTTATCTACTCGAAACATTTTATTTAATATATTTAATAAATATTCTGAGAATTGTCGTTTGTTATTTTTTACTTTGGTTTGTTTAATAATATGCTCATTCGTCTATAATGACCTCAATTTTTATTATATTGTTGTTATCATTTTTCTAGTTGCCCGTTCATTTAAGGTACATCGCAGAATCGCTCCGATAGATACTCTGTCTCTTAAGAGTAAAGACGAAAATATGGATGAACAATTTACAATTCCCTACATGTTTTAGTCCATCATAAATTATTATTTGTGAGGTTGATGATATCGGTGTGTAATTTAATTATTTTTAAGCTTTATTCCGATGTTATAAAACTAAAAAAGAGAGAAAGGAAGCAGGAGAGAACTGTGATTTAAATATGTATACAAATATTAATACATATTTAAATCACAGTAAGTAATAATATGTATTATACAAACATTTAAAGGTCTAAAATACCTTATCTACAAATATACAAATACAAAAATAAGCTCTGTCCGACTTGAAAGAGTGTGTGTCGTACAAATTATTATTCAGTTGCGCTTCGGTAGTTGTTCGGTTGAAGCACAATTTTCGCGGAATTAAGTAAAACGACTGAATCCTTCAAAATACAATGAATTTAATGATTGTAGTTTTGTTAATCACTTTAATGTGGCAAAATGTTTTTCCTCTTGATTATGGTGAAGATTGTAAGGGTCCGGATGATTTCATTGGCAAGTGTATGCCGATCGCATCGTGCAAGAATATCGAAGAAAGATTAGGGAATTATATTTCCACTGGAGCATCAATTCCGTCAGATTTTAGAACGGATCTGCAAAGTTTGTACTGCGGCTTGATCGACAATGCGGTAAGTATTTTAACTAACTTACTTTTAATCTACACGGTAAATATTGTTGCGTTTAGCATCATATCTGCTGCAAAGAAGATCAAATTCAGTACAATAACAACACGATGAATACATTGAGGAAATCTAAATGTGGAAAGCTCCCAATGCAAGCTAAGGTTACTGGTGGCGAAAGGGTAAAACGTTGGAGTCGA
Organism: Phortica magna; assembly: GCA_037044515.1. Taxonomy (NCBI): domain Eukaryota; kingdom Metazoa; phylum Arthropoda; class Insecta; order Diptera; family Drosophilidae; genus Phortica; species Phortica magna. Next base: position 128,430 of record JBAMBP010003079.1, on the reverse strand, counting down.
CCGTGGATGGCATTACTACAGTACAACAACTCAAATGGCATGAGCTTTAATTGCGCTGGGACACTCATTTCTGATCGTTATGTGCTTACAGCAGCCCACTGTGTTTCAGGGTTCGAGGATGAACTGTAAGTCATCAGTCAAACTGTCTTCATGCATTCATTTGTAATAATCAACAGGAAATTTGTTCGCCTTGGTGAGCATAAAATCTCTGAGAAAAGTGATTGTATAATAGAGAATCGCTTCTCGAAGAAATGCTTTGAAGCAATTGATGTAGCAATTGGTACAATGATAATTCATGAAGAATATATAAGAGGCGACATATACAATGATATCGCATTACTGCGTCTAAGTAAGCCGCTGGACCTCAATGATGTAAACGGTGAGTGCGGTTTATAACAATTAACTTTTGATTCAACTCTTTGTCAAAAATGTTTTGTCTTGTAGATTTTATCTCACCTATCTGCCTACCAATCTTTGAAAACGTGAAAAATAAAATAAATTCGATTCAGAACTTCTACGTTACCGGTTGGGGTCTCACTGAAAGAGGCACCTCATCTGACGAATTATTAGAGGCACGTGTCTCAAAAAGAGGCAATATGGTGTGCTCAGAAAAATTAAATCGAAGTTTCCCGAATTCACAAATTTGCGCTGGCGGCATTGATGAAAAAGATTCTTGTACTGGCGATTCAGGCGGACCCCTTCAAGCCAATACACCGTATATAAAGGCAAAAGCAAGGCATGTTGTGCAATTCGGTATTATTAGTGCGGGTCCTCAAAAATGTGGGACTAAAGGGATTCCCTCTATATACACAAATGTTGGGTATTATATTCAATGGATAACAGATAAAATGGCTGGATATTAATTTGCTGATTTGACAAATTGATTTTTATAAAATGATTCTATGTTTACATGTTTGTTCATATAATTTTGCGTTTTTCTGTTAAATAAAATAAAAATGAGTTGTATAATGCTTGCAATTTCATTTCATTTTTCTATAGCTTCTGGTGTTCGAGCAGTAGCCTTTTAAAAAAAGGGGCCGATTCTGGTTGGTTGAGGAGGAGCGGGCTGGCACGAAGACCATTTCAAAGTCATCTGCTGCCGAGCATCACGAGTCTACCCTCCAGATTTCAACGTTCTAGCTCTTATAGTTTCCGAGAACCATATGTGAGAACGGACGGACGGGCATACAGGTCTCAATCAATTTCTCTAGACGTCTTGATCAAGAATATATATACTTAATGGGGCCCCCCTCTCCTTCTTCTTTGCGTTAAGCACTTTTGCTCTCAAACAAACACAATATATTATACCATGGTACACAACGTATGCAAAATGTGTATGTAGAAATGATAACCTATCGGGTCGCTGGTTTCTCAGAAAACTGAGAGATTAAAAAAAATGTTCCAATGGGCTTTTTAGTTTTTTTTAATTTCTGACAATACATGTATAAAAATTGCCCGGAAATTGATAAAAACTTATTTATAAAGACGATTGTGGTTATAAAATTGCTATTTAGCATACCAAATAAATAAATACATAAATATTTCTTACACATGATTTTAAAAATAAAAGTTTTTTTTATGAAGTAAGCAATCATTATTCCTTATAATGTTTTTATGTTGCATACAATTTTGGGATTTAATGATTAAATTACATAGAGTCTTGTGAATCAACGATTTCAGTCTTTTAACAATTTTTGGATTTCCCTGGGAATAAAAACTGGCTTACATAAGTATATATATATATATATATATATATATATACATAAGTATACAAGCATTTTTTTATGACAATATTGTTGTGTGAAGAAAAATTAAGCCTAGCGGCACTTTTGATTTGAATATGTCATATGTAAGTCTTTGGCGTTTAATACTTATCAGCGCTCGAGTATATTTTTAATTATATTTCTAAGAAGTATAAACATATCAATATCATATATATAGGTTTTAAATGCATATATAAATATGCATAAATGGAAAATGTGCTATTGAGGTTTCGAATTTGATTGACGCTTTAAAAGCTTGTAAACAGCAAATTGTCAATCAGTTGCGTTTTTGCTTTTGCTCAACGGGGACATTTCTACTACAGCGCTTATAACAACGGTATTTACATCAGTAAGAATAATGAACTCTTGGAGTGCACTTTTATTAGTCACATTGATCTGGCGAAACGTTCGTGCCGAGTATGGCTTATCATGCATAAGTCCAGACAACTTAAGTAGCAAATGTGTGCCGGTCGCTTCGTGTGCTAACAATAATGCAAAATTCAGTTTACAGTCTAATTGCAGCTTACTCGATAATGTGGTAAGTTGTCATTGTGTTTATATATATTTTTCTTTTGTTCATTAAGCACGGAAATATATTCCTCTTAAATAGCAACATGTCTGTTGTGCAGAAAATCAAATTCAGTACAACACAGACACATTAGCCGAGCTACGAAAATTAAAATGCGGAAAATTTTCTACACCAAATATTGGGAACGGCAGAGAGGTAAAACCTTGGTCCCGCCCATGGATGGCACTACTTGGATATAATCGTATAAATCATGAAGTTTTTAACTGCGGCGGCACACTCATCTCTAATCGCTATGTGCTGACAGCGGCTCACTGTGTAGCAGGACTCGAAGAAGACCTGTAAGTAGTCGATCGAAAACCATAAATTTGGCCAAATTCAATCAACTTAAATTACCAACAGTGAAAAAGTTCGTCTTGGCGAGCATGACATCTCAAAGACAACTGATTGCGTGAGCCAAACTCGATTTAGAGAAATATGCAATGTTGCAGTAGATGTCGGCATCGATAAGATCTTTATTCACGAGGGTTATCAGATGGGGTATTCATACAACGATATCGCTTTACTGCGCCTTAGTCAACCAGTAAAGTTCAGCAGTGAGTGCGCTACGAGTATATGCTGTTAAACAAGATTTTAAATTTAAAGAAACATTTTTGTATTTCAGAATTTATATCCCCCATTTGTCTGCCAATAACAAAGGAATTACAAAATAAGGTTAACATATTAGAATCGTTTTTTGTTTCTGGTTGGGGCATCACGGAAAACGGCGATAAGTCAAACGTTTTGTTGGAGGCGCGTGTCAAAAAGGCAACACTCGACAATTGCTCCAGTGTGTTTGGTAAGACTTTTCGGAATACGCAGATTTGCATCGGTGGTAACGACAATAAAGAATCCTGCAAGGGTGACTCGGGCGGCCCACTTCAAGGGATTGGCTCTTATATAATAAAGTATTCACAGCGCATGGTACAATTTGGCATTGTAAGCTTTGGTGACTTTAAATGTGGAGATTATGGTCTATTTGGCATATATACAAATGTGGCCCACTATATCCAGTGGATTACCGACAAAATGGCGAAATAGCAATTACATTTAATTTGAGTTAATTTAATTTAATTTCACTAAATTGCTTAGAAGAAAAATATATTCCAAGAATATTATATTTTTTATTTGTAAACTAATTCCATAAAACCACATAAGTTTCTGATTAGCAAAATTATGTTTAATCTAAATTCTACATAAAGAAATGTGTATACAAGTGAGTCAAAAATACAATTGGACTTACTTGTTATCATGCGGCAATTCGATTGCATATGTATTGGGACCCCAATGCCGACACATGCTTATAAAATACGTTTCGAAGCGACTGCCGGTTAGTTGGGGTTTGGTTATTGTTCAGACTGTTTGAGACTCCGCATTAACGACGTACGGCATCGTACAACCAAACGTAATGAATCCACTGATTGTGTTTTTCTTGGCCACTTTTATGTGGCAAAACGCTCATGCAGAATATGGTGCGCCATGTAAAATTAAGAGTAACTCTATGGGAATGTGTGTGCCGTCTACGTCGTGTAAGCAAAACAGTAGTAGAAAAAGTTGTGGCACATTTGATAATATTGTGAGTTGTAATTGTACCGCAATCATTATTGATGCAACAAAACGATACATAAATATTATTGTATTTAGCAACATGTCTGCTGCCCAAATAATGGAATTATGTACAATGAGAAGTCGATAAAGGAACTGGAAAATTTAACTTGTGGTCAAAGTGGAAATAAGCAAAGTGGAAGAATTCAATATGGCAAGACGGTAAAAATGGGTACCCGACCTTGGATGGCGCTTCTTAAATATAAAGTCAGTGATCTCCAGCCAGATGCTTTTCGCTGCGGGGGAACTCTCATTACCAAACGCCATGTACTCACTGCCGCCCATTGCGTAAAGGGATTCAAAGATGAACTGTAAGTAATCTCACAATTTTCATTTTGATAAAATTCGCTTACCATAAACAACCAATAGTGAACAAGTTCGCCTTGGCGAGCATGACCTCTCGAAAGCAGTAGATTGTATAGGGTCTCGTCATGATGAGAAATGCTTTAGGGCAATTGACTATAACGTCTCTAAGTCCTTTATTCACGAAAACTACAGTGCACTGGATAGTACCAATGACATAGCACTACTACGCCTTAGTGTTGATGTGGAGTTCAATCGTGAGTGCGCTTAATGGTACTAAACAAATGACACAAGTTAAAGTATGAAATATTGACATTTTACAGAATTTATTAAACCAATTTGTTTACCAATCACACCGATTTTACAAAACAAGACACCCGATAAATTTCACATTTCCGGTTGGGGTGTAACGGAAAAAGGCAATAGATCAAATGTGTTAATGGATGCTCTCGTGAACCACATGGATCTTAACGACTGCTCGTATTTTTATCAACGTCAAATCAATATTTCACAAATATGCGCTCGTGGAGAGACAACAGATTCTTGTCAAGGCGACTCTGGAGGTCCCCTTCAATCTAACCTCCGACATAAAAAGAAACAATCAACATTTGTGCAATTCGGCATTATAAGCATTGGAGAAAGATGCAACCAAGATGTAAGGAATCGTCCGGGTGTATACACAAGAGTCTCGTATTACATTCAGTGGATTACAGACAAAATGGCAATTGACTAATTAATTTTAGAACCATGAGATCATCCTTTTTAAAAGTTTCTAAATTTACAAAATTTTTCAATATTCAGTAATAATAAAGAAAGTTATTAAATTCTATCGTTTTGATTTATTCGAGCGAAATTTTAATGATGGAATTGCTGCAAAAACGTTAGTCACATTTTTTTAAATTCATAAAAATAAATGTCTGATAACAAAAGTGAAGTGTTAACTTGCGTATTGTATGTATAATTGTACTGTAAGGACAAGAAATAAACAAAACTCCAAGATAAAAGTAAATAAATTAATTAGTATTTCATTTTTTGTTTTAAGCATAAAGACGATGTTTTCCAGTTACATACACACATACATAATCAACGTATTTACTTTGAAAAAGTCGAATGAGTAAAGAGATGCTAATATTAGACAACTCGGCTACCCCAGAGCTTAAGCAAAACAATACCGACTGTGCCCACACCAACTTTTCGCGGTATTGCCTTGAGTTTTTTTGTTATACCCTGTACACACTGGCCGAAATGTAATGCATAGAGAGGGGAGGGAGACCCCATAAAGTATATATATTCTTGATCAGTACGACAAGAGAAATTGATTAAGCGATGTCCGTCCGTCCTCACCAATGGTTCTCGGAAACTTTAAGAGATAGAGACTTGAGATTTAGACGATAAACTCGTGATGCTCGGCAGCAGGTCAAGCTTGAACGGTTTTGTGACACGCCCACTCCTTCCCGTGAAGTTTGAAACGCAGAGAAGGAGACATCTCCGACTATACAAAATATATATATTCTTGATCAGCGCGACGAGACGAGTTCAAATAACGATGTCCGTCTGTCCGTCTGTCTGTTTCAATGCGATTTCCAGCCAGAGTTTTATAGTTAGCAAAAAAATTTAAACGCAGAAAATTTTCTTCTCCTTGCAGGTATTTGGTATGTAAAATTCAGTTTGATCGGATGACTATAGCATATAGCTCCCATAGGAACGATCGTTCAAAAATGATGTTTTTGCTTAAAAAACCGCGTATTTTAGGAGTTATCGACTCAATATTTTGCGCAAAAACTTTTTTGACATCAACAAAGATACCGTGCAAAAATGGTCAAGATCGGGCTACTATAGCATATAGCTGCCATAGGAAAGATCGGTCAAAAATTATGTTTTTGCTTAAAAAACAGCGTGTTTTAGGAGTTATCGACTCAATATTTTGCACAAAAACTTTTTTGACATCAACAAAGATACAATGCAAAAATGGTCACGATCAGGCTACTATAGCATATAGCTCCCATAGGAACGATCGGTTAAAAATACAGTTTTTGTTAGAAAAACTTTTTTGTTCTTGAATATAAGCAAACCAAACTTTGCTATTACGTGTTTTAATTAATGCCTGACATAAATCCAGAATTTTATAAAAATCGGACATAAGGGCGTGGTACCACCCATACAACTAAAAACTTAAAAATGAGACTTCTTTGTAAACAGACGAGATACAAGATTGAAAAATGTAGTGAAGTTTGACTACATTGCCTTCTTAAAGACAAATAAGAAAATGGGCGTGGGTGGCTACGAATATGGTTCTTATTGGAAAATTCAAAAAGGATTTTCTAATAAGAATAATTGTGAAAACGTTTGCAAGAGTATATAAGTTTCGGCATAGCCGAAAATAGCTCCCTTACTGGTTGTATTTTTCTTATACAAAGGTAGGCGAGGTTAGAAGGTTTTAAACAATGACTGTTCAGGTCAACGACTCAAGCGGAAATTATTTCATTAACAATTATTGAGTAGTTCCAAAGATATGAGCGTTCTCGTAGAACATTAAAAAAAAACCACCTACATAGTCGCATCGATAACTGGGGTATTTATTAACCGATTTTAATAAAATTAGTTTTGTTTGGTTCGTATTAACAGTAGCTATCGTTATGCGTAGGGGTTTTTTGAAATTGTTTTTTTTTTTAGTTTCATGTTAATAATTAAGTATTGTATTGATAAAAGTATTGACTTTTTGAATATGTACTATTAAATTTAAGACAAGAAAAATAAATTGTTTTCTTTTTCTTACGTCACAGTGGCGGTCCCCCTTAATTCCATCGAGCTACTCCCTTTCCACTAACTACTGCCAAGAACCACAAAATCTACTCTTAAAACCAAAAGCTTCTCCGTAGGATCAAAAATAAACAAAATATACAAAATGTTGCATACTCGTAGGCATAGCAAAAAAAACATACTTCAAATGCAGGCGACAAAGGGCATTACACGTTTAACACTTATCAGCGCTCGATTATATTTGTAATTGAATTCCTAAAAACTATAAACATATCAATATTATATATATATATAGGTTTCAGATTCATTTATGTGCATAAGAGGGAAATTTGCTACTGAGGCTTCTGAGGTCAGACTACAGCGCTTATAACAACGGCTTTTACATCAGTAAGAATATTGAAATCTTGGAGAGCACTTTTATTAGTGCACTATTCTGGTGTCATCGATAAGATCTTTATTCACGAGGGTTATCAGATGGGGTATTCATACAACGCTATCGCTCTACTGCGCCTTAGTCAACCAGTAAAGTTCAGCAGTGAGTCCGCTACGAGTATATGCTGTTAAACAAGATTTTAAATTTAAAGAAACATTTTTGTATTTCAGAATTTATATCCCCCATTTGTCTGCCTATAACAAAGGAATTACAAAATAAGGTTAACATATTAGAATCGTTTTTTGTTTCTGGTTGGGGCATCACGGAAAACGGCGATAAGTCAAACGTTTTGTTGGAGGCGCGTGTCAAAAAGGCAACACTCGACAATTGCTCCAGTGTGTTTGGTAAGACTTTTCGGAATACGCAGATTTGCATCGGTGGTAACGACAATAAAGAGTCCTGCAAGGGTGACTCGGGCGGCCCACTTCAAGGGATTGGCTCTTATATAATAAAGTATTCACAGCGCATGGTACAATTTGGCATTGTAAGCTTTGGTGACTTTAAATGTGGAGATTATGGTCTATTTGGCATATATACAAATGTGGCCCACTATATCCAGTGGATTACCGACAAAATGGCGAAATAGCAATTACATTTAATTTGAGTTAATTTAATTTAATTTCACTAAATTGCTTAGAAGAAAAATATATTCCAAGAATATTATATTTTTTATTTGTAAACTAATTCCATAAAACCACATAAGTTTCTGATTAGCAAAATTATGTTTAATCTAAATTCTACATAAAGAAATGTGTATACAAGTGAGTCAAAAATACAATTGGACTTACTTGTTTTCATACGGCAATTCGATTGCATGTGTATTGGGACCCCAATGCCGACACAGGCTTATAAAACACGTTTCGAAGCGACTGCCGGTTAGTTGGGGTTTGGTTATTGTTCAGACTGTTTGAGACTCCGCATTAACGACGTACGGCACCGTACAACCAAACGTAATGAATCCACTGATTGTGTTTTTCTTGGCCACTTTTATGTGGCAAAACGCTCATGCAGAATATGGTGCGCCATGTAAAATTAAGAGTAACTCTATGGGAATGTGTGTGCCGTCTACGTCGTGTAAGCAAAACAGTAGTAGAAAAAGTTGTGGCACATTTGATAATATTGTGAGTTGTAATTGTACCGCAATCATTATTGATGCAACAAAACGATACATAAATATTATTGTATTTAGCAACATGTCTGCTGCCCAAATAATGGAATTATGTACAATGAGAAGTCGATAAAGGAACTGGAAAATTTAACTTGTGGTCAAAGTGGAAATAAGCAAAGTGGAAGAATTCAATATGGCAAGACGGTAAAAATGGGTACCCGACCTTGGATGGCGCTTCTTAAATATAAAGTCAGTGATCTCCAGCCAGATGCTTTTCGCTGCGGGGGAACTCTCATTACCAAACGCCATGTACTCACTGCCGCCCATTGCGTAAAGGGATTCAAAGATGAACTGTAAGTAATCTCACAATTTTCATTTTGATAAAATTCGCTTACCATAAACAACCAATAGTGAACAAGTTCGCCTTGGCGAGCATGACCTCTCGAAAGCAGTAGATTGTATAGGGTCTGGTCATGATGAGAAACGCTTTAAGGCAATTGACTATAACGTCTCTAAGTCCTTTATTCACGAAAACTACAGTGCACTGGATAGTACCAATGACATAGCACTACTACGCCTTAGTGTTGATGTGGAGTTCAATCGTGAGTGCGCTTAATGATACTAAACAAATGACACAAGTTAAAGTATGAAATATTGACATTTTACAGAATTTATTAAACCAATTTGTTTACCAATCACACCGATTTTACAAAACATCAGCAAGACACCCGATAAATTTCACATTTCCGGTTGGGGTGTAACGGAAAAAGGCAATAGATCAAATGTGTTAATGAATGCTCTCGTGAACCACATGGATCTTAACGACTGCTCGGATTTTTATCAACGTGCATTCTATCCTTCACAAATATGCGCTCGTGGTGAGGCAACAGATTCTTGTGAAGGCGACGCAGGAGGTCCCCTTCAATCTAACCTCAGATATAAAAAGAAACAAACAGCATTTGTGCAATTCGGCATTATAAGCATTGGAGAAAAATGCAACCAAAATGTAACGAGTCCGGGTCCGGGTGTATACACAAGAGTCTCGTATTACATTCAGTGGATTACAGACAAAATGGCAATTGACTAATTAATTTTAGAACCATGAGATCATCCTTTTTAAAAGTTTCTAAATTTACAAAATTTTTCAATATTCAGTAATAATAAAGAAAGTTATTAAATTCTATCGTTTTGATTTATTCGAGCGAAATTTTAATGATGGAATTGCTGCAAAAACGTTAGTCACATTTTTTTAAATTCATAAAAATAAATGTCTGATAACAAAAGTGAAGTGTTAACTTGGATATATGTATGTATAATTGTACTGTAAGTACAAGAAATAAACAAAACTCCAAGATAAAAGTAAATAAATTAATTAGTATTTCATTTTTTGTTTTAAGCATAAAGACGATGTTTTCCAGTTACATACACACATACATAATCAACGTATTTACTTTGAAAAAGTCGAATGAGTAAAGAGATGCTGATATTAGACTAGCCGAGTTGTCCCAGAGCTTAAGCAAAACAATACCGACAGTGCTCACACCAACTTTTCCCGGTATTGCTTTAAGTTTTTTTTTTTTTTTTTTTAATCTTGCCATCTCTGAGCGAAATAAAATGCCCAGAGAAATAATCGCGTTCTTTTGAATCTCACAATCAGTTATAAACTGCTGAGTGAGTAAGACTTGAATCAGTTGAGCTTGGAACCGCGATTTGCTTGTTGTATTTGGACTGTGTATTCTAGCACGAAGATACTAAAACAGCGTCAATCAACCTGTTGGTGGCTGATATCAGGGATTTTTTATTTATTCTGATTAATAGTTCGCCGTTGCAATGAATAAAATTTCAACATGGTATATTTTTTCAATGGTGGTCTTGTTCGGCATGGTCAGCGTTCGTGCAGGTTTGTGTGAGCACTAGCACATCATTTGGAATTACAATATTTATTTGGCATTTTCTAGAATACGGCACGGAATGCTCAACGCCCAATGGATTAGAAGGTAAGTGCGTACCGATCTCATCGTGTGCCGATATAGAGGCCCAACTAAAAGAGATTCAGCCTGGCAGAGCACAACTAACGATGGAATATAAAATCTTTTTACAAAAATCCGATTGCGGTGAATTTGATGGTGTGGTAAGGGAGGATGGATTTTTTTCTACCGTACCGGTCATATTGACTCTCCTCAACTAATTTCATTTAATCGATGATAGCGTCATATTTGCTGTGCGTCGTCTCAGATTCAGTACAATTCAAAAACAATGGAGATGCTACAGAAATTAACGTGCGGTCAAAGCACAACAACACGCGTTTCACATGGCACTGAGGTGAAGCTAGGTTCCCGACCCTGGATGACTCTGCTGCATTATAGAACAGAGACAGGCAATCGTTTCCTCTGCGGCGGCACTTTAATTTCCAATCTTTATGTCCTTACGGCGGCGCATTGCATTGCAGGACGTGAGGATCAGCTGTAAGTAATTGCGTTATTTCATTGCAAATTCATTTATTTATTCATTTATTGTTCTGCTATAGTTTTGAAGTTCGCCTGGGTGAACACAAAATCTCGACGGAAGAAGATTGCAATTTCAATGGTAAAAGAAAGAAATGCGCCGATCCTGTTAAAGATGTGCGCATCGATAAGATAATTATGCACGAAGAATACTCAACATTAGACATTTACCATGATATAGCACTCCTACGGCTTGAACAACCGGTGGAATTCACGCGTTAGTATTGATACCTTGGACATTGACAATAGCTCAAGCAACATTTTGTTCTGTTCAACAGGTTACATAAAACCGATTTGTCTACCCATTACCAAGGCGTTGGTGAATGTAAGTCATACATTAGAAAACTTCTTCGTTTCCGGTTGGGGTTCTACTGAGAACGGTTCCTCATCAGACGTGCTGCTAGAGGCACGAGTCGAGAATAAGGAGCGCGACATTTGCACAGAGACATTCCACAGAGACATTCGAAACTCACAAATCTGTGCTGGCGGTAATGACCTAAAAGACTCATGCAAGGGTGATTCAGGCGGTCCATTGCAAGGGCCAGGCCCATACATAAATCCCTATAAAATTCGAATGGTGCAATTCGGCATTGTTAGCGTGGGCGTGGTATCCTGCGGTCGCGCTGGCCTTCCTGGCATTTACACCAGCGTGCCACACTACATGCAGTGGATCACAGATAAAATGAGTGCACAATAATATAATAGATTTTTATAATTTCATTCTAATTAATTTTGCTATTTTTTTCACACAACAATATGCCATAAGAGCAAAAAAGGAATTCTTTAATAAAAAATGTATCTCTTCTCGAGTTTACTTTGAAACTCTTTTCGTACGGTGGTAATTGTGGGAGAATTTTTCATTTCACAGGGAGTTTCCTGGAATTAATGAGACTCCGTCATGCTTCCCACGAATATAATTGTATGTTAATAATTGTATTGCTCTCAACTAGAGAGCCAGAGTGATTTATCATTCGTACGAAAAATTTCAGCTCTTTTGCATGTGTATGAATGTGTGAATACATACACACATTCAAGTGTGTGACACATATTGATATTTGATGAGCAAAAAGTTTACTAATCAAGTAACATTAATTGCAGCGAGCGAGATAGTGTCTGACAAACATTCAATTGTGCGAATTAATGCTAGCATGCATGTATCTAGATACTATTTAACTTTAAGACACGTACAATACAATAAAGTACAAATGAATTTGGTTGCAATTGCGTTTTGAAATAATTTCAAGCAGAGTTGTTGATCTAATCTAAATCTGAATCATACTTTTAAGTTTATCCAAAAGTATTGTGCTTGCTTTTCAGATTGAACAGTGAGATTGAAAAATGTGTTAACACCTATAAATTAAAAATCCATGTTCAATACCTAAATATCTATTAAATTTAAGTCAACATTAATTATATAAGTTTTATTATTTGTATTTATTTGTGACTTTTATTTATTTATAATATAATGATGAGAAGTAAAAATTTAACACGCACATTTCACATATACATACATACATATGTGCTTAACTGTAACGTATGTACTTATATAATATGCCTTGTATATATATAAGTATATATGTACGCATATAAATAATATTAATGTCTACGAAATAGTCAATCATCGTTTAAAATTTTAATTATCAGTTCGAACAGCAACAAGAGTGTTTTCTGCAAATATTTTATTTTATTATATTTATTATATTTTTTTGGCTTAGGTCATAAGTTATCAGCTTTAAGGCGTTAAAAAATTTGTTGATGTATTTAATATAATAAATATATATGAAGAGGAATAAATATATTACAGCTATTATCTATCGCTAGATTCGTCTTGAAGCTACAAATAACTATATAAATTATTGTTGCAACAACTATTATTATACAATTTTCATTATACATAAGCCAAAGTTAATGAAGCGATGACAGTTCTGCCATTGAAAACAAATGCATTTTCGAATCCACTATTTTAAAAGCTTAATTAATAAAAATCTAAAAATGATTTTTATTCCTTTCGTTGCGTTTGTATTTTTTTGCAGTCGTTCTTTTTTTCAATAATATATTATTTGTTTTATCAACAAGAAGCGGTGATGGTTGTACCTATAAGTCGACCTTTTAATCTTATAGTTGAGATATGTAAAGTTGGGCTTCCACCAAAATAACAACATCGGCTGTGCTCTAATTTTGAGTGTAAAATGAATAGTACTTACATACATACATGTGAAGGATATTTTCGTAAAAAATTTGAATTTTATCAGAAATTATAATTTTCTTAGGATCTTAGTGAACTTGAATGTCAGATGTGACGTCGCCAGTTGACCTGTATAAATACATATATATGTGTAGCAGTAAATGCACACATATATATGGGTTTTCCAAATACTAATGAAATTCCCACGCGACGCCACGCCATGCCAAAAAATCTTACGAATCGAGCTGACAACAAATCGCATAAAGGCGAACAGGCAACTTCGCTCATTCAATTAAGTCGCATGGCATTGCCACTTTATAATTTTAATCGTCATAATTACATTACTTGGGTTTACTTCGAAGCGTGTGCCCTGTTATTGTGTCTCCTCGCTCGTTTTCTCACATCACATTACATGCTCACTCGCTCGCACGTTTGTTCGATAGAGTCTTGAAGGGGGTTTCCTGGAATTTAATCGCGCCGTGCATGCTAATGCGTATTGTACGCTACACCTGTTTTCGGTTAGGTATCATTCGCAGACAATGCAGTTGAGCCGCCATAAGTAGACGGCAGTGGAGCGTAACGGCCGGATTCCAACCGGGTTGGCGGCCAGTCCAGTGCCGTCGAGTCGTTGGCGAACATGCTAAGTTGCAATCTTCTGGCGAAAAAACAGCACATAAACAAGTTTTTAAAAGCAGTTTTGTGGTTTTTTGAGTAGAAATTCAGAAAAACGAGTAAGAGCGAATTGTTTATAATGATAGAACTCATCTGAGTTGTGAGCGTTTAACAGATACGGTGAAGGGGTAGCAACGTGTATGACAGTTATGAAGCTGCTATCTTCAAAAGCGCGTCTTTTGAGACTCTACAACTCAGTTCGTTGCGAGATCTTAAAGTGTTAACAGTGAGAACGTTTGTAGACGACGGCATATAATCGAAAGTGATAATTATAAACAATTTCTATTGAAATTAAATTTGCTACAAGTTTTTATATTGCTCGCATTATTAATTAGCTAGAAAATACAGTTGTTTATAAAAGTTAATTTCAAAATGAAAGCCTGTGCGGTGACCATGATGTTATTGGCCTCGTTGCTGATCCATGGGCCAGCCTTAGTCAATTCCCGTAAGAGAATTACAAACTTATATTGTGTACCTCTGAACAACATTGCAATGATCAATGAATCTTTTGTTGGACGTTTCGCAGATACAAGCAATTTGCAGACAAAAAGGATAATCAGACAGGCGTCCGATAATGCCATTAACCAGCGTGGACTGAATATACTTGATGCACAAAAGTGCGGCAGCAGAGCAAATGAAAAAGTCAGCGGCGGTGAAGAAATCAAACTGGGCGAATTCCCATGGATAGCATTGATCAAGTACGACGCGGACAATCAGCCTTTCAGATGCGGCGGCAGTCTTATTACGGAGCGTTATGTGCTGACTGCAGCCCATTGCGTTATCGGTATTTATTACGATATGTGAGTCAATAAAAAAATCATGTCTATGTGTAATGCGTTAAACAACAAAATTTTATGTCCAAAAAGTATTGGCGTACGTTTGGGTGAGCACAATATCGAAACGGAAACCGATTGCCAATTTCGAGGTAGACGCCAATATTGTCAGCTGCCGTTTGAGGATTTTGGAGTTGTTTCCACAAAAGCGCACCCGCTCTATCAGAACGGACGCATCAACAATGATATTGCGCTGATAAAACTTGATCGCAATGTCGAATATAAACGTAAGTTCGCAAAAAAATGACAAAAAGCAAAGCAAAACAAAACAAAACAAAAACCTGTTTCATTTTAACGTGCATCGTCGCATTTAAACATTTTTATTTTAGGTCACATTAAGCCGGTTTGCCTGCCAATAACGCCCAGTTCAAGAAATTTGCCAGACGATCAGCGTTTCTACATAGCTGGCTGGGGTACCACCGAGAAGGGAGACACCTCAGTTGTGCCAAAGAAGGCGATTGTTCAGAAGAAATCACTCGATGTTTGCCGCAGCGCCTTTCAAACGGCACCCATATCGAACAATCATATATGTGCCGCCGGTGAAGGCATCATTGAGTCCTGCCGCGGTGATTCTGGTGGACCACTCTTCTTTTTGGTGCCGTACAAGAACAATTTGCCACGTTTTACACAATACGGCGTTGTGTCGTTTGGCGGCATCCTATGTGGCCGCGATCATGCTCTGCCTGGTGTCTATGCAAATATTTTAGATATGTTGCCCTGGATTACGCAGAACATTGACTAACGCACGCTAAATATTCACTGAGAGTCGTCCATCATGCTGTCCATCCATATATTTATATTCAGCCTTATTGTAAAGTAAATAAATTCTATTCATTATTTTGTACTTGTATGTTTTCCATGTATGATGTACTGATTTGGATTGGACATTTGAAAAAACCAATCTCGGTTTCCCATAAACAACAAGAAAATTCCATTACGACCTGCACTTCCTTATATTAAACTCAAATGCCAAAGAGCTTAAGGCCATCGAAGTTAGCAAAGAGTATAAACGGAACTTCTTGGGAAACATCAAAAAGACTTACAAAAACATAAACAAAGATGGAACTTTATTGTTTAGAAAAATATTTTCAATGCATTCAAAATGCTTGTAAAAATAAACTTTATAAATGAAATATTTACAGGAAGTCCTTAGATTGGCAAGAAGCATTTGTTAATGGCCAGTTTTCTCATCGCCCTATTACATTTTACTTAGAAGCCGAAATATGGCATTATTGCAACTCCTCATGCATTTTTGGTTACATTTTTCAAAGAATATACTAAAACCATCTTGGACTTGAAACAGCAAACGGTATATTTGGCCATTTATAATGTAATTAGCTATTAATAAAATTCGATTCATTACTTTACGATGTCCAGTGGTATTTGAAGCCTTTGTGTTATTTGAGGTCAAGTTAATTTAAAATTTAATATTAAACTTGTTTGCATCAATGAAATATTCTTCAATTTAAGTTCATTTAGCTCAGCGACTGAGCCGTGGGTTTTTTTCTGGCAAGTTTCATATGAATCAGTTTCAAAATAAATTATTATTTACTTATATTCATTACTTGCTTTTTTTTAATTACTGCTTTTAATTACAGCATTTCTCGCGAAAAGACTTTACGTTGCGCGTCTGCTCGGCTTAATGTTCAGAAACGAGCCACGTACAGGTGTCTTGATACAAATGGCCAATACTGCCATAAAAGCTTGTCGGCGATGTTTATCACATGTGCACGCTTTTAGGGAAACAAAGCCGCTGCAATTTATCATGATTAGCGGACAATAAAAGGTTTTGCCATTTATTGGACATTTTTTGAAGACCCAAAATACTAAAATGAAGGCAGTTACGAAATGGCTGGCGTGGTGTTGAAACATGAATTGGATACGAAGTTTCCGATTGGCATTGAAACTGTAACAAAAATAATATATATTTTTTTTTTGTTCTTTTTCTAATGCAAATTTACTAACTATAATTGTTTGCATTCGCAGCGTTATTTACTCTCTTTCCATGTGGTTTACTTTACCGTTTCTATACAAGTTGTCGGTCGGTTTGCTGGCCAACTTTATTGCATCGTCGGTTTCATTTAACTTGGATACGCTTTTGTAACATTTTTGTATGCTCGAAGTGCTGACATCATTTTATTACATTCTCATAAATTTGCAGTCTTAATTGGAATACTTCCTTTCCGGCTATAACCGTATGTGAGATTTACAATGGCGAGAAAATCTGGGATCTAAGTGAGGCCGAGTTTGGAGCCGAGCATGACATGCACATCGATGACTTCGTTAGCGAGGTTGTGTTCTTTCGCGGCGTTTGCAGCAGCTGCGAGCAATGTGAGACACTGTCATGTCCTTCGAATTTCACACAATTACTGGATGTGGTGCGTGCGAACTTGAATTCGAATTCAAATCCTTAAAGATATACTTTTTGTCTCTTTGCGCCAGTTTCGCACCAAATGCAATCAGCTGATCAATAACTGCAGTTATATTAACAAGATCTTCAACTGCTGTGACTTTTTCTTGCCTGTACCCACCGAATACGGCATATGCTATTCCTTCAACTCACACCAGGCACGGTAAGTGACATTGAAAATGAAATTTGGCGTTGAACTGCAATGAATAAAAACCAAAATCACTTTTCAGCAAAGTGCCGCAAGTACAGTTCACGAATAATCGCATTTCCGGCGCTGGACACTTGCGCTTCAAGGCCGCCGCAGATATCCAGCTGCACGTCCATCCGCCCATTGACATACCGTTTCTTTACTCGGAGGGCATGATCCGTGAGACTGTGCTGCTGGGCACCTACAAAGAGCTTATACTCAACGTCATCGAGGTTTTCAATCATGAGAGTGTGTCGGATCTTACCCTCGAGCAGCGTCGTTGCCGCTATGCAAACGAGCGTACATCGTGGAGCCGTCAGGTGAACATTTACGAGTTCTACAGTTATTCCACGTGCGTTGTGGAGTGCACAGTGGCACTCCATTTGGCACACTGCAATTGCACCACACACTTTATGACGAAGCCCGACAAAGGTATGTATTCCATAAGCCTAGATACAAGCACTTTAATAACAATTACGTCCATGCCAGACAAATTGCCAATGTGCGATTACCGCGGTCTCATGTGTCTTACAGAGATCCATGACAGTTTGAACAAGGAACGTAAGTCCTGTGAGTGTATGAGCTCTTGTGAAGAGCCCGAATATAACATCATTTACAACTCGCCGGATGAGTACGTTGTCACTGAATTTGTTCATTTATCTCAATATTTAAAATCAAAATTCATTCTCTCCCTATCAGTGAACAAGAACAAGAGGACGAAGTGTCACATATTAAAGTTGCTCTTGTGGAGTTACCCACACAACGTTATGTCCGACGTGTGGCAAAAACGCCTTTGGATCTGCTCAGTAAGCTCAGATTGTTTGTGCGCTGTCTAGTTGCAGCCAAATGTTTATTTTTATTACCTGTGAATGCTTTCAGTCTCCGTCGGCGGCATTGTCGGTCTGTTCTTCAATACTTCGGTGCTGCGCTTGGTCGAGTTGGTTTTCCTGTTGCTCGAGCGTCGTAAGCTTTTGTTAAGATTTCTTTTCCACTGGTGGTGCAGAGGGTCACAATGATTGGAATTTGTGCTTCAAATAAAATATTATCATAAGTGTATCGAGTGAATGTATTCGTCAACGAAAACTCTAGAATGTACTCAAATAAAAAGAGTAAAGACATTTAAATAATGAAATCTTATTTTGAGTTGTTATCTTCGATATGCACACAATAACACCTGTTGACACTTTTAGCCCACTCAATTCTACTAAAATTGTTGGCCGTTATTCAAGTTTATTTACGTCATAAAAAAGCAATGCATTCGTTCAAAATTTGATTCATAACTTGTTTACGTTAAAACATCATATGTACGTCTTTAACCGGTCTTTTTATTTCAAAATATTTTAATTTATCAAACATTTTTTGTTATCAAAATATTTGAGTTTTTTCTTTTAAAGCCGGAGTAGACTAATCAAGTCATGTTGAAGGGGGCTTAGCGGAACACGTTCCACAGAGATTAAATGCATGACTTGTTCGCAATTCTCCAATTGGAATTTAAAAATTTGGTTTACAATCATAAAAAATCTAGATATAAAATCTTGCAATTTTCGAATGATTTATTGGCGATTTTTTTATCATTATTGAATTAAAAATAGTTTTAATCTTTTTTATTTTCCTCTTAATTCCTCTTAAGTAGACATCGAATTTCAACACTCATACGACAGACAAAACGGTGTTGATTTTTGACGTACATACATACATAAAATACAACAAAATTATTACTCCTTTTATTTAAATTTCAGTTTTGAAAATTCTCATGTTCTCAACGCTGTACAGAAATCATAGGCCCACAAGACCACAAAGCATTGTGTTGCCAACAGACGAAACTCTGATAAATCGCAAAATGATAGATTTTGAAAAGTGAAATGCTTCATGTCTGTCTTCATTGTCTGAGACATATCACTCAGATCTGCCCAACTGTACCTCCTTTCCGACCTGAAAGTGCTAAAAGGCGCTAAAACTAAAAAGGCTTGCAGCACTGTTTTAAGCAGCTGACTCAAGCGCTAGCTCAGCTGCAATTTAATTGTTATTGTATTTGGTAAAGGCCTGTCCACAACGGAACTAATTTTAATTTAGTAAAACTATACACTAAATGCGGGACACTGAGAGGAAAAACTAAAGGCACCAAAATGGCGGACAACGTCGTTGAAATAAAAAAAATTGGCTTAACATGTTTAGAAGTATGGCAAAAAGAGGAAGAATCAGGAAAGCTTTTAACGGGATTCAAACAGTTAGATAAGCAATTGCTTGGCGGCATTGGAATGCGCCAAATCACCGAGTTTAGTGGCACTCCTGGAACAGGCAAAACGCAAATGTGGTAAGGTTAATCGAAAATATTTCAAATACTTTCAATAATTAAAAATTATGCATTAAATTTTAGCTTGCAACTATGCTTAAATGTGCAGATTCCACGCTCCGCCGGTGGTATAGGTGGTATTGCAATGTACATTGATACTAGACAAGATTTTAATCCACACCGTCTGCAAGAAATTGCACGACATATGGAGGTACGTTTTGGGAATATTGCTAATATAACGGCAACTGATATGCTCAATAATGTGCACCATGTGAGCTGTGGCACGTTTGCGCAACTAAGTGCAATCATCATGACGCTGCGTCAACAACTGTTGGAACGAAACGTGTGTGATAAACAATTCCATATATAAAGTGTATTTGACCACTTTTAACTATCTCTAATTCTCTTACCAGTTTAAACTAATCGTTATTGATTCACTTTCATTTTCTTTGCGCATGATTGAAGACGTTTTTGAACGCACGTCGCTGCTTTATGAAGTGATGCAAGAGTTAAGAATGTTGCGACAGGAATTCGATGTTGCTGTAAGCAAAAATAAAAAAATAAATGAAAATGTAATTAAGAAAGTTAATAATAATTATTTGCATTGCAGTTTGTCACCACAAACGAAATGACGAATCGTTTTACGCATGGTAGCTGGCAGATGGTGTCTGCTTTGGGCGACACTCATGCGCACGCGATTAACACCCGAGTGTTGTTCTTTCGTACAAGCAATGGCCCCTTTAAAGCGGCGCTGGGAAAGACCATTAAAACAGCAAAATATATTGGAGATTTTGAAATTAAAACAAGAGGCTTGCGAGGTGTTGCATAAATTCAAATTAACGTAAGTTAAAATGTTAAGTTAATTAAGTCAAACCGAAACCGATTCAATTTCCTAAATAACATAAGCATATCATATCAATCATTGAAAAAACCCTAATTGCCACCCAACGCATATGAAATCCCAATGCTTAACTCATTCTTAATTAAGACAAGAAAACTTTATGAAAGCGCAACTCAGAAATAATATACAAAAGTTACTAAAATGAGTTAAATAAAATGAAAGCTTCTCTGCATCAAATAAAAGTAGTCAGGAAAGTAAAACGAAGTTCGATTTTAACCTGATTTACTTAAAATTGATCCAAATAATTGGCGAAACTCACAGTGAATCTGAGATAATAACCATCGGTCGATTAAATTTTTGGCTTACGATAATTTTCATTGAAGATTGCACCTGCCAATACAGATGGAGTTTTACTCTGACCGTTGCTTCATTAAGTGCATGCTGAGTAAAATGGAACACGGCAGAAGAGAACATACACATGCGTATGTACATACATATTAACGCTTCCTGTGTCCACAGCCATATCAGTTTTTCACAGATTGACAGTCGAGTGAGCTTGATTTATTTGGTCAGCGTTGGAATGTGGCAAAGTGTAAAAAATATTTACACACTTGAAGTCATTCAAGCATGCACAACACTAGGCTAAAGTGTTGTGCTGTGTTGTGTTAGTGGTTGTGCATAGAGTGGCGGGGAGTGGTGTTGGTGGCGGCTAATTCAATTTCCACATGGCAGGTTGAGCGCATGAACAGCTTTAAGCAGCCTGTTTAGCTGCAGTATGCACGCTTAATTGGTAATGCGATCGCTTTTATAGCCATACAGTAATTCTCTGTATTGGTTTGCCACACCCCACGCCTGTTGCCCTGCCCGCACCCCACTGGCGATTAAAAACACGTTGCACAAATAAGCGCAACATACTCAACGACTTTGTCTTTTAACCGATGTGTTTGTGTCTTTCGCTGTCTTTGCCACGATCGCTTGTCACCACGCTCAGTTGGCTAGCGCATCTCGACAAATCCCATTACGTGCAAACCGTGGCCGTGGCGAACTATGAATGCATGCATCCATTTAGACAGCGAATGGATATTGGATCTTTGCCCAGCCCGATGTAGCCAACGATGACATCGGGTGAAATGAGCCTGGCTTCCAGCGGCGCGACTTGTCGTTCGAACTTAATTGCTTTGGCTCCGCTTATGACTTTCGTGTGCAATACATCGTCTTTGTTGTCGACTATGAAGTCTATGAAGTCAACGTCATGTGTAGTTGTTGTTCTCATTGTTGGCGTTGCTCGTGGCTCGTTGCTCGTTTGAGAGTAGATATTAGAAAGTAACTTTTGCGAAAAAGTTTATGCGCTATCAGGCTCGTCGCCATCGTCATCGTCGTCGTCGTCGTCATCATCGTCATCTTCAATACGGCGCTAGTTTCCACGCTTTGGTGGTAAGCCTGTCATAAATTTAGAAAAAGTCTCGCGCGTCTGGCCTCATCTTGGCCTCGAAAACAGTAAAGAAATTAGGAGCCGACATAAAATTTGTTCAGAAAAACGCCTGTGAAAATTTAATTGTGCACGGGGGAGTCGTAAATGTCTAAACCGCCTGCCAAACTGTTGGTCTGTCTTTTATCGGCAAAAGTTCAGTGTACACCGACACATTTGAAACTAGAAATGAAGCACTACCAACTACCACTGTATACAATTTTGGAATTCGATCGAATCGATACAAATACCTGTTATCGCACAGCGCGCTGGAGTTCAACCGGAGAGCAGAGTTCGCGTCGGCGATGGCAGGCAACGATAGGGCGGCGCAGCTTTCCGCTACACCGCCAACACATTGGCATCGACTCATTGCTGCTGTTGGCGCTGTGGCTAATACTGTTGTCGTTGCTGTTGTTGCTCTTGCCACAAGTGTCCGTTGCCGAGATAATCAAAAGTTGTGCGCCAACGTCACTGCCAGCCAATGAAAACAACCAATGGCAAAGCTTTGCAAAAAGGTTTCGCTAACTTTATTGTTCTGAGAAATTGTTATTAATTGAGTTGTATGTTGCGGTCGAGTTGCAGCGATGCGATGCGATGTGATGCGATATCTTACAGCAACACACAGTTCGCGCAACTACACGCTGTTTACTGCAAACCAAGCCGTAATTTTTCACGAGCTCGCTGCGAAGATCGCTTGCTTGTATGAAGTTTCTAATTAGCAGCATCACTGCTTGCCTCTTGTTTGTTCTACGCACTCGTGTCGCTTTGCTTAGTAAATCTTTGCTAAACTGTTCATGCAAGTCACACGCACAGATGCACAAAGCTGACATTGCCTCAAACAATTGTGAATGTGCAAACAAAAAAACCCAAGTAAAAAAAACCGTTGCTAATTTGTTGTTGAAATGCTAATATGAAATCCTTCAATATATGTTTTTATTTTTAGCTTTCGTTTGTATACTCATATATGTATGTATGTAAATAAAACAAATGACATAAGAAACGCGCTCAAATCAAGGCAAAGATCGCAATCTGTTTGAGCCAACATGGAGCAATTCGTTGTTGACTGATCGCGCACGCAACTCATAAAGCCACATTTCGCTCCAACTTAATTCCAGTCGCCATAAATAAAGGCAAATTCAGACGGATTTGCATAATTTATGCTCATCAATTAGTTGATTAATTTGCGTCGTGTTTGGCAACGACGAAGAAGATTTGCACAGAAATTGAGCTTAATGCGCTTGTCTAATTAGATAAATGCGCGACGTTAATGGCAAATCATTTGTTAAGAAGCGCGCGCGGTTGAATTTTTTCTGCTTTTATTTTGTTTTATTTTTTTTTCTTACACTTTGTTTTTGTCTTCTCTTTTTTTTTTTAAGTTATTGGAAAGTAAGCAAGTTGAAGTTAGCGTATGAATGTAAAGAGAGAGGGTAGCGGCGCCAGCGGTCGACACATTGATTGAGAAGCGCTGAGTCTGAGGCGGCAGCAGTAAAGTCGGTTTAAATTTGTTAACTGCGCTTAAAAGCACCGAATGATGCGAAGTAGAAGAAGCAGAAGAAGGCAAACAACACGAAAAAAAAATAAATAAAATCACGCAAAAATGGGAAATTGCAATACGTAAACGCCCATTAAATGCATGTGCGGCTGCTGTGGCAGGAGTCAATTTGTGTGAAGAGAAGGAGGCAATGGAGGCGGTGCACTTGAGCAAGAGACATGACTACAGTGAAAAGCAGCAAATCTTAAAGCCTGACAGGCCGAGTACGCCGCGCACTGGCAGCGCAATGTTGTTGAACGTGGACAGGTGCGGTAGGGTGGCTTGTTTTTTTATTTTCTATGCGTTGGCAACTCAGCATGTCAGTGTGCTTGTGTATGTGCATGTGTATGTGTGTGCTTAAGCATTTCTAGATTCGTTTTCAAGTAAACCGTAGTTTGCTTCTTATTTTTCTTTTTCTAAACATTTAACATGAACAACGAAAAATATTTTAATTAAAAACTCCTAATCGTGTGCTAAAGATGTTTATCTGCAAGCCAAAACGAATTCGATGTGAAGAGATTTGTGGCGCTGCAGCATGTTGCATGCAACAGCACACGAGTGCCAACGAGCGGTGGCATTGCGGGCCGCGGCCCACAACGACATGTGTCGCATTGTGCGCATGTGAAAATATATCAAATCTATTTAAGATAATTTCGAATTCAACAATGTCGACAAGTACGGGAAATGGCGCTAAATTGTTGCCGTATTTTAGCATATTTCTCAAGTAGTGCCGACGTCGACGTTTGTCGCCAGACTCTTTCGTTTGCTCGCATCAGCCAAAAATGGCTACTACATAATTTTGTTGCTTTTGCTGTTGTAGTTGTTGTTGTTGTAGATGTCGTTGATGATGGTCTTGTGAATTGCTGGAAAATTAAGTTGTTTTGCATAAAAACGCAATAAAACAAAACAAAAAGGAGCAACAACAATTTGATTAGAACACGACAGACGCGCACGACAAGCGACAACACAACGACACTAACAACAACAACAGCGTCAGCGTCGACGTTGTAGATGTGACAACGAGGATAATTTCAATTTGTAGCGGGCGGCAATGAATTTGCAAAAGGCTCGACCAGGTGCGCGGCTCGTTCGGTGCGACAGTGGCAACAATTGCGACGATAATGCGATGTTTTTCTTCAAATTGCCATGCGTCATTAAGTGGAACTTCTTGCAATTGCATTTGTTGCTGCTACTGCTACTGCAGCGGCTGCTGCTGCTGAGGATATTATATACAATTGGCATACGATTTGCTGTCTTGAGATGTTTGTTGCCGGTTGCTGCTGCTGCTCGCACGTTGGTGAACGACAGCGTCGCCGCAACGATGACTATTATCAATTTAGCTTGGCTAATTGGTTTCAAATTTATGGACCTGTATTTGATATTTATGTCGTCTTCTAGCCACAGACACAAACCACAACAGCAGCAGCAACAACAACAACAACAATAAACACAGCAACGTGTGCAAGAGCAATGGCAAATGTTGCTGGTCGAGTTTCACGTAAGCTAAACGCTATCAACAGCAACATGGTTAGTCTGTTGTATGCTTGGTTATGCTTGCAAGCAAAAATGCCATGAAGAGCGTGGGGGTGAGGGTAGCGGCAGTGCGCTGTTGTTGTGGAAACAACGTAATTGGCTTTCAATTTGCAGCAAATTGTTGCAACAGCCACGACAGCAACAACAACAACAACAACAACGACGGCAACAAGCAGAACAACGCCACGAAAACATATTTAGATTATAGACGGATAATGTTTATGTTGCAGCAATCTTCATGTGCATGTCGAACAGTGAGACAGACAACGATGAAAACGACAACGACGACGACGACGAGTACAGTGTTATTTTTATTGTTGTTGCTGTTGCCGCTGCCTCTTTGACTTCTCTCTTACTACTTGTACAATATTATTAGCATTGTTGTTGTACAACAATTTCATAAAGGGCTTTACTATTCATATCCGCCGTTCTCCTCAGTTCAACCAATCGCTAATCCGTCCGGCGTTGCATGTCGTTTGCCGTTTGTGCCGTTGTCAGCCAAAGCGATTTCAGTCAATAATTTTTGTGAAATATGTGTTTGGCAGCCAAACATTGACGAAGGATGCAATGAAAGCAAAGCGCGCGTTAATTAAAAAGCAAACGGCACACACACACAAACACAAATTCCGTAAAAGATTTTTGTCAGCCTATGTGTGTGTGTGTGTGTCTGTGACTCAGCAGCAAACAGAGTGCAACAGAGCAGCGCAGCTGGCAACATGTTTTTTCACTCTTCACTTGGATTTGTTTTTTTTTTTCATTTTTTCGATTTTATTTTGGCACAGCAATTCAATTTTGTTGGTGGGTAACCAAATAAACAGCAACAACAACAGCAAGCCTTCGTTGATGTCAACGTGTTAGTTGCCGTTGCTTTCATTCGAATTCACTTGGTCGTTTCAAACAATCAACAGCGAAATTCCCAACATTTTCGCCTTCGAGGTTGCCTGAATTTACGCACAATTTCGTTGACAGTTGTTAACTGAAAGCTCCGCTTTTTGCGGTCACTCGGCTTGCTCGTGTCTTTTGCGTGGTATTTTAATTAGAAACCGAACATTGCAAATCGCATGTTCGTCTCCGGCCAACCGGCGCCCTCGCCATGCCTTTGGCAAAAACGTCGCTTAATCAAACAACAAAACAAAAAAAAAACCCTTTTAAATCGACGCTGATTTGTGCTTGTTTTGTGCTCAATCTTATTGGATTTTTCATTCAATTAGCAAATACCGCAAATCGCAAAACTATTTTTCACTCGAACTCGTCTGAGAAATGTACAATAATTTGATGGTTCTTTTTTTTTTCTCTCTCTCTCTCTCCCTCTGCCTTGCTTTAGACAGACATGAGAAGCAATTTTTGTCGGTGGGTTTTTTTTTCTTTTTGCTCTTCTGTGGAATACATATTTGAAAATCATGAGTTTTTTTATTTGTATTATTTTAATGCTTTATTCAACTTGTTGTAATGCTAATTTCACAATCTAACTAAAAGTAAGTCATTGTGGGCGCCTAATGTTTAATAAATAAATATTCAACTACAAATGCAACTAAAAATTAATACTTAAAAAATGTACTTATCGGAAAACGTTTGAGTAACATTTTCGTTGCTAAAACATTGAAATACAATTCTGGTAATTCAAGCAATTATTATTTTACAACATTATTTACAAACTTATTATTAACAATAATGCGCTTGCAATAAGCTAAAAATAAGTAGAAAACGCTTACACATTAAATCAAAGCAAATTCACTTTGAATATTTACAATTACAAGAGCTAACGGCAACGTTGACGTCATATTTTTTATGCATTCGCTTACGTTCGTTTACGTTTAATATCACACTGAGTAGGATTACATTTCGTTTCGTTTAAATTTGTTGTTATTTTTTTTTTGTCTTTTTTGTTTTTGCGTACTAAAATGCTACCGAATAAATTAAGCTACAATGCAGAATGCTTAAAAACTATTTAAACAATTTATTGCAGAATTCTAACTAAGTTAAAAAAAAAAAATAAAAGCGCCTTTTGTTAGCGCGCACTAAAGGCTAAAACAAATCGTATATGCCACGCCTCTTTACCTTTGCTCAAGCGGCGCTCTTAACTCTAACTCTAAAATGCATAAATTGCGAGGAACCCATTGAAGACAGACCGACCGCAATGATGACGACAACTCCGAATTCCGACTACCGAAAGAACTTTTTGCGCATTGAGATCATTGCCACGTCATCGTCATAGTAACACTTTTTGGCCTGTGTCACTACACGACCACCGTGAGCACGTCTTGTTCATTGTCGCAGGCCGGCGGCGGCATTGATTTGCAATTGATCGAACGCTTGCCAAAGTCCTTGCGCGGACTATCGAGCGAGCCGACCGTATTCTTCTTCATGTCCGAGTTTTGCGTTTTATGCAATAATATCTGCGAGCCGCGTTTATGCACCTGTTGGTAGCTCTCTTTGCCGCTCGCCTTGACGCCGACACCGACGCCGCTCACATCCAATTCGCGTTCGAATTCACATGGCGGATACAAAGGCTGCGAACGATGCATAGCCGAACTGGAGGCTGCGGCCGCGGCCAGCGTGGAAACGGAAGCCAGCTCAGGCGCAGGATTCAGGCTGAGTTCAATGCCATTGGCACGGCCCAGTGACGTAGTGCTGCCTTTGAGCGGATTCGTGTAGCGGCGTAAATTCTCCTCGTTCTGTAGATTGTTTGATTTCTCCTCTTCGTGACGCAAAGCATCGAGCGAGGGTGTCAGATTCAAGCCCGAAGTGCTGCGGAAGGCAAGACGCTGCTTCCAGAAGAGGCTAATGAAGATCGCAAAGCCAACGAGCACAATGAAGATGCCGCAGAGCACGCCAATGAGCAAACTATGACTGTTGCCATCCGCGATGAGCGCCGTTTCAACTTTGACCTCAAGTATCGACGTTAGTGCGGCAAGTTTGGCGGCATTGTGCAACTCATTGCGCCGTATGCCATTCAGCTGACGTGACGACAGCAATTCGCCGAGCAGACCGATGGCAATGGGCAGCTGTGCGTCGTTGGGCTTCGTGGAAGACTGTTGAAACACAAGTGAGTAACGGAAGACAGTGCTTTGTCAATGCAAATAATACTTACCACAGTTACTTCGACGGTATCGTTGGTGCCACTCTTCAGATCGCATATTACGATCAGCATGCCCTCATCGCTGGGCCGCGGCAGCTTCACAAGGCGCGCTGCCAACAGCACACGTATTAACGAGCAGAGTCCCTCCACGGATGCGCCTGTGCCCACACGCTCTACATCAAGCAATATCGACAGACGCGCACAGTTGTCATTGAGTTGTGCCTGATTGGGCCAGCAGTTCGTGTGCGCCGGCAGCCGCGGTGGCGCGACACGACGCGAGGGCTCCAGCGCACGGCAATCGCCGCGTACGCTGCACGGCGGCGAGAGACATGTTTCGCTCAGCGCCGGCACGCACACCTCATGCTGGCGACAGACGCCTGACAGATTGGACGACTTGGAGAGCGCATCCACTTTGAAGCAGTTGGGCAGACCGCACCACAGATTCGTGCAACGCGATGTGCCATTCTCGCAGACGCATGCATTGCAATACTCCTCCGTCTGGCCGGCCAGCGCTGATTCCAGCCAGTTCTGGCTTTGATTGAGTGCCGCGTATGGCGAATTCGAGTTAGTCGAGTTGATGCACGCTGATTTCGGATCGGAGAGCACTGCGGGCAATGCAAACAAAAAAAAAAAAAATCAAAAATGTTATAATAATTAGAAAATGTTTGTCTACTGTGCAACTTTAATGTTACTTACAAATCTCGCAGCGCAAGCCATGTCGTCCCGATGGGCAGATGCAGCTGTAGCCGCCGATGCCGTCAATGCAGGTCGCGCCGCCCTGGCACGGCTGTGGCGAGCATTCGTTCACATTGATGCGACAGTCGGGGCCCGAGAAGCCCTGCGCACAGACACAACGGAACCAGCCGGCGCCCGACTCACAGGTGCCGCCATTGTGGCACGGCTGGCCGCGGCACTGATCGATTGCCTCATTGCAAAAGAGACCATCCCAGCCGGGCGCGCAACGGCAATGCGGCTGCAGGCCTTGTTCCGGTGCGCCTGGCATGCATGTGCCGCCATTTTGACACTGGCCGGCGTAGCAAACCGTGGCGCGCTCCGAACATCGTTTGCCTGCAAGAGAAAAACAACAACAAGAAAGATGTGATTAACTTTAGCCTCGCGTTAATACACTTCGAAGCAAAAACAGACAGACATGTTGCAATTATTTCTACTCGCATTATGAGCTCTGCCACAAATGCAAAGCAAGCGCCAAACAAAAGACTGAAGACACAAACTTATAGCGGAAGTATTTATTGCAAAATTGCAGTTTGCCGCGCACTAAGTAGGCGTGGCATTAATTCCCTTTTTTTTCATATTTCCTGCACTTTTCAACTAATACAATCGACATTCAACTTGTGAAATGTATTAACAACTAAAAGCCACCAACAATTTGTGTGGTTTTTTTTTCTGTTTTTGTATTTTTTATTCAATTTATATTTTTTTGGTAAAAGTTCGCCGACAAAGATCGATTGACTGAGCACTAGAATTGAAAAGCATAAAATATGCAAATCCAGCGCGCACATTTTGGAGCCTTTCAAACCGGCGATTAATCAAGCCAAGGTCTTGACTCAGCGCGGGCGATTGAAAACGTAGCAAAGGCGCAAGTCGTCGAAGTGGAAGTCGTCGTAGTCGAACGAATGCCGCTGCTCGCTGCCTGCTGCGTCGCATTTTGCTTTATGGTTTTTCAGATCGTGGTAGCATATAACCACAATGACGATCATGTTGATGTTGATGACGACAACGACTGGGAGAACGAGCAAGCGAGCGGCGAGGGCGCGGGCGTGCACACGCTGTCTATGAACGCGCTTAGACGAGCACTTAGCGTTTGCGCCGTGCGGCAAGTGCAGCATGAGCATGAGTTCGAGAGCAGGTTTTCCCAGTTCGTTCGTGTTGTTGCTTGACTTCGTGCACTTGTTGCAGTCAAGTCATTTGTGCGCTTTTTTTTTTATCATTTTTTTGGCTTTGCTTTGCTGCTTAACTTTGTTTTTGTGCTGAAAGCAACTTTAACTTCAGCCAGCTTTGACTTCGACTTACCTGTCCAACCTGACATGCACTCGCATGTAAAGTCGCCGTCGCCGTCAAGACAAATTCCACCGTTTCGACAAGGATTTGGCGAGCACTCGTTGAGATCTGCGCAAAGAACGAACAGACGAAAGATAAAAAACCAAACCAAAAAAATAAGCAAAAGGCATACAAAAAAAAAGTGGGGGTAAAAAAAGAAAATAAGAGTGGTTGCCAACGCACAGCAACTCATACAAATGACTTGGTTAAGCAAATTTGGTTTAATGAAACAACTTATTTTCCTCGGCTCTGGCATGTTTGCCTTTTTTACGCAATACTTACTGTGCTCGCAAAAGGTGCCAGTATGTCCGACATGGCACTTGCAGAAGGTGCCCACCTCGCTCATCTCGCAGCTGCCGTGACCGCTGCAGGGCAACGCGCTCGCCGTGGCATTAGCAAAGCAGCCCTCTGTGCGTGCGAACGAGACAAAAGTTGTTGCAAAGATTAAGCGATAAGCATGGTTTTTTCTTTGGTATTTGTTTTTGAAGATGATTGACAACACTGCTTACCATTGCATGGCGGCTGTGAGCAGAGCGGCCGAATTTGCTCGCAATGCTTGCCAGCGCGATCCGGCGGACAATGACAGTAATAGCCCTCGGGCGTATTCAGACAGCGTCCTTGCAGGCACGGTGATGGCGTACAATAATCCTTGGCCTCCTAGGACAGTTATCCAAAGTTATGAAAAATACACGCAAGTTGTCGACTAGCGCACACTCACCTCACACAGCGAACCAGAGTAGCCAAGCGGACATATGCAATTGAATTTGCCCACCATGTCGACGCATTCGCCGCCATTGCGGCACGGCGAATTGGCGCACTCATCGATATCCGTCTCGCAATCGCGGCCTACGAAAATGCGAACAAGCAAAGGTACGAAATAAATTCTTCAGTTGAACGAAATAAATTGAAAGCATGGCAAATCGTTAATTAATGCGCAGCTGAAACAAACGCAACAGCCAAATATGTTACAGCATGGCCGAAGCTTTTATGCGTTACGTGCAGTTTAACGTAAACAAAAAAAAATATATGCATTGAACTTGCGTTACAATGTTAGAAATCTAAGCGCAATTGCCGTCGCCAACTGGCAGTGTTGGTCAATAGCTCAACTTTGCGCTACAGTTGATTTCATATACTTCAAGAAAGACTCAAAGCGTGATAAATAAGAGAGAAGAGATCAGCGCAACTCACCCGTGTAACCCGTTGAACACGCGCAATGATAATCGTTGACCAAATCAATGCATGTCGCACCGTTCTTGCACTGACCCACGCAATCGTCCAAATTCAGCGCACACGTCGGGCCGCCCCAACCCTCGAGGCATTCGCACGAGAATGCGCCCGGCAGATTGATGCATTCGCGTGCATTAATGCATGGCCCGATGCTGTTCGCGGCATTATTGTGCGCCGAGGCGGAAGAGGCGACCGCCGTCAGTGCGGCAATTAACGCGGCTGACGTGCTTCGATTAGCGATGATCGAAGCCACAGTGGTGCTGGTGCTTGTGCTGGTGGTCGTGGTCAGTGTGGCGGCGGCGGCGGCAGCGGCGGTCGTTGTTGTTGTCGACGTTGTTGTTGTTGTTGTGGCCGGTAGAGGCGTCGGCGCCTCGCATTCGTTCACATCGAGCTGACAAATGTCGCCCTTCCATTCCGGCGGACATTCGCAACGAAAGCCACCGATTAGATCGACACAAGTGCCACCATGCTCGCATGGACCGCCGGCGCATTCATCGATGTCTGTGCGAAAATATAAAAGGGGCGAAAATTAAAGAAGTAGAAGAAGATGATGATGAATAAGTGATGATGTTATCAGAAGGTTTAAGTTGATTTAAGTGTAGGGTTTTTGCTCATGTTGACTTTGTTGTTGTGAAGTAGTAGTCTGTTTTGGCACAATCATGTCAACGAACCAACCGACAAAACGACGGTCTTTTTGACGAGTTGCTGTTGCCCTTGCAGCATCGTTTTATTTGCTTTGTCTGACGTCGTTTATCGCTCGCTTACAATCTGCGGACACGCAACTCATTTGTTTGCACGCTGATAACGCTGATAAACGAAGGGGGGGCGTGAAGAGCGGCAGAATGAAGTAAACTGCATTTCGCATTATTATTCATTGAGGCCATCAGCGTCACACTTAAACGTAATAAGGTCAGTCGTGGCGGCTCATCCTTTGCTCATTTGTCAAAAATTTTAGACATTTTTCTTTCAGCAACGATGCGACTTACATTTTTAATGCCACCGCCGCTGCCGCAGTTGTTGCTGCTTTGTGAAGCGACTACGCCAAAGCGGCAAAGCGTTGTTGGTTGTTGTTGGTGTCGACAATTTTGCATTCAAGTTGGCGTTTGGCAAGTTTGTTTTCAGAGTCTTTTGTTTGTTGTTTGTCGGCGGCAGCGTCGGCGCATATTGCAATGCTATGCAAGTTGCAAGTGGAAATCTAATTAGCTTTTGATTTTTATGGAAATTGCGCTGAACGGCCTGGCATGCAATTAAAGCGAGAAAAACTCGTAAACAACGCTTGGACGTACAAAAGATTAGTAAATCGTGCTCCAATAAGAAAGGCAATTCGTTATGCGAATGTTTATACGCTCATCCGTTCGGTCTTGCGGTCGTTCGTTGGCTTGTGCATACAACTGCTTGCCTGAGTGGTTGCCTGTCTGCCTGTCTGTCCGTCGATCTGTCGTTCTGTCTGTCTGTGCGTGCATTCATTTCATTTCGTTTTTGATTGGTTTCAATTGCAGCGTGTACACGCGTTTTAGCTTGCAAAGTGTTCGATTGCATGATGATCGACAACAACAACAACAAGCACAGCCATATCAGCGGCAACAACTTGTTGAGCGTTGAAGAGTCGTTGTTGCATGTACGCGTGTGTATGTGAGCAGAAAAGCAGCAGTGTAGCAAATTAAATCAATACTCACTTATTTCGCATGTTGGGCCCGTCCAGCCGGCCGCACAGCCACACGTGAACTCCGCCAGTGGCGGCGTATGCGGGGGCGACAATAAGCCGCTCATATTAACGCTATTATTCATAGGCTGCTGTTGCTCACCGCCACCCTTGCTCGTGCCCTTGAGCGCTGATAGGCTGGCAATCGAATCACGTCGTCCAATCGGTTTACCCATGGCGGAACTCATGCCACGCATTGCCCGATATGTCGGCAGCGTCTTTATGTTCAGCAATGTGCTCTCCTGTGGGTTAACAGATCGTTGGTTAGATTATAACATAGATTTAGCGTAAAGCGTATGGGAAATGTGCCGGCAACAATAAATTTTATCATTAACAGCGTGAAATTCACACTGTTCGTATTGCATTTAAAACTGAGCACTCAGCAATGGCCATGGGTCTGAGACTGAGACTGGGACTGAGACTCACCTTGAGCGTACAAGTGCCACCATTCTTGCACGGTTGCGTTGCGCACGGATGCTCGACGATCTCGCAGCGTTCGCCCGATAGGCCCTCAGCGCAAGTGCAACGATATTGATCAGGTGCAGTATTCTCGCAAGTGCCACCATGCATGCACGGTTCATGGGTGCCGCAGTAATTTAAATCTGCAACAAAAACGACCACAACAAGAATGAAAGAAATTCGTTAAAGCAGTTAATGACACAATCATTTGGCCAACTGAGCAGATCGCGCGGTGTGCAGCACAGTTTGTAATTGGAAACTCACCTTGATCGCAGAGTATGCCACCCCAATTGGTATCGCACACACACTTCCAGGCGCTGCCATTGCATGAGCCATGCTTGCAGCCGGGATACACTTCACATTCGTTGCACAGTGGACCGCGCCAACCGAAACGGCAGCTACAATGTTGGCAACAAAAAAAAAAAGAGAAGAGCGAAAGAGAAAGGATTATGGCAACGCTCGTGTAAATGTACATGTATCTTTCGTTGTGTGTTGTGTTGTGTTCTGTGTCTGTACTGAGTGCGAATATGAGTAATCAGCAAATCGGTAGACCATGAACCTAATAGCCATAAATATGCGGCAACACAACTCCTGCTGCGCGCATGCAGCACACCAACAAGCAAAAAAAATTAATTAATCCTCACGTGCAACATAAAATTATCGCATGCAACAAGGCTGCGGCGCACAGAATTATTTCTACGTTCACGTCTGTCTCTTATTGGAACTTGGCCGATAGCAATTGAAACGTTTAATGTACGCTTGCCTTGAGCTTGCACAAGCCTGTTGCTGTTGTTCGGCTGGCTTCGGTGCAAGGATCAGAGTTGAAAGCTTGTCTTGTGAGCGGATAAGTTTTCGAAATAAAGCGCGAAACTGTACATGCAACAAGCATGCAACATGCGACGTTCTGCGATAGAAAGTAGCTAGATAAGTGTAGTGCAGCAGCCGCAGTCGCTTGAAGCACAACGTGCGAGAAGAGTGCGAGTGCAAGTGCTGCCACTCCATGGCTTTTGGTGTAATGGCATAATTTATGATTTCATTACAGTTTCCCGTTTTTAAACGCACGAATGATTACCTTTTTTTTCTCGTTTTCTGTTTTCTGCTCAAGACAAATCAAGACCATTTGCCAATTGGCCTAAACGACAACGAGCAACACTTTCTAGGCCACGCTAATTGTTGCTATTTAGCAACGCAATGCAATTGAAGATGCAACGAGCTTAAACTAGACGAGCCAAAGCCACAACGGTCGTAATGAAATCACGGCCTCACGTATTCCGTGTTACGCCATTTACAACTTGCCAAAAACAAAAAAAAAAAAAAAAGCGCACAAACTGCAAACAGAGACAGACACTTGGACGGACAGCAGCAAGGCGAATGAACGAATGGACAGACAGACAGACAGCAGCAAATGCTGTTTTTTTTTTTTGGCATGCCTTGCTGTGCGCCACAAGCGGCAAAACGAGACGAAACTGTTTGGCGTCTGTGGCAAACAACATTTTGTGTGTGTCTGTTTGAGTTGTTGTTGTTGTTGCTCTTTGGTCAATGCTCTCGCCGCTTTGCATACTCATTGGGCGTGTTCAATGTAATTAAAAGTGTGCATACTTACTCGCAACCACCGGGTCGAGCACACCAGCCGTGCCCGGAATCACAGCCGGGCTTGCATATCGCCTGTTCGCAATTCTGTCCCTGCCAGCCATTCAAACAGAGCTTCTGACCCTCGGGTCCGCATGTATGATGACCGAAATGATCGTCGCGTGGTCGGCAAAAGGTCGTGCAGGTCGTATTGTAATAAGTATCGGCACATTGGACCCGGACACGATATGTGATTCGTGCATTGCTACCAATGTGATCCAGAGTCTTCCATTCGGGTGAGGGTAAAATGACGCCCGAGTATGATGTCTTCTCAATTAACCTTTCCGATTCTGCATTGTTGGTGGTGTTTTTTTTTTTGTTTTTGTTATTCGGTTAGATGAGGAAATGACGATCATGGTGGCATTCATTGTTGTTGTTTTCATTGTGGTGGTGGTTGTTGTTGTTGTTGTTGTCGACGTTGGCGTCCAAAAGTTGTCGACACAAGTTCAAGTAAAGTTCCACGATCATGTTGTCGTTGACGATGTTGTTGTTGGTTGTTGTTGTTATTGTGAGCGAGAAAAAGAAGAATAAGAAAAAAAAGCAAACAAGTTAAGCATTTTGTTGGCAACATTTCTGTTTGTTTTGCTTTGTTGTTGTTGTTGTTTTGCTGCAACTTAGTCTTGTTGTCATTGTCGCTATTGACGTTGTTGCTGTTTGTTGTCGCTGTTCGCTTTTATTGTTATTATCTGCTTTAGCTGTCATGGCTGCCAGCTTTGAGCTAATTAAGCCAAAAAAAGATACAACGCCAACTTAGCCAACTTAACTGCATAGAAATCCAATTGGCATTGCATTGCATGCGAACAATGCCAATTGCATTTGCACGTCATTTAATGTACGTCTGTCCTTTGTCCGCGGTCTCTATCTGAAATGGCTACCGCACTTACCTGAATACGATGTGTTGTACATGTCCAACGCCTGCAATATCAACGTAAACGACTTCTGCAAAAGAGATGCGAATAGTTTTTGTATTAAAATTGAAATTTGTTTTAAAAGAAAGCAAAGTAACATGCCAAGTAAAATGCAAAGATCGTGCCGTGCCGTGCCGCCTGTTTGATGATTTCGATTTTAATGACTAACATTTGTTTTTGCTTTCGAGCCAATAAAGACACTCAAAGTTAAAACAGATTCTAGTAAACCAAAAAAAGCAACAAAAAGCGATCGAACACAGAAGATTTCGCATTGTGTCTGAGCAAAGTAATTAAAAGCGGAATGTCTACGCGCCACTGGACGCCAGGAAATACTCATTTAGTGTATGGCGGCCATGCGACAACTCTACGAGCAGACAAAGCGGCCGGGTGGGTGCAAGACGACGCAGCCGATGACAACTGAATGCGCAAGCAGAAGAAGAAGCACGGCAGGCAAAGCATGAGCAGCACTATAGTGTTGTAGAACGTCGACTGACATACATATACAAACATGCATATGTGTATGTATGAAGTGCATGTGATGACGCCGCTGCTGCTGTGGTAATGGCGATCAGTCTAGATTCATGGCAGACGGCTTATGGATTGTCATAGCATACTTTCAATTATGATTGGCTTAGCTCTTGTTCTGTCCATGTGTCCATTTGTTCATTTGTCTATTTGTCCATGATATGATGAGCCAAACTGATCCGTTGCGCTTGTGTGTTCTTCCGGTTTGAGCGCACGCGTCGCGCTAAATCTTGTTTTTGTTGCTGTTGTTGTTGTTGTTTTTCTATGCCACAATTGGTTGGCGCAAGAACGGAAGTGTTTAACTAAGCGACGCGCATTAGCTTCCAACAACATGCAACAACAAATACTTCAATGACAATATAACTAATTGATTATATTTTCAATGCAATATTTCATTTTGTTTTTGTTTCGCTATAATACATGATTTCGTGATTGAATACAAATGAGTCAAGTATGAGCATTATTCGATTGTTGTTGCTGCTGTTGTTGTTATTGCAGTCAGCGAAAAAAATCTCTGCACAGTTTTTGGAAAAGTAGAGCAACCGAAATTCGAAGACATTCGCGCCGTTCCAAGCCGATCCGAGCTGAGCCACGCTGCCACTCAAAGCACTTGAGGCATGAAGATTGCGCAGCGCACTCGAAAAGAGTTTGTCAAGTGAAATTGTTTTTAAGATTTTTTTTTCAAATTTATTTTTTTCCTACATGTTTTCATGTTTAAGTTGATGTGTCAATGGTGCTTTTTTTTTTTTTTTGAGTGAAGTTTTCTTTACGAAGTTTTTGTTTTTGTGCTTGACAGTTACATTGAAGTAGTCGCAGACTCAGCAGAAGATGCTGTGGCAGCAACCGAAAAACCCATGTTGTACAAAAGCACTTGAGGCATTTTTATTAAATTTTATTTAGTTTTTTTTTTGGTATTTGTTTGTTTATTTGAACGCTTAAGCGAAGCATGTTCATTCACTGAATGAGTGTACGAATGTAGGACAATTGCCGCCATCATTGAGAATCATTCGCATGACATAACAAAAAAAAAAGCAACAAAACACACAACAACAACAACAAGATATTAGTTTATATTTGTATCGACAAATAATTTAGTTGTGTCGATCGAATTGATCGAGTTGAAGTTGTTTTTGTGAAAGGCTTTGCGAATCGTACGTTTTGAGTTATGCTAACTTAATCGACAGCAGCAAAAATGCACAAATTCATGCATTTAGTAAAGCTTTTTTTTGTTTTGTTTTTTTGAATGCCGCAACAAATGAAACAAATGAAAAAAAAACATATCATAAAATAAGAGATTAAACCAAAAAGCAACAACAACAACAAAAACGCAAAGTCGCAGCCAAAGGCAATGGCAAAGGCAAACAGAAGAAAAACGTAGCAAGTCAAGTCGAACCCAGTCGAGACAAGGTAATGTTCCCACGAAACAGGTTGTCCGCACTTCGGGCCACGACACTCAATGCGACGACTGCGACGACGACGACGCAGCGGCAGCAGCAGCAGCTTAGAACCAACAAGCCATGAGTGAGCTCGAGGAGCCAACAACAACGACAACAACAACAGTCAGCGCAATCGGCAACGACAACGGCTGCGACAGTCCCATTCAAACTGACATGTTTGTATGTTAAGAACAAAGGAGGAGTGGTGGCAACAGTTGTGGCAGTGGCAGTGGCACAGCTTCGAACTTTAAGTAAACGTCGGCACATGCGCACATTTCAAATATACATAAGTCTATACCACTTTACACGCCTTACCTTACCCCTACCCCCCCGCCGACTTGATCATTTCGAGTCACATTTGGCAGTCAGTCACAGTCGCTGCTGCGCAGGCGTGTAAAATTGCTCGCACCAAACTTACATTTGTTAAAAGACACACGGACAGACAGACAGACAGATTCATAATAAAAAGGCAAACAAAAACAAAAAACGTTTTCGTTTCATTTAAGCTACTTTGCCATAAAGTCTCATTTCTTAACGGGCAAAGCAAAACGGCAAACATTTTTCGGGCCTCAGCACATGTGCCATGTCAGTTATGCATGTATGTATGTGTGTGTGTGCATGAGACGATATACCGCAACAAAGCGCTAAATTACGCGTTGCTTTTTTTACTCGCGAAATTTCAGCAGAGCGGCAACACTGAGCTTCGGTCAGTTGATGGCATGGCTTTTACATACTTACACATGTGTGATCTATGAGTAATCTTCATCATGTTTGTTTATTAGTACCTCCTAAGCCCGTATTATGTTGCCTGCGCTTGGCTTGTCTTGTATTTTCTTGTGTTGTGTTGTGTTGTGTTGTCGTTGACGCTACTTAATTAATACAGGTTTGGAAGTTCAATTTAAACCGAATTTCATGTCGACTTTGTGGGTCTTCATAGCGCGTCACATTTGCGCCAAACCGAAGGTAACCAAACATGACAACAAAAACAAAAAGGTTTAATTACTTTTCGTTGTTGTTGTTGTTGTGGTCTGTTTTGTAGCCACGCACATTGGCGCTACATGAGCCACAACAAAAACAACAACAACTATTAAGACTACTTTAGTTGCTGCTGCTGCGGCTGCTTCTTCTTCTATATGGCCCGATCACACAACTTAAGCCGATTTCATTTGTGGCGCTCGTGATTTATTTAAAGTTCTTCGACTTCTCAATGTGCGCTACCTCGCGCCTCTTTTAGTTTTAGATACTCTGATTTGCTACGCAGTTTCATGCCACTCAAAGGGGCGAAGAAAAATGAACGAAAAAAACAAAAAAAAATACAAACCCAAAAGATGATTCAACGCATTCCTTAACACGTTGCTTGGCTGGCTTAATGTAATCCCGCTGCGCTGCGCTAAGCTGAGCTGAGCCAAAACCGCCGCCAACGAAGCCAACATAAAAATTTCAATCATTATTTAAACATAACTTCGCATTTGGACACTTTAAATGATAAGTTTTTTTTTCATTTATTATTATTATTTTTAAGCTTTTTTGTTGCTTTGGTTTTTTTGATTGAAGTATTCAAAATATTTTTGGTCTCTCTGGGTTTATTTTTTTATTACAATTACTTTGAGGCCTTGCAGCATCGACGCAACCTTAGACTCATTACGATTTTACTATTTTGAATGCTTATCAACATGTGCTCGTGTGCAAGTGTGCTGAGCCGTGCCGTGCCGTGGCACATCTGCCATTGCGCCAGGGCCGCCAACGCAAGCCGCGCCTTATCAGCCAGCGACGTTATTTGGACGCGTGCCAAACACGCGTCAATGGCGCCATGTCGGTTCCGTTCGACGCCAAGATAGGCTTGGGAAACACATGCAATCGCACACACACACTTTGCTACAAATTATCACCTCTGCCTTTGTAACGCATTTGTGGCCTCATTTCAATTTGCAATCAACTTACCGTCCAACGGAATGTGAAGGGCAAGACGATTGCGCCCACGCCGGGATCGCTCAGCACAAAGCTTGAACCGCCGAGTATCTTCGTCGTTGAGTTGCCAAAGGAACAGCCTGTGGACAGACTCGCGCCCTGCTCGGTCGTCTGGTATTCCTTGAGGCACAAGCGAAAAGCCGTTGTGCAGGGCGGGCAGGCTGCAATGCGAGAAGGGATCATTGTTTGATTGTGCAACTTTCGGTCTTTTGCGTCACTCACCTGTCGTCTTGGTAGTACGCG
This sequence comes from Phortica magna, assembly GCA_037044515.1. Classification (NCBI taxonomy): domain Eukaryota; kingdom Metazoa; phylum Arthropoda; class Insecta; order Diptera; family Drosophilidae; genus Phortica; species Phortica magna. Next base: position 88,202 of record JBAMBP010003079.1, on the reverse strand, counting down.
ACTCCGCGGACACGCCGCAACAATAGCCCGACAGCAGATGACTATTCGTATTGGAGATTTCGAGTATTTCCAATTCGAAATTGCCAGCTGCGGATATCTGCAACAATTTGAAGTAATAAAAATATGATTAGTTGGTGTTTTAAAGCACTTAAATTTTGAGGTGTATTGTCTTTAGAAAGGTTATTAAAATGAGCCCTTATATCTTAACCGCCTTTTCCATCATCTAATATAATTTATTTCCAACCACTTTTATTAACACTTTCTACGCTTCCTAGCTCAGTCTATTACTTCATCACACTAGCATCCCTGACCCCATTAAGGGAATTGTTTAGATGATCTATTACATTATTTGCAATACTTTGTAAATGATTTATCCAATTTTAGGCATTAATAAGACAGTTTTTCTTTATTAATCATTAAATCAATATCAATTTTAAGATAAATAATTAAAATACAAAATGAAAGTTTTATTCGCAAACTCATTTAAAATTCTTTTGACAAAATTATCTTTGTGAAATGGTTTGTAAACGTAAGCAGCATAAAAAACCTTTAAAAAAATCGAAACGTTCCAGGAAAGGCAAGAAGAAAAAGTTGCCCGCACGTCGAACCTACAAAAAGTCCAAGCCAAAGCCAAAGAGATGCGCCAAAAGAACAACGCGGCCAAAAGGCAAGCAACGGCGAACCGCCAAGCAGAAGGCGCCATGTGTGCGAAGACGCTACAACGCCAGCAAGAAGAAGCCACAAGTCATCCGCGGCAACAGAAACTTGGCACCAACATGTCGGCTGGCCAAAGCCAAGTTGATGCCACCAATGAAGCACATGCAGATGCCACAGCCAGTGGCAAAAGCGGACAAGAGCACACAAGTCTGCCTGCAGGATCTTGAGCGGCACTGTAGGCGTCAAAACGCCATGGAAATGGCCAGCTTCGATCTATATGTGTGCCACGACCAACGCGTGCAACAAAAGCAAAATGCATATGGCAAACTCTTCATTAAAGCAGCGATGCCGCAATACGATTCAAACATGAACTTCGACACGCAAGCAAAGCAAAATACTTCACATGAAAATTTCAGAACGCTTGAAAGAAGGAGCAGGACGAGATGAAGTTGATGGTGCGCAAACTATTTGTTATTAATGGTTTGAATTAACAAGAAAAAAAAAATAGGAAAAAGCGTTAACAAGCAACAACAACAAATCAATCAAACGCTAACGAAGAAGTCGGCAGCGAACTTCACTTTGTTCCGCCGGCCGGTGGCCAACGCTGCCAGTGCCAGTGGCAACCTGGCCTAATAAGCCACATGCGGCGCTTTGATTGGAAATGCTTAAGATTTTAATTAAAAACAAGTGAAGAAGAAAATTGCTTTGTATCGAAAAAAAAAAAATAAGCACTTTTTGATAAATCTTTTGTAATAATCAAACATAAAAATAATGAGAAATGCCAAACGATTTTTCTACTCTTTCAAAGCGACACACACAAAGGCCATGAATCGAAGCTCGACTTGTTGGCCACTTAAACGAAACGCAACGTTGGCTTCCAGCCGTGGACGCAATTTGTGTGAAACGCCGAAAGTAACTTTTGGTCGCAAATCAAGCTAACAAATAATATACGGCAGAGCGCACATTGGCTCTGAAATTAATAACGCATTAGATAAAGTCTATTTTGCGGCATGAGCTAATCTATTTGACAATCTCGGCGCAAAGCTTCTTCAGACGCGACTGTCATGCACTTTAATGTTTGCTCATAATTTAACAACTACACCCATGTGCATGTGTGTGTGTGTGTGTGTGTGTCTGGATCTAGACTACCGTAAGGCAGCGACAAAGTATCGCCAGCCACTTCGCACGGCCGCTTTATGCAAATACAACACCTAATAGACTTTGCAGCTCAAAGGAGTCAAGTCAAGAAGGTGTAGCGAAATAGCTAATGACACTTAGGTGTTTTTTTTTTTGTGTGTGAGTGTCGGCAGCGTGTTGACGCTCATGGCATTTGCCTTGCTGTGCCGCTCCGTGCCGTTGAGGATTATTGGTTCATATTTCAGTGAATTTATGTGCGCGACTGAAATGAGGCAAAGTGCAGCGCGCAATTGGCTGCCGATAAGTTTATGGCATATAAATTGCGTTTTAAGCATTTACGCTCAGCATACAGAGATACAGATACAAATACGCGCGACTGGCAGTCAGCCGCTTTTGAAAAATTAACGGTAGTTACATAAATATGTAATATTCATTAGTGATGTGCGTTGATGCGACATTAGCATTAGTTAGGCGCATGTTTAAGCATATTGGCAATCAAAGAAGAAGCAGCAGCGGCAAGAAGAAGAAGAAGAAGAAAAAAAAAAATACGCACACAAATCAAAATAAGCGCAAATGTATGCGTTTTTTTTCTGCTGCTGCTTATAAGCGCAGTTTGTCTCTCTGTCTGTCTGTCCGTCTGTCTGTCTGTGCTATGGCCACTGGCAGTTACATGCAACAGTTGCCGGCGCGTTGTTGTTGTTGTTGCTGTTATGTTTTCTTGCTATCTTTATGGACCATTACTGTTTTAATTCTTTCCTTGTTTTTTTTCTCTCTCTCTCTTTTTTTTTAACGTATGTAAAAAAAGATACAAGCGAAGAAAAAAAAAACACACATTCGAAGTTAAAGTATTTTTTCTGACTTAACTCAAGTCTCCACCTGTGCGACTTGACTTGACTTGCAGTGTTGAAAGCACGTAAGCAACATATATAAGTGCACGTGTGTGTGTCTGTGTGTGTGTGTGTGTTTGTGCAGCGGCATTAAACAAAACAACTGAAAAAAAAAAAAAACTTGTTGCACGAAAAACTCAAACAACAGCAAACAAATCTTGACTTGAACCTTTCGTCAATGTTGCCGAAGAGTTGACCAGACACAAACAAATGTTAAGAAAAAAAAAAAGAAGACAACACAACGCCACGGTCAAAAGGAGCACAGCCCGTGTAGGCAAGGGAGCGACGGGTAGCGGACTGCAAAGCAAAGCAGTTAAGGCAGGCAACAATCAACGCTGAGCATCGTCGTGGCTCGTTGATCATGCTTATAGATCAATCAATGCTGCTGCTGCTGCAGCGGCTCATCTTCAACGGCTGCCAACTGTGGCTCAGCTCAAGCCGAGCTCAACAACAGCAACACAGGCACACAAAGCACAAAGCAAAGTACAGAGCTGAGTCGAGCTGAACTGGACTCGCGTACACGGACTTGGCAACGGAATGCTGAGGCCAATTTTTTACTTCTTCTTCTTCTTTTGCTTCTACCAATACACCATGTCGTCGCTGATTTTTAAGACGCTGATCATCATCATCATCATCAGCGTTGTGTTTTGTTCTGTTCTGTTCTGTTGGCTGCCACGATTGAAGAACGCATTCGATTTGCTTCGAATAAGTACGCTGTGAGACGACGGCCTGGCCTGATTGGATTCTTTGATGCTTTAAGAACCGGTTTGATACAACTTCTTGCATATTCTATTTATTTAACACATTTGCTGCACACACACACAGAGAGATAGAACTGCCATAAATGGTACGTTGCACAGAGCCGGACTGGTTGACTGAACGGCTGAGCTTTGGTAATCGTGGGTTTTTTTCTTAACCGTTTTGATGTTCATTCATTAATAACGAACAATTATAAAAAGCCGTAGAAATCCTTGTTCCTGTGACTAAAAATAGTCAGCGTACGCACTGACGACGAACATTTACAATTGCAATATGCGCTAATGAGTTGAAATGATTTTTTAATTAAGCAAAAACATGTCAATAAATGAAGCGAAAAAAAAATATGAAATAAAATTATATAAGGCGCCGCTTTAATGAGCCGACCAGACACGACAAGGCAAACCAAATGTAATACAATAAAAAAAAATGGAGAAGAAAAAAAATCATATATGATATGTGTTATGATAAAGTGACAAGTTTGATCGAATCGCAAAACACACATTTTGCTTCCGATTGCAAACGAAACGTGGGAGCGAAATGAGCTCAACTCATTTAAGATTGTACAGAGACAACAACAACAGCAAAAGCATTTCACAATGACATTCAATAATATCATCTCCATTGAGCTCAGCTCAGCTCAGTTGGATCACATGCCGCGCTGAGCCGAAACGACGCATTTGCTGCCCTTTCGAATTCGCGCAAAGGCTTCAGCTTCAGCTACAGCTTACGATCAATAAATGTCAAGCTTTATGAGCGTTTCGAATGCGTCGTTGCGCTTTACTTTACGCATGTCAACTGCGCAACTTGGATGGTGAAACGCCGAACCGTACAAAAATAAACAATAATTAAAAAAAAATCTTTCATAAAAAAAAACTGAGGCAAAAATATAATTCGACACGTCTTTAAACTGGGTCAAAATGACAGGCAACAACAACAAACATTTTTTAGTATTTTTTATTAGCTTAGGCAACGAGAATTCCTTGAAAAAACCAACACACACACACACACAACTAATATTTACTTATTGACTTTATTTGATTTGCTTAATTAACTTCTAAATAGTTGCTGCAGCAGCAACAACAACAACGGCATTTTATCGCATTGCAAGCATCTCAAAAGCAAATGAAAAATTAGAGACGCAAAGGCGAAGAGTTAAAACCCCAAAACGGCCATAAAACAGACAAAGTCGTTGGTCGATGCTGAGGCTGAAGTTGAAAGTGGCAGCGACCGACGCGTTGGTGATAAATGTGCATAATCAATTTGATTGCTTTTGCTGCGCTGCGCTGCGCCAAAGAATTTGTTGCCACTGCCGCCGTAAAGGAGCCAAAGGAAGCATGTTGCAGTTGGGCAGACAGACAAACGGACGGTCGGTTAGACAGCCAGACAACTTGACCCTGAGCAAAGCAACAAAGAGCAACTGAAGAAAATAAAAATAAGAAAATAACGCGTTGCACATCAATCAGCAGCGTTTTTATGCGTTTTCTCGTATTAATTGCCGCGCCAAGAACAAAACACAAAAAATATATAAAAAAAAAAACAACAAAACCGATTCGTGGGAATTGGCGTTAATGTTGTTTAGTCTACAGTGAGCACACGTTTGTTGTGACAGCACTTATGCATACTATGAGTATTGTATTTGCTTTGAGAGATGAACAAATTTGCTCAAACCGATTTGATTTTCTACGAAAAGAAATATCAGAAAAATAATATAATTCTTGAAATCGTATTTTCTTATATTTTTAATATTAAATTATTATTGAAGAAATCAAATATTCTAATTAATTTTTGAAACATTTTTTAAGAGTTATTATTATTTCCAACTTATCCCAATGCCAAAATGATGCATGAAAACCTGGGCGAGATACTCCTTTTATTTCAGTGATTGCTTTGGTCTTAAAACTTTAACAAATTTTCAGAAATTTAATATATCATTTATAAGGCATGCAGAAATAATAAATCTGATAATATTATTATTGGAAGTATGGAATGCTCCTTCAAGTACTTAAAACACTTATCCCGAAATTAGTATTTTCGTATTTTACAAATAACGCTAAAAGTGAAGAATTCCAACTTCTGAAGAAAAGCGTTCCCACAAAGAAGCAAACTAATTACAAAAGCCATGCATGTTGAACAAGCTGACACATCGTACACCAAAACGACGCCTCACTGTCACATGTCATGTAATCAGTATTGAACAAATCAAGCAATTTAATTTAATAGCTCACCTTATTGACTAAGAGCAGTAAAACTAAAACGATTAAGTGGCAGCGAATTGTGGCAGCAACATTTGATTTCAATGTGCTCAAACTCAATTCATGCCACCAACTTCTGTTCCGCCTCCGCGTCGCCTTCATCATCATCGCTGTCGTTGTTGTTGTTGTCATCGTATTCGTCATCAATGACATCGATGCTGTTAATGTTGTTGTTGTTGTTGTTGATGAAGATGATGTGTTTGTTGTTGTTGTGTTTGCATTAAACGGTTTTCGCCGAAAATGTTTCGTATACATTTTGGACATATTTTCTCAGCGATTTGTTTATATTTTTTCTTAATTGTTTTGTTAATTTTTTAGTACACTTTTTACTGTTATTGTTGTCTGTTGTCTGTTGTTTTTCGCTGCGGGCCTGAAGCCTTCACTTTACTCAAACTACTTGGCTCTTAAGGCCGCTATAAAATACAAAATTTGCGCGTTTTTTGTTGTTGTTGTTGTTGTTTAAGGCCAACGCAGCGTTTTATGTAATTAATAATGTTGTTGCTGCCATAAGGGCGAACTTCATTTAATTTGTTTGATTTATTTTTTATTATATATTCAACACACACGCACACACTGACAAAACTATAGTATATCAAAGCAATAATTGCACTTCAATAACACAAATAATAATTGCGCGACATTATTTCAGTTTTATTCTGTTTTTTGTTTGTGTAGATTTTTTTTTTTTTTTTACTATTATTATTAATAATTTCTTTGCGCAAAGATGCTTTTGCGTTTGCGTCTTATCGTAAAACATTCACTTGTGCGATCGTTGCATGTCGTTGCTGCGGCTGCTGCTGCTTCTTCTTCTTGGGATTATTTCTTATACAACGATTTTGATTTCATAGAATTTCTTTTCTTATATGACTTAAATGCAATGCACTCAATGCAACTTGTTGTTGTTGTTGTTGTTGTTGTAGTTGTTGTTGCTCAGCAGTTATTGTTGTCGTTGGCGTTATTATTTATTTGCTGATACAAATGCATATATTTTTTTATTGTTATTATTGTTATACATATATATTTTTGTTGTGATTAAATTATTTCCTATAAACAAGAAGAAGAATTTCATTAAATAAGTAACAAAAAATACAAAATGCAACAAAATGTGTAAGAAAAAAACAACAACAACAACACAGCTGATCAACGTCAATTGACACGTTTGTTGTGCTGTGTTGTGTTGTTGGTTGTGTGTGTGGCAAGCGCGCACGTGAGGCAAGAGTGCCGCGCGGCAACATGATGCTGTCAATTGGAGTTGCAACCGCAACCGCAGCAAAAGTCAAACCTAAAACGTAATCGTTGAGCAAATGCAATTCAATTTAAGCTAATTTAATGCTTTCAGTTGTGTTGCACAAACACTTGTTGCATGCACTTAGTGTGTTGCATGTTGCTGCGCCTGCGCCTGCGCTCAAATGACGCATTAACTTTGCCACAACAACAACAACAATGCGCCCCTGACTGTCCTGTCGCATTTGCCTGCGTTGCTTTGCCCCTTTGCCCCTTTGCCCATCCGCCTGTCCGTCGCAACAAATGTGTTGTCTTTAGGCATATCAATTTGCATCTTGTGCGCATATTAATTTACTCTTGACTCTTATTCATTCATTCATTGCCACAAACCCTCCCTCTTTCCCTCCTTCCTTCATTCATGCTCATTCTTCGCTCGTTCATCATATCTTTTTCGTTGTTCGCGCGGCTTTGTCTTTCGATCTTCAATTCGTCTGTCCGTGCATTTGTCCGTCTTGGTGTTAATTGCCCATTTAATTAAGTAATTTGCCAACTTTGCAACGGAAGTCGTTGACTTTTGCTGCGTGCGAAAGAGTTGGCATAATCTGCTACAGTAGAAGGTTTTTAAAGTGCAACACTTTAATTGATACAGATTTGTTTTATTTATTTTTTTTATTATTATTTTAATTAACATATAAGCAATAAATGTTCTAAAAAGCAATAAAAAAAAATGCTTAGAAAAATTTCAATCAATTAAAATCGTAAGAAAAACTTCGATTTTATGGCAGCAAATTTAACTTTAATGGTTGACAATAAACAATTTGTTCTGTGCCATGCAACACATGTCGTCACTGTAAAGTGGAGCGACCGTGGCCGGAAGTGCTGCGTTTGTGCGTCCGTTTGCCTACTCACTCACTCACACACACACACTCATACAGTCACTCTTTCGCGCTGCCCGCACACTTGTTCGCTCAGTCGTTCGTTTGCCTGCTGCAAAATCATTTAACAAATTTGCCATACAGCATCGCAGTCAACCACAACTGACTCCAATTGAATTGCATTTGCATGTGTGTGTGTGTACCGTCGTTCCCCCTTTGCACACACACACACACACACGCACAGACATATCAAACGAAAGTTATACACTGTTTTCAGAACATTGCATGATGCTTAAATTTAAATATTTCATTTCCATTTTGTTGCATTTGCATTTTGATTTCTGGGATTCTATTTTTTTATTGTTGTTGTTGTTTTTGTTGTCGTTTTTTATCATTGACAGCTTTTGTTCGTTCGTTGTGACAGCGCATATAGAAGAGTGCGCGCGCGAGAGAGAGAGAGAGAGCGAAAGACAGTGTTAGTGGCGATAAAATGCAGCTAAATATGCTTACTTTTTTTTTATTGAAGATTATCTCAGCTCTCTCACGCGCTTTCTTATGCTTAATGTCGACTTTTTCTTTATTAATCTATTTATGCATGAATTTACTTTTGTAAACTTGTGTTCACATGCATGTTTTGTTGTTGTTTGTATTTGCGTTTGTATTTATTTACTTTTTTTTATTAGTTATTTTTTTTTTTTATTACCGTTGCGATTTCCGTTTCCGAGTTGTGTGCGCACAATTCACATTTCACAATTTCAATACAAATTTTGTTGGTTTCGCGATTTGTTTGTGCACTCCAATATCTCTCAGCATCATTATCACAGGCACAAAATATGTATCCACAACAACAATACCACAGTCTATACGTAAATACATACATACACACACGCATGCACGCTGTTTCCAATTAGACTTTGTGCTGCGTGCGCCGCTTGAAGATTTCTTTTCAATTCTTACTGATTTCAATGCAGACGCCGGAGCGCGTAGAAAAAAAATACAAATTTTTTTTTTTTGTGACGTTGTTTGTTGTTATCTGACGCGTTGTTGTTATTATTTTTACGCTGCTTCTGCTTTTTTACTCGTGTTTTGCTTTTCCTTTACATATATGTATCTGCTTCACTTGTATTTCAGCAATTAATCAATTCATCAATTGTATGAACACTTAAGAAAAATTTCTACAAAAAAACACTTTCACATTTTTTCTTATCATTTCTTGTTTTTGTTTAGTTGTTTTTGCTATTTTGCGTAAATTTTTCACAAAACTCCAATTGGATTTTTCATTGGAATGAAATTTGTTTTTCGTTACTTTATGTGCGTGCATTACCGTTCGTTTGCCTGCAGGAGCATAGAGTAGGCGCTGCTAATTTGTGTAGAACACGTTTATCACACACACCGCACAGCTCAAAGCACGAAAAGCAACTAACGCGAGCGCGCACCGAAATCCTGCGGCAAATGCCCTGCGGCGAACGAATGCCAACGAAACAACGAAGTGAAACAAACAAAACGAGACGCGCACGAATGCAAACTGCGCCGAATGACACGGGGCGGAGCGTTAACGAGAGCGCGTCGTTGCGCAGCCGAAAGAGAATGACACACACATACACACACACGCACACAAGACGACACAGCGGATGCTGTGTGCTGCTTCGGGTGGTTGTTGACGTCGCTGCTGCGTTTGCTCAGGACCGCAGTGAAACGAAAATCGTGTCGCGTATTCTCACACACACAAATGAAACAAGAGTCAACACGTCAAATGCTATCAGCGCGCTTCCGTGTCTGTTCGCTATGGGCGCTAAATGTAAACTGGGCGCTGAAACGCCGCTGGCTGTTTTTGCCACCGTCGCACAACAAGGCAAAGCGAAGCAGCGCACGCACGTCAACAACTCACTGAGCTCGTTTAAGCCAAACGAACAAAGAGCACAACTAAATGATCTCTAACAAGAGCATGTCGAAGTGTTCTCTTGAAGCAACTTGCTCTTTGCTTTTGTCTGCTCTTTTGCGTGATTCTGATTGGTCAAATTCATGCTGCTTTGGCAGATGATGTCTTTGTTGTTGTTTATGTGTGTGTGTGTGTGTGCTTTTTTGGTGGCTACAATGCACGCATGCGCATGCGTAGAGTTGCCGACGCTTCGGGCCACGTTTTTATGATTTCAACTTAATTATATTTATTTTACAGCGCGACTACTATGCCGACTACTGAAAGCGCACTACTGGTGTTTTGTTGTTGTTGTTGTTGTTTTTTTTTATATATACTACGAATAATTGGAGCAACCATCGTTGCTGGTATGACGAAGACATCGACGTCGACGTCGTTAATGATGCTCGCTCGCACAACAACTAACTGCATTACGGTCAGCGCGCCCATTATGGCCATGTTGCCCGTTTAGTGCATTTTACTCGCAAAAGGTGCGAAATGCCACAAATTAGTTAATGACCATTTGTGTTGACCGTTTCGTTGTTGTTGTTGTTGTTGCTGCTGCTGCTGCTTCTTCTTTGCTTTTTGCCATTACTTTGACATGCACCGTTTTATGCTGCACACAACAACTGGCATGTCGATCGCTGCCGCTACCGCTGCCACTGCCAATTATAAAGAACTTAAACGTATATAAATCAAATTTGAATGTCGCTGCAAAAAGCTATCGCACATTCAGCACAGCATAGCACAGCTCAGCGTTGGCAGCGTTGACTGTCACGCCAAACTGGCATCGCCACCAACAATGAGAACAACAAACAAACAAACCCAAAAAATCCAAAAGACTCAGGACACAAACTGTTGTACATATACTGACGCAATTACAGCATGTTACAACAACTTGCTTGATGCCATCCGTCCGTCCGAGCGTCCGTCCAGCCGTCCGCTTGGCATGTCTATGACTATAAAATATATTTTATGCTGCGCTTCTGCCACGTCTTCTTCTTAGCAGCTGCCAATGTTGCTGTTGTTGTTGTTGTTGTTATTGCTTCTCATATTTGGTTATTTTTGTTGTTGTCTCGTTGCAATTCGGGGTTTTCGGCTTCTCCGCCTATCTGAAATATCAGATCATGTCGCATTGCCGCAAACAGATTTTTCTACTTATTGTTTCCGATTTTTTTGCTATTCTTGTTGTTGTTGTTGTTGGTTTTTAGTTAGCCACAGCGGCGAGTTTATTGTTTAGAGTCACACACACACACACACACACACACACACACACACACACAGTCACAGACACATCGATCGTCTGTTGCTGCAGCACACCTCATATGCACTCATATATTATATTATGTGTGGCATTGTGACATGAGTCTTGTTCGACAATAGATAAAACAAATTGACTTGGTGTGTGCCCAAAATGTCTTCTCTTTTTGCGCTGACGACACAAAGCACCATTTGGCGGTGGGCGTTCAAACCACTGGGAAAATAAAAGTCGCAAAATTATTTATAAAGAAGAAGAAGCAGCAGCAGCAACTAAAGTCAACAGTTAACCACAACAACAAAGCGCAAAAGCAAACGTTTCTATGTATGAGACAGATAGCATGTCGTTGTCTCATGTATAGACGGGGGGAAAAACAAAAAAAAGGGCGCTATTTTCGGCTATGCCAAAATTTGTATACTCTTGCAAAGGATTTTTATTTTTTTTATGTCAGATTCTTATAAAACTTTGTATTATAGTCTGGCATTAATAAAAACACGTAATTGCAAAGTTTGGTTTGTTTATATTCAAGAACAAAAAAGTTTTTCTAACAAAAACCTTATTTTTGAACGATCATTCCTATGGGAGCTATATGTTATAGTAGCCCGATCTCGACCATTCTTGCACTATATTTTTGTTTAAGGCAAAGCAGTTTAAGTGCAAAATATTGTGTCGATAACTTCAAAAACACAACATTTTTCAAGCCAAAATCTCATTTTTGACCGATCGTGCCTTTGGCAGCTATATGCTATAGTCAACCGATCAAGCTAACTTTAACATACAAGCTGACCGCAAGGATAAGAACATTTTCTGTATTTAAAATTTGTTGCTAACCTTCAAACTCTAAGCGGAGTTTGCACTAAAACAGAGAGACAGACAGACAGAAGGATAGACGGACATGGCTATATGAGCTCGTCACGTCGTGCTGATCAAGAACATATATATATATAACTTAAATAGTCGGAGATATCTCCTTGTCTACGTTGCAAACTTCATGACAAAGCTGATATACTCTATTTTGCAAGCGTATAAAAATCGCTGCATTGACGACTAATAAGCAACAAACAAACAATTTTTTAGCATGCCCAGAAATGTTTGCAACTTCTTGCAACTTCTGCCGATCGCTGTAAGCCAAACCAACTTGAAGGCCTGAGGTGAGGCAGTGCGGCAAGGCGCACAACGCCAGACAATGCGGCATTGAACAATGGAAAGCGGCGACAATCGAATGCAGTCTATGACAACAACAACAACAGCAGCAACAACAACAAGAAAAACAGACACAGCATGAGGGGGCGTCTGAGGGGCCGTTGATGGTAAACGCTCTTGTCCAAATATGTTGCAAGTTAGTGTTATTCTTCACACGGCATCATAAATTTTCACTTATAATTGACGCTTTCAGTAAAATCAGAAATTGGCCAAAAGCGACAACAACAGCAACAACAACAACAACAGCAACAACAACTACTGCGATTTGGCCGCATTGTCGTAGAGCCTGTGGAGGTGTATGACAAGCGTCGCAGTCAAGTTTCATGTTCCGCATGTTTGTTTGTTTAATACAACAAAAGATACTTTTGGGATTTACTTTTGCGACGCGATGCGTCTGTCCGTCTGGCTGTCTCTCTGTCTGTCTGTGTGTGTGTCTGTGTGTGGTTGGCTTACATTGTACGGCGATCGTTTACAGCTAATATACGCTGTCAGCCTTAGCAAAAAACCAAGAAGAAGCAGCAGCAGAAAAAATAAGCATAAAAAAACGCGAGACAAAGAAAAAGACTTTTACAGGTGTCGTCAGCGTTGACGTCGACGTAAGCGTTGGCGTCGGCGTCATATCGCCAACGTGCGCTCGTCTTGAATGAATCGTCTTCTGCTGCTTCTTCTTCTTCTTGACCGTTTTGTGTTGGCGGTTTTTGTTGTAAGTATCTTTTCACGCTCTTTGTATGCGCAACGCTTGCCTCATTTTTATGCAAGTAGTTTAATTTTCGGCTTAAAGTTGTGAGATTTATGACTTTGCGCGTCGCGTTTGAAATGCAGAAAATGTGACCGTGTTTCAAGCTTGTAAACGCTGAGCCGCTTTTGTATATGTATGTATATAATATACATTTTAATTGTATGACAGACCAATGACAGCTGCACAAGTGCCAGCAACAACAACAACAACAACTAAACGACGCAAAATAAAATCTGCAAATCAAACATATTGAGTAATCAAACAAGGACACTTGCAAGGACATAAGGCGAGAGGCGCGTGCACACACACACACACACACACAAGCACACTTGTGTTCTTCAATTAATTCAAGGAGGGTTGCACACAAACATTGCGTTTTGTGCGTCGACAAGTACAAAGCAAACATGCTACTGCCCCACCCCCATGATTTGGGCGTTTGTGCGCAAATATGTTCGTAATTTTCAACCGTTGTTGGTCTCAGATACTTTTCAAATTTTTATGACAGCAGTTTTACTTTCAAGTAACAGCAATTGTTGTTGCTCTGTGTGTGTGTGTGTGTGTTTGTGTTTGTGCTTTGGCTTGTGGCTGTGTTGGTGTTAATTTTGTCGGTGGTTGCGACATTGATTTATGCAATGTGCTTTAAATAAATACAAAATGCGAAAAGATGTTTTTAAATTTTTATTACTTTTGAATTTTTGCTTTATTTTTTTTTTTTTTTTTTAATGTTATGCTTAGCACTGAAGCTGTTAATGAACTGGTTCTCGAGCAGATTGAATGTGAAAGGTTGCGTAGCGCAAGAAAAATGGCGACATTTGCGATACTTGAAGGCGCATTTTATTCGTTGGTTATGCAAAATATACATTTTTGAAACTAACAAAGCTCAAATATACTTGCAATTCATTATTGGAAACATCAAAAATAGATGTTTTTAATAAGAGATACAAATTCAGCTTATTCAATGACCCAATAGGAACATGAACCGCTTCGTAAGGTGTTCGGAAGGCCTTCGGCAGGCCTTTGCATTGAAGCAAGACATTCTAGAACGACTTTTTCACCAAAGTATGCACATTTTTTCTTCTACACACTTGTATCTTAAAACTATACAAATATCTGAAGTGCACAGCATATACACATGTATCTAAACAGCTTTAAATAAAATTAATGTTATTTATTACATAAGCCTTTAAATCACACCACCAAAACCTAATTTAATTAACCGCGTGCATGTTATCTGCACACCACAACCACTAGATCGACGACATGCTGCTCATCAAGAATTTCACCTGATGTGCGCGTTCTCACTTGAACAAAACAACAAAAAAAAAAAAGAAAGATAAAAAAAACAAAGCGCTGCACTTGTACAACTGACAAATTTTCATGCGAAGGCATCACATGTTCAAATATACACACGAACAACAAAAAGATACAAAACTATCACAAGCTCAATTTCATAGTTGAGGCCATGAGACGCCTCATTTAACGCCACCCCACCGACACACCCTCGAAATCAAAAGCATGTTGCGCACTGAACATGAGCTGACATTGCGGTTAAGGACGAAGCCGTTGCTGATGTTGATTATGAGCACGTTGAGGACGCTGAGGATGATGATGATTTGCGAGACAAACCGAATTAGAACACGAACAAAGGCATTAATTAGGCAAAAGGGCTGAGCAAAAAGCAACACGAAGGCCATGGGCAAGGACGAAAGGGGTGGTTTTGCTTTTATTATAGTTGTTGTTGTTGGTTTTCGTCATCAACATGAAATCGTTTCGCGCATGTTGCAAATCGATACTTGGCTTACTGCAAACAACATGCAACACAAAAACACCACCAACAACAACATCATCGACGCTGCCGCTGAAGTAACATGCGCAGCCAACTTACATGTGTCATTTTCATACTCACGCGCCGCCATAAATCCATAACGATATGACAGATACAAGTACTTTAGCGGCAGCTCTCATGTACATGTTTACGCGTCGTCGTCGTCTTCGACGCTTAAGTCTGCCGCGCCGCCACCCGCGCCAACTGCCGACCGTCATGTAAATGCAACTGCAACTAAGCGAACTTTGGTGTTGAATTGCTGTTCAAGAAGAAGAAGCAGCAAAAGAAGAAGATGCTGCCGTTGCACCCATGGCGTGATTGTGATCAGCATGCGTCGCCTGGCAACACGGCAACTCTGCTGCATTGCTTTCTTTGCTTCTTATACTTCATACCTCTTTCCTGCCTGCCTGCCACCCCTGCTTAGGCGACTGCTTGGCAAAGCTTTTAACTTATGAACTGATCGCCTTCGTTGTCGTCGCAAACTTTTTTTTTTCTTTTTTCTTTCATTTTTATAACATTTTTCTTCTTTTATGAAATATTTTTCAACACTTGCCGTTGACATGATTTACATGAAGTTAAGACGCACGTTTTTATTGCAATTTCGTGGCTCTAAGTACACAGCCAGCCAACCAACCGACCCCACCTCACAACCTCGGCTGCTGCTGCGGCAATACCTGCACACATTTCGACTAGAAAAGAAAGTCAACAGCTGCGCAGCAAAAATTTCGAGCAATTAAAAACACTTCACTTCCAGTCAAATCAACTCTGTTCAATAACATTTCCACGCTCGCTCTCTCGCTCACACTGCTTCTTGCACACTTTTAGTTAACATAAGGGTTAAGCAATCATTTATCATTTTCGCTTGACTTTTTTTTTGCTTTACTTAATTTTTTTTTTTTGTTCATAATTTTTTTTATGCTCGCTTGATGAAAAACGGGATTTGTAAGCATTTTCGGCACAAGTGTTTCAAGTACAATGTACTTTGACATTCACCCAAAAAAAAAAAAATACATAATTGCCGCCGCGCTACACCCCCTTTTCTAATTAAACAAACAAGGAGTAAAGGTTGAAAAGCCGCGCGACATTTCTGTGGTCTGTGGTCAACGACAATGTGGATAAAGGCGGCGGTGGTGGTGTTGGTGGTGGTTGACTGTGATACACTTGTCAATGTCAGGCTCAATGTCGCAGTTGTCATACACACACACACACACACACATGCGCTTTGCCTACACCGACAGTCATGCGCAGCCGCGTTTAAGTCGACAGTTTAATTTAACTGCTTTGCTGCTGCTTCTTCTCCTTTTTGTGGTTTTATGAGATGAGCTAAATAAAAAAAAAAGAGTGTTGTTTGCTCTCACTCGCACAGCATCTGTGATTTATAAGCACTTCATTTATGGGATTTTCGGGATTATTAAGCTTCATTAAATTTTAATCAATTTAAAGATCAACAGCATACGAAACGAGACAAGTCGCGTTGCGTCGCGTCGCATCGAATTCAGTTGACTTGAGTTGAGTTGAGTTAAGTCGCATTGAGTTGAGATGCAATGAAATGAGCTGAGATAAGCGAAATCAAATGCGTTACGTTGTGTTTAAATACAAACTAAACATGCCAAGCTGGAAAATAGTTTATAAAAAGAAAAACATTATGTATGGGCAAGCGGACAAGGCTGTGGAAGACGCATGGTGGTCTTTCATCGATGATGAGGCGCATCGATGACGACGACGACGACAACGACGACGACCAGTGTAGACGATTTACGCTTCTGGTTAATTAAAATACCAAAGTTGCGACTTACAGCGAAGCAGAATAACAAAAGATAAAAACAGAACAAAACGAAACAGAACGGTTCGCATACCAAGTCCGTGCTTCTATGAAGTGGCAGGCATAACCAAAACAAAAAAAGTCCAACGTGAAGAACAAAGAGCATGGATAAGCGACACGCAAAGCTGCGACTCGGCTGGCAGGAAGTTGAAGTGCCTGGCTGAGCTTTGAATGACCGGCGAAGATGAGTGAATGACGATGACGACGACGATGAAGCCGGCACAAAAATAAATCGAAATAATTCGCTTTGCAGGCGAAGAATGTTTGCCATCTCGCTCGCACACCTTAGTGCTCTGTCTAGTTGGCTGTCTTGTGGCCGGCCGGCCGGTCGCATAACTGAGCAAGATGTCCGAAAAGGGCGTAAACTGACAGTAAAACTTAGCAAGACAGCCAAGACGGCAGCAGCACATTAAAACGACCGAAAATCTGGTCAGAAGTCAGGAGTCGTTCAACATCAATAAAAATAAAGAAAAAAAAAAATAAACAAAAAGGCATAAAACAAAAAAAAAGTACAAAACTAAAAGCTGCTTTGGCATTTCTCGAACGCTCAAAAACGTTAAACTGTTTTTTGTTTTGTTTTTTCTTTTTTTTTTTCACTCTCTTTGAGCATTTTTAATTAGCTTCCACTGCGTTTTCATTTCGTTTTTCGTTCGCACGGCAATGTGGCATAAAGAATTTATTTTAATTTCGATTTTAGTTTTTTTCAATTTTATTTTTTTTTTTTAATTTTTTTTTTTCTTTTTTTTCGTGCTTTGCTAACAAAACGCTTTGCATTTGATGGGCGTCATTTTACGAGCGTTTTTTAAGGCCACAAAACACTTGAGTAGACATTATTTGCAACATAGACATTTGTTGCAACTAACAAACAACAAAAATAAAAGTCTATGCAACCTTTTTTTTTACAACAAATAGCAAATAGTTGAGCAATTACCGTAGGATTGCAACGTTTGGCCGGCCATACAGAAACGAGCAGAAATTGCATGCGAATCTAATAGCTTATGGTGCAAGTAGCGAACAACAACAACAACAGCAGTAAGTCAGTCACTCAGTCAGAGGATTGACAGGAAGAGGCAGCAGCGCAGACGCGTCTTGGTCACGTTCGTAACGCTGGGCAATTTTGTCGTAAATAACATAAACAGGTCTATAAATTTGAAACCAATTAGCCAATGTCGAAATTGATACGATGCGAACGTAACTTCTTTTTATTTGATTATTTTTATATCGTTTTTGTGAATTTCAAGCCATTGTTGTTGTTATTGTTGTTGTTATTGTTGTTGTTGTTGTTTAAGCGCAGCAAAAAGTTAAGTCAATTGTCAACGATTCTAATAGAAAACAAAGCGCAAACAACTTAATTTCAAGAGTTTTCCACAAGCACACAAAGCGACATGAGTATAAAGCACACAACTTCATACTTGGCACATTTCACACACACACACACACACACACACAGATACACAAACAAGCACATACACAGCTTGCTGCGAACTACTTAAGTTCTTGTGCATTTTAACCAATTGTCTGTCGGTCTGTCTGTCCGTCCGGCTGCCCATGAGTCTGTCGACACCCAATGAAACTTTCGCACATTACTGCCAAAAGTATCTCGTTGCTAAAATCGTCTCGCTGTCTTCCCAACTCGGCATGCATGCACTCCTGCAAATGAAGTATCCTCGCTTACTTTTTTACCTTGCGATTCATCTCTAAACACACACACGCACACACACATACATATACTTATGTGTATACAAATGAGTATGCATCGTTTGTTGGGCATTGCACGCTACGCTCATATCTGCATCGCTCATTCGACTTGGCTCGGTAGGCAAATGCAATTTATTATTCAACGTTGCAAAGCAGCAATTTTAACACAACACCCCAACCGTTGTTACCACCCCACCCCACACCGCAACAGCGCTACACTCGTAGTCCATCAACGGCAGCAAGTTGGCTTATGCACGCAAACCTTACATTTTCGTATTAATTCTTTGCTGCGTTTTACAAGCGACAAGCGGCAAGGACGTTGACCATGAAGACGCGGCGCAGTGCTGCAAAGGAAGAAGGCAGAGGACTCTTTTTTTCAACGACAATGCATGACTATGACAAAGAAGAAGAAGCAGGAGTAGCAGCAGGAGAAGAAGAAGACGACGGCGTCGTTCACCATCGAAAATCAGATAAAAAATACTTCGCACACGATTAGGAATTTTTAATTAAAATATTTTGTACTGCTGTTTGTGGTTAATTTTCGTATGAAGGTGAATAAAAGTAACAAAAAAAAAAAAAAAAAACAACTACAATAAATATATATAAAAAAAAAAAGGCGAAAAGACAAAGCGACGATGGCGGCGAAGGTGATCAGCAGCCTGACTGAGTCGCCAGCAGCGGACCACTAGGCAACGATACCCAACAACAACAACAACAACAAGATACAAAAAGATGCAGAAATAAAAAAAAGGCAGCAGCAGCAACAACAACAACAACCACCTGCATTTTTATTGCCGTGTCTTTGTTGTTGTTGGCTGCGTGTAGAACAGCGCAAAATACGCGATCGGATTCAACTCAAACGAAACGAAATGAAAACAACAAAAGCAACAAAAGCAACAACAACGATTGAGTATCCTTAAAGCGAAAATTCGCTTTCGTGCGCATGAACTGAATGGGAGCAAAAGGGCGTGGCAAACGTACGAAGACGCAGAGACGCAACAACATTATGTTGTTTGCTTCTTATACATTTGCAACATTTCAACCTGCCACCGAAACTTAAATCGAAGTAGTCGAAAAAGCAGCAGAAGAAGAAGCAGAAGAACAAGCAGCAGAGGAAGAAGAAGAAGAGCCAGAGGAAGTCACAACGCAGCATTGCCACTGGCCCGCGTTGATGGCCAGGCCCAGATGATGAGATGCTCTATAGTTGATGGGTGAGGTGGAGCGAGGCGAGGCGGAGGTTGCTGCCAGTGAGCATTGGCATGTCTGTAGCTTCCTTTGCGGCACAGCAACTCACCTTCTGCACTTGCTTAAAGGAGCATAGCATAGCACAGTGCAGCTTAGCTCAGTTCATTGCAGCGCGCGTCGTTTAGCTTAACTTAACATATTTTTAAACTGCTAAGCTGAGCTTATAGGCAGCAGAAGGGAGTTGGTGGGCACGGCTGGCAAACGACTCATCGATGATATATTTAGTGGCATACAGAGTGGTATTAAGCCGATGCTAAGTTGCAGTTGTGCTGCGCAAGTTACTTTAAGGCTATGGCGAAGAAGAAGAAGACTTAAGCGAAAGACTTAAGCAACGAACTTGCAAGCCGGCAATAACGCGATGACGACGTGCAGCGACGCAGCATGATGCATGCATGCAAGATGTACACTTATGTATGCATATGTGTGAGTGTGTGTGTATCTGTGTGTATATAACTTACATATGTACAGACGTAATGCTTTACGCTGATTTCAGTTTTTGATGGCATTGTTGTTGTTGTTGTATTATGGTTGCTGTTGTTGTTGTTGTTGCTGTGGCTGTTGCTTTTACGTTGTTCCGCAGAGCGCAAATTGAAGATCGTGTTAAACTAAGTAAAATGATCGTTCGTTGCTCATCGTTCGACATTTAAAAAAAAAGTTGAAAAAAATGGCAAAAAAAAAAAATAATACTGCAAAAGAAGTTGAACATATAAGAACACAATGCATCATTAGCACATGTATCGAGGCATTGAGATAAGCGACGACTTGCAACAAGTGCAATGCATTCATGAATTCTTCTGCCGTTTTGGTTTCGATTGCGCTTTGCGTTGCACAAAAACAAATCGAAGAAAGTTCATTGGCGCAAATAATTATTGCGAACGGCAAATTATGACTAATTGTTGTACAAATTCAAAATGGCACAACGACAACAACAGCAAGAGCAACAACAAGCACGTACAAAACGGACAGACAGACAAAACATGAAGCAACAAATGGCAACAAATTCAATGCGTCGACAATGTTGAATGAGACCAAACCAAAGCCAAAGCCAAAAGCAAAGCAAAGCAAAACGATGCAATGCGATGCGACACGCACGCAACACGCACGCAGATAAATCTTAACATTTGTTCATTGCCAAGTTTTGTCGCGTAGAAATGTAAATGGACAGACCGAGACAGACAGACAGACGCATAGATGTATAAGCCAAGGCGGCCGAAGGAACTCAGCAAAGACAAAGATTTACTTATGACTTTTGCGCTTTTGACAAATGAGTCGTCAAAAATAAAAACAAAAAGCCGAGCAAAACGCCTAAGAAACTCATTTGTCTGTATTTAGGCGAGGCAAACACTTCATGCGAGTGTCAAAGATGTTTTCATTGTTTTCGAGTTATAGTTTTTTTTTTTTTGTTATGTTTTTTGTCAACTGAAATAAAATCAAAGTCGCTTGTGGCGTGAAAATATGTTAAAGCAACGCGCATGTCTTGCATGCTTAAATGAAAACAAGTCAAGAAAAGTGACAAAAAAAAAGGACTAAAAAAGCTTCAAGCGCTAAGCAAATTTCCATTAAGACTTTCGCATGCTGCGCGCGTCTTGGCTAAAACAGCAACAACAACAACAACAACAAATAAGTAGAGCAAAGTCAACACACACACAACATTTAATTGTAGGCAATTTTAATTGCAAATTATGCGTTTTGCGTTACAAGCAAAAATCGTTGAAGTCTCATCACTAGCATGCTTGACCAACACTTTTGACCATCACTAAATTCTGTCGAAAGTTAAATGCTCAAGTAAAACACAATAAAAATAAGTAAAGTAAAAATGCGTTGGTGTCAGTTTTGTTTGTGTGTGTGTGTGTGTGTGTGTGTGCGGTACGCACTTGAACAAAAGTTACAAAGATTTCATCAAATTGATAAAAGTGTCGTAAAACAACTCATGTTCAAGGCATCGAATGTACGTACGTATGTGAGTGTATGTACAAACGCAATGAGCGCGCACTTTGCATCGTTGCGTCAAGTGGCCAACACACACACACACACACACATCATTGCCGACGTTCATTTCTACATACGTGCGTTGTTGCAACGTTGCATCGAGTGCAAAATCAACAACATTTACGCGTTCTGCCAGGTCGTTCTACTTGGAAGATAATGTGGCAAGGAACGTTGCAATGAATGCAGCAGATTTAAATGCTATCGCAGAATCTGATCGCATCTCGCACTCGTCACTTGTCGGTTGGTCGCTCGACAAGTGTGTGCCCGCTCCTCACGCCGTGCTGCTGCTGCCGCTGATCGGTGGCACTTGTATTGATCTAATCTGAGCGTGTCTACAAGAACATTTTCGCCTCAAGTCGTTGCTGTCGTTGTTGTTGTTGTTGTTGGTCTCGATGGTGGTCCCAGCTGCCTAATAGCTTGACTGCTTGCCTGTCTGACTGCCTGCCTGCCTGCCTGCCTAAATACAAAAGTAATGCTGTGCCCACGCATTTGCTTTATTTGAATTGTGCCTCTTCTGCTTGCTAGCTGGAATTTAATTCTAAATGCGCTATTTAAATTTGACTTTGAATTGTTGTTATTCAATACGCTTTACTTGTTTTTGATTTGGAACCGACGACGACTACACTTCACAGCAAGTTCGTTGCTTAAGTCTTTTGTTTGGCAACGCTTAATATTTACGCTTGAACATAACACAAAAGCCCACAAAAAGCATTTGTTGCGCCCCAATTGGAGCGTTGCGCACATAAATGACCGATTTTGAGTTAATTTACCTATCGACACCTTCGGCAAACAAAGCGTTAATGAAGTGACTTAGAATGTTGTCGAAATGGTGCGCAAGAATTGACACAAAGCGGACTAAGAAAGCACGAAAATGTTTTTTAAGCAAAGAACGTAGTAATTTAAATCAAAAGACAATTTATGTGCACCCGCGACCCCCCGCTGACAAGTTGACTTGACTTGAATTGACTTTATTTCGTAGGCAAATTAAAAGCGATTTACGACAACAACAACAACAACATTATATGGCATAAAGACAAAAATTCCATCAATTGGACAGTTTGCTCCAAATTAAAAAAGGCTTAAAATAAAATACAATACAAGAAAGAACAAGACTGACATAAAAGAACGAACGAACGAACGGCCGGACGAAAGACAGACAGACAGAACGACGACGAAAGAGTTGACAATGACAGCAAAGCAGATGATAATGACAATGATTTGGTAATGATGATGATCAAGACGATGACACTGTCGCTGATGATAATAATGATAATGATGATGATTTGTTGAACTTAATAATCCTCATGACTCGCATATCAAATGACAACAAATTTACTACCACGCTTGGCCGTGGCGGCATTGCCTGTCAAATCGTGGCTTCATCGTTCACAAGATTGGAGCGTTTTGTTGCCGTTGGCGACAACACGAACAACTACAACAACAATAACAACAACAGCAACAAGACAAACAACAACAACGTGAGTGACTATGACTCTGCTGTCCGTCTGTCCATCTGTCTTAAGCTACCCGCGCTCTCACTTCTCTATCGCTCTCACTCTGGCACACTGTCTTTCTCGTTCTCGCTCTACATCATCTAAGCATAACGCGCCATTCTCGTGTCGCCTGGCATGCATTTTGCCGCTTTAATACCTTTTAACACTAATCGCATCGGCCGCGCAATCATTTGTGATGAGAATATAAATAAATAACTACAACAACAACAACAACACTACAACTACAGCAGTAAGCGTCATAGTCACAAAAGGTGAACAACAGCAACAACAACAACAAGGCTAAAGTAGCGTTCAATATAACAACAACAATAACAAAAATCATTCAATCGTTCTTTCGTTGGCCGCGTGTGTGTACTATTGTTGTTGTTGTTTGTTTGTTGTTTTTTTTTTTTTTCAAGAATCAAAAAAAAAATAAACAACAAAAGAAATATTTTGTGGCAACTTTTTGTCGAGATTTTCTCACGTGTTGTTTGGATTGCTTCATTTTTACCTTTACTACTGATTTTGATTTTGTTGTATTAAACGTTATTTCGTTGTTGTTGTATCCAAAAATAAAAATAAAATAAATTTTGTCGTTCGGATAGTTTTTTTTTTTTTTGCCGCTTATGTTTGAAACTGGAGCTCAGCTTAAATTCGGCGCAGCTCATCAGCATGAAATGAAGTTTCTTTTATGTATGTTGATGAGAGGCATATGTGTTGGTCGCTGAGGGGCAGAGGGCTCGAAAGGCAGTGAATTTTTATGTTTCGATGATGAACTGCGTTTGGGACATGAGTGTGCCTGTGTGTGTGTGTGTTAGAAGTAGCTTACTATGTTGTTGTTGTTGTTTGATCTTATTGAACATTTGCCTCATTTTACAGGAAATGAGTTTAAATTCTTTATGAGATTTATTTACTTTTAATATTGCTTAATGATTTTTTATTACATTTCATTGCAGGAAGTAAACATGAAATTCAATAAAAAGCAACAACAACAATAACAACAACTCAAATGTGCCGCAGAAAAGCGCAAAATTTAACGATTTTATTGTTGTTTATATTTTATATTATTGAAATATGCAAATTTCAGACTTAGAATACATTTGAAGAACACTTCATTGCGTACTGTGAGACAGACATGACAGCACGAAAGTTTTGTGCATTTCTTTGTGTTAATTGGGAAAAAAGATAAATAGAACTTTTCTTCCAAATCATGCTGCGATTATGCGAACGTGTTTGTTGCCACAACCTAATTAACAGCAAGGAGACAACAAAAAAAAATGACATGGCGGCCTTTCGACAACGATTTCTTCTTCAAATTCGATGACGACAACAACAACAACAGCAGCAACGACGACGACGACAACAACGAAAGCATCAAATCAATTTATTTGAATGCTGTTGTTTTTGCAACATGTTGCTCGTGTTGAGCATTACAGCAACTGGAACTGACATTAATGATGTGTTTTCAACACTGCTGCTAAACAGACAAAGCAGACGACGACTACGACGACGACCAACGGACGGACAGCGACGGCGATGACAACGACACCTCGCAACTCTGCTATGTGTTCGACGATGATTTTGCCATTTCGCCATTGGCGAAACGCGCATGAAATCAATTAAATTAGTTAAAGTTGCAAAAGAACATTTTTGTTTTGCTCGACTCTCGACTTTGAAATTGACTTCTTTTATTTGTTTATTTATTTTCGACGTTGTTGTTTATTTTGAAATCAAGTTGGCATCCCAGCCATCCAGTGCTCATTTGCATTTTGCAGCAAAACGTTTGCGTTTACAATTCAAACCTTTTTTTTTGTCGTTTTTTTTTTTTTTGTATTTTTCTAACAACTTTTTTTTTGTTGAAGTCTCGTTGAGTATTTTGTTGTTGTTTCGTTTAGATGCCCTCTGATGGCAACGATTTTCTCATTTAAGTGTTAAAAATGGTAGAAAACATGCGCCCAAAATGTTCGTGCTTGTTGTCTTTGTTGCCAACACCCCTCAAGCACCCCGAACCGATCACTTGCTTCTTAGACCGTGCCCAAAGAAATGTATTCAAGTGGCTTTTGTTTTAAATATTAAAGTCAAACAAATCGTACAACAGCAATAACAACAGCAACAAACACAAGTCAAGCGGTAAATTTGTCATTTTTTTCCCGCGGTTTTGTCTCATTAGTCAGCACTGAAGTTGTTATTGTTATTGTTGGCGTTGTTGTTGTTGTTGTAGTTAGGGTGCCATGTTTCTTTTTATTTGTTTGGCACATTTTAGCATCGAACTGCGAAGGATGTCAGCAAAAACGATCAACAACAGAAACACTAAGAGCGTCTCGTCTCAAGACTTCAAGTCTGTATACACGCTCCTACTACAGAAGACAAGAAGTCAGTCAGTCACATTTTCCCGTGGTAACTGAAAACTTTCAATAAAAAGAAGAAGAAGAAGCTGATGAGCATTGCCAAAATGTTATTTTCGTTGTTGAATGTATGTCTGTCTGTCTGTGTGAATCGCCAGCAGTGCACTCAGCCACATGTGAACTCATTCACAACCAAAAAGTTGTTAACACTTTGCACGCTTTAAAAGGAGTACCGGCAACATAGAAACATTGTTTCTCCTAAGTATGATGACATTTTCTGTGCCATTTATAATAAATAAAAATAACGCATGTGCGCCTCACCGTCTTCTATTTCTTTTAGGCAAAAACTTAGTGAATTGTTGCTGCCACGCATGTACATCAAGATGCGCAAGTTAATATAAAAAACAAATAAGAAGAAAGCAAACATTCTCACCAATCATACACGCAAAGCGCTAAAGCAAAGCAAATCATAATTTCATGCCTGATAAAAGTCATATTTGTCTTAGGATTTATGGAATTTTGACTCGTAAAGGCGCAGAGTGCTAAACAAAACGTAACTAAAAACTTTTTTCACGCTCAGCTTCGCAGTTGTTTCGCTTTCTTATTGGTTTTTACTGTTGTTTGTTTCATGTGGCTGTTGTTGTTGTTGTTCTCATCTTCATTTTGTTTGCTGTTGTTTTTTTTTGTTTTGTTTTGTTTTTGTGTCTTCAGCTTCAGCAAACACATTTTAACGCTTAAATGCTAAAAAACATAAAAGCAACGCCAGTTTTTTGTTTTTTTTTTTGAGTGTGCAGTCAACGTTGGTCAGTGTTGATCATTGTATTGTACAGTAAGCACACATTGGCATAAACAAAACATAGCTTTAATTATGCGCACTGAATTCCTTTTTCATTATTGAGTGCATTCATGTGCTGAGCATTTACATTGCAAGATAAGCCTAACGTAATGTTGGACTGCTAAATATTTAATTGTCCTATGTCACATTACTTAAGCATGCGACTTAAGAGTGTTAAATATTGAAAACAGAAAATTCGCGCTCAGTTACGTTAACAAGACTTTACTGTTGTTGCTCAAACAAAGCAAATGAGCGCTTTGCGTCAATGTTTTAAATGAAAACAACAACAACAACAACAACTACTGACAAGCTCGACCAAGGCGCGACTTCGGTCCAAAGAAAATGCATTCGAAACGGCGCAGCGTAAACATTTTTCTAATTAGAAGTTTCACTTGTGCAGTCCGAAAGAAAGAAGACGAAGAAGAGCGAAAAACAAAGCAGCAGCAATCAAAGTCAAAGCAGACAAAAACAAAGACTGAGACGACGACGACGACGACCACAATGATCATCATAGTGACGACGATGCTGAAGAAGATGAAAGGCAGAAAGAGAAGGAGATCAGTGCAAATAGCATAAAATAGAATAATATTTGCGCTTTCAGTTAGCGTAGCACTTTAACTGAATTGTTAGTTTGCTTGCTTGCTTGCTTGCTTACTCTTCAAGCGCTTCGAGGTCTGGACTTTAATTGTGTGTGCGCACAGTATGAGTTTCAAGTCTTAAAAGACACACAAAGTGGCCATCAAAAATACAATTAAAATTTAATGAAATGAAACGAATGAAGGCACATACATACATACATATATAAAAAAATAAATAGGCGTACACAAATAAGCCAAACAAAGCCAAAAATCGAAAATTTACCAATTTCGGAAATGAGACTTGTTTGTGGCCAAAGTGAGCGTGCAAGTCGGACAGTTATCCTGCTTGAAAAACATAAAAAATAAGGCAAACCGCCAAATGTAACAATAAATGCGATTAGAGTACAAAATAGACTAACGCGAATGTTGGTTGGCCTGAAAACCGAACAAACGAACGAATGAACAAACGTTGAAGGCGGCAAATCTGGCCATGAGCAACAACAACAACAACAAGCACAACTGCAGCAGCAATTGTTGTTACTGTCGTTGTTGTTGTTGTTGTTGGCTGCGCTAGTTCAGCAAGTCAGCAAAGTCGGCCTGTCTTGACTTCGACTACAAGCATAATTTATGATTTCATTAAAAATAGCAAATTTAATCGGTGAACAAATCTAATGCGCGCTCGTTTGCTCGCTTATCATGCCGAGTGAGTGAAGACGTTCAATGTTGACTGCAACTCCTTTTCCGAAACGGTTCAGTGGCACAGCAGCATCAGCAACAGCAGCAGAAGCACAAGCAGACACACAACAACACCACCAACAACAATTGCAGGAAAATCGACATTGTTAATATAATGTGCTTATTGGAAACTGACGTGGCGTGCTGCTTGACAGCTGTGATGGACGTGAGCGTTGACTGCCGGAATCGTCGTTGTCGTTGTCGTCATCGACATCTTCTTAGTCAGCAGCGCAGCAAGTCTTGCCAAACAAACTGCTACGCTACTATAGACACCCTACACCTCCCCCTACAGCACTTTATTCTAATCTTAACACGGAGTTGAGTTGACTAGACGACGCCTGGTGAGGCTTGTCTAAGCGAGAAAAAAAAGTGGCACAGTCGTGCTTCGATTGGACTCTTTTTGATTGAGCAATGATGTTCTAGTTGCTTGATACCCTTGCCTGCCAGCCTGTTGTTGTACTCACTTAAATATTACTCGACATTACAATCGCACTGAGCCGGCTTTGTGTTGTTGTGTTGTAGTTGTTTGCACAAATTATGGCCAGAAATCAATTGGCAACATTGCTCAATGCTGCGCCATCATTTTTAAAGCGACTACCAAATTACAACAATGACTTAGAGCAGCAAATCCAACAGCAACAACAACAACAACAGCAACTTCAACTCCAACAATCGTCTAACTGCAATTGGGCAGCCAAGTAAATCACCGCCCAAATCACGTTCCCAGCGTAAAACTTTGTTTAGTTCGACTGCGACTTCGATTCGATAGTTTTTGTTTTCTTTTTTTTTTCCTGTTTTTGGTTTTTCATTTTCAGTTTTTGTTTTTGGTTTTTAGTCAAAGAAATTCAACTCGCTCAACAAAATCGAATCACGTCTTTTGTGTTACACTTTTTACTATTTATTTCTTATTGGAAATGTTTGTTCGTTCGAGCGTTTTTTGTTTTGTCTCAGTTAAAAAAAAAAAAACCAAAAAAAAAATAAGTATTTCTATTCGTGCGAAATATTTCGAGGTTGAGAGTTAAGCGAAGCTAACGAAAATGATGATGGCGACCATGTTGCTGCCTCGCTCCACCCTCGCCGAACTGCAACTGTTAAAACGGTTTACTATTGCAACAATAACAACAACAACAACCGATCGAATACTACAAAACAATATACTTTGTTTTATGTCTTCGCGTCGAAGTTTGACTGCAACTTGAAAACGGGCGGCACGACGATGACTTCGGCAGATGGCCTCGCGTTGCAAGTTTGCCACTGCTGATGCTGCTGCTGTAGATGGCGCTGCTGCTGCTGCTGCTGGTTGCAGTTGCGGTACTGGTGCCAGTGCCAGTGCTGCTGTTGCATGCAGCAGGCAAAACGATGCCAATCAGACATTTGTAACACATATTTTAAACGGCGGCGCATATGCACACAACATCAAAAGGGTTGTCGTCGTCGTCGTCGTCGTCGTCGTCTCTTTCAAAACTATTTTGATTCATTTCTATTCTGTGTTGATTCGTACTTTCTCTGATCTGCATTGCTTGCCGCTGTCATCGCCCACTGTCGAATTGTTCCCAAGGCCCTTTGACCTAACACTCACTCAAATCAAATCAAATTCGGTTTTTGTTATAGTTGTTGTTGTTGTTTTTCTTCTTCGTCTTTTCGTTGTTGTACGTTGCTCAAATGGTCGTCTTGGGCGATGTTCGCGCTCATACAAAACACGCCTGCGAAATGATGTTTCTTCAATTAACCTTTTCGTTGAGCGAGCGAGTGACGAGTATAAAAAAAACCGATCGAATGAAACCACGCCACGCCATGCCACGCCAAACCATGTTACTTGTAGACATTGTAGTAGTCATCGTACTACTTGCAACTTGTTAAAGCTTTTGTCGCTCTCTTCTTGTTGCATGACTGTTTGTTTTTGTGTTTTAGCTTTTCATTCGTTGGCATCGTTTTAATTTCAGTTGCAACGTGCAACGGAAACAAACCAAGAAACCAGTAAAAAAAACAAAAAAATTCAACATTGATGGCGTCCAAGTTGTCGCAATGCCAACAAGAATTCCAACAACAACATCAACTACGAAACAAAAAACCAAACCACCAACGAACAAAAACTACAAAAAATGCTAATTCGTATTGGAAAAACGTAATGAAATGTTGAAGAAAAACTGTGATGTGATGTGTGCCTGGTCTTTGGCCAAGCTTCAACGAAACGTTTATGAGCTACAAACATTATAAGCTGGTGTTCTAACTCAACCAAAATAGCACTTAAAGTCTTTCTCAATAAAGCCTTGAAAGGCTCACCAATTAATTGTTCTAATTAAACGACAGCAAAGCTCATTGCTCCAAAATCCATTTGATAGTTTATCGATATACATAGCAAGACAAGCAATTGCTTATCGAATATTTTGTAATCAAGTCCCACTCTCTGCTCTGCTTTCAAAATTCACTTTAGTTGGAAAAGGACAAAAGTTATATTGTAAGTCAGCAACTTCATACACCAACAAACACACTCACATGCTTGTCATGTAGTGTACTTTAAAAAAATAGTTACCAAAAGCAGTCTTGTCTTGTTGTTGTTGCTGTTGTTCGGTTGTTGTTTTTATTTTTTTCGCATTTAATTGTTAAATTAGTCGAAAGCCAACGACTTGTGTCTAATTAAAAATCCCACTCTCTGTCCAATCTGCCCTCAACATTCTGCACTCTGCTACCCTAAACAGACAAGCGCGACCGCATCTGCAACAGCCCCCACCCAAATCGAATAACCACTTTTGTAGACTTTGGGCATACTTGTTTGTGTGTGTGTGTGTGGGTATGTGTGTGGCGCTTTTGCGAATTTTGCGGCTGCTTTGCAGCGATGCCGCCAAGTCGCCAAACCGTCGTCAGTCGTCGGGCTTGATGTTGTTCTCATTTGCGCTTTTGTGCCACACAGAGGCTACTGTATTTGAAAAAGGCGTTTCGGCGGGTTAAGTGAGGTTATGTTATTTGTCAATTTGTTGTATTTTCATGTAACAACAAATACTGCTGTTGTTGTGCTGTTGTACTTGCTTCAGCATAATGTTGCTAGCTTGAACAAGGTTAAACGGGTTACCGCCACAGAAGACAGGATATCAAAAGAAAAAAACAAAAAAAAAAAAAGCAAAGAAAAAAGAAGGCGCTAAACAACGCAAAACACGCCAAGTGGGCGTGATCTCGCCATATGATTTCCGTCTTCGATGGCCATAAATCTCGCGCACAAATGTTGCCGCCGCTGTTATTGAAAAGCATCTATGAAACACGTCCATAATTTTCAATCAATTAAAAGACACATGAAAGCCAAAATTTAAATGAAACAAGCAAAAACATGTACAAGTTGTCAGCAACGGCGCAGCAAATCAAATCGATGAAAAACAATAAAAGAAACAATCAAAACAATAAAATCTCAAATCTACAAGATCTACAACAAAATCGAACACTAATAAAAAGCGATCAAAATGGATATAAAAAAAAAGAAAAAGATACAAATCATTGACAAAATCTTTGCGGCGAAATTTAATGCGACGCGTTTAATAAATATTTGAACGATAAAATGTTTTATGCAAATTATGCATCGTAAATCTCACAAGCCAATAAGCAAAGATACAAACAAACAAACGGATAACAACAAAAAAATTATAATCAAAAGACAATTCAAATAAAAATTATTTCGCAAAATTATGTGACTAATGAAATTATAAAACAAATGTGGCTCATTATGGGACACTAAACGACATTAGTTATTCAAATGGGTTTTGCAACGGCTGGGTGGTCAGTCGGTAGGAGGTGCGCGGTGTGCTGAGACAGCGGCTGACGGCTTTCGGCAAATTGAAATTCGCTCACACACATGCAAACAACACGTTGACATAGCTGACCAAAATCGCGGATTTTCGCCATGTTTTTTTAGGCTAATAATTAAATATAAAAATAACAACAAAACGCGGCTTATCTAAGAAATCAGTCGAAAATGGCTTTGAGCCAATTTAATGCCATTCAATTTGATAGAATCAAACAAACAACGAACAAGATAATGAAGGCTGTCAAAGTTGGGTGGAAATTTATGCGACAATCGAAATAGTCGAAAACAAGCAACAAATGTCAAATAGAAACGATAATGATGATAATCATTATGGGACTCATCATAGCACATAAAGTGCTCAACTTAATGTTGAAGAGAAGACGATTTGTATTTGAATATTAACGATTGCTTAATAAATAAATAATTCACACCTATTTAAATGAGCAGCGCAGCGACGACACGACGGGTGGCGGCACACAAAGCCACTTGACTCAAGCAAACACGTCCGATTGCGTTGTGGTTGTCGTTGTCGCAGCCGTGTCGGCAAAAGATCATGCAAACGATGACGATGATCAGGTATTAATCAAATTAAACGCAAAGCGAGCCGCCATGCGCAATGGACAAACCCAGAGCCGGCGAACGCAAAGTGAAGATTTATGTACTGAAATGAATTCACACGCCCAGCAAGAAGTCTCCACGCCCGACCAGTGGCAGCATACACATGAGTTTAACTGCTTTAGACTTCGATTGAACCGCACTTTCAATAACAAAAACAAAATTGGCAGCGTAATGTCGAGCAGCAGAAGAAAACAACAGCTGATTTGCTTATCGATAGTTTTCAAAGTGACAGTTTCGGCCATCGTTAGTACGACGATTGCCTTACAGTGCTGCCGCTATCAACTTCCGCTGCTGGCAAAATTCACACGAAGACGACAAATTTTTCGACAAATTTTATTCAAATTTCACACAAATTTCCAAAGCAAATTAGACGCGCCGAGTATTGAATACTCAATACGCGAATTGAAAGTCGCGACGCCAACACAACACAAATTGAAATGCATTTGCATTTGCGATGTTTCAAGTTTGGTTACGGGTAATAAAATCACGGCAAAACTTGTAATAAATAAAAACATCAAA
Organism: Phortica magna; assembly: GCA_037044515.1. Lineage (NCBI taxonomy): Eukaryota > Metazoa > Arthropoda > Insecta > Diptera > Drosophilidae > Phortica > Phortica magna. The sequence continues at coordinate 55,801 of JBAMBP010003079.1, read as the reverse complement.
GATGCAAATAACTCTTCGCACGCCGAGCAGGTTGCAACTTGCAAGCAATCGTATCGCAGCCGCTCTGTGTGTGCTGAGTTGTGGCAACATGTATGTATGTATGTATGCATGCATGCAATGTCAGTTGAAGCAACATGCAGCATGCAACATGGAATGAGTGCAGAAGTCGCAGATAAACTAAAATCGTTATTATTATTTATTGCCAACGATATGCCTCTATTTTTATGTAGCGGAGCACAGACAAGTCAAATCGTGACTACAAATATGAGACTGGCTTACGAGCAAGTTGTAAGTTGTGAGTAGCAAAACGACGCCCGCCATTTGCTGCTGCCACTCCCAAGCCGCCCACTTCTGCTCAAGCAAAGTGGCAACCAAGTCGAACTTTGGCTGAGCAATAGAGCACTGGGCAGCTTCGTGCTCGACTGATAGGACACGCAGACAGGCGCGTTAAATACACCCACCAAGTTGACCGGAAATGCGTTAAATACAAACGCAGTCTGTCAGACATAATGAAAGTCATTTCTACATGCAAACTTCAGTTGAATTTCATTTGGACTTTTTTTTTTTTTTTTGTTTTAATATTTTGTTGAAACGTATTTCGTATGCGAGGCATGCGCGTGAATCATGAACTTGTAAAGTTGGTGAACATGGCCAGAACAATGCACAAGCCGGCAACAACAACTTAGCCAAACAACGAATTTTGTTGAATTACGCGATCGAAGACGATGACGGCGACAACGACAAGAACAACAACAACAACAGCGAGAACAATAACAACAACAGCAGCCGAACACAACTCAATGCTCGTTGCAATGCAATGCTTTGGACACGATCCATCGATCGATCGCTGGAACATTCGATGGCTCAACGTATCGAGACAAAGTCGCTTACTTTCGCTTGGTCATGAATATTAAAGACATTAAGTAGAATCAACACACAACAGAACAATTCAACGACAAGTTGTGAAAAAAAAACAACAATAACAACAGCAACAAAATAGTCGCCAACATTTGGCACAACAACAAAAAAGTTGATTACATGCAGTCATCATTGGAAATGGAAAAGAAACGGCTATGTAAGCCTTGAAGTAGGCTACAAACTATTGCAAATTATCAAATGTAACTAAACGTTTGTGCATTGCCAGTTGCCGTGGGCATTGGGAATTGTAGGGTACAAACAATGGCTGTGACCAGCCACGGGTCCGGTGAACAAGAAGACGTTTTTCGTGTCGCATGTTTTGGACGCAAAACGTGATGTGGCTGCGTCTTCATATAAATATGCATTTTTGTGGTTGTTTTTTTATTTTTTTTTTTTGTTATTACATATTTTTGAAACAACAAGCAAAGGACTTAAAGAAACTCAGAAAGTTATGAAAACGTTTATGCACTCAACGGCAGCGGCAACGAGTGGCACTTCAAACTCACTCAATACTCATGAGATACTCGACACATCATCATCAACAAGTGCCGATTGATGCGCTTTGATGCAAGCTGAATGATACAAAACGCGAAATCGTCAATTGTTGTAGGGCAAACCAAGAGTTGTACGTTTTTGGTGGAGGAGAGTTGCCAAAGCTTCGCTTGACGGTGAAGTGCACTCGTCGACTTGCGGCATTTAGAAAGTCTGAAAATTGATTTCCTTAATGCAACCAAAAAAATAAAAATAAAAAAAAAGGAAAAGAAGATTATCATTCAGACAAGTCATAAATTAAATCAACAGTAGAAAAAAAGAAGATATATAAGAAAATATTTAATTAACTAAAGACCGAAATTAAATTGTCGTATTAAGTCAAATCTTCAACCTTAAGTTGCGCCAACAACGAACCACGAATCTCATCTTATAAAGTAAATTAAAACGTTCACAATCAGGCAATAAAAAAGACAACAGCAACAACAACAACAAACACACAAGATAAAAACGCAATGACCAAAAAGTAAACGCCAAACACATAATCAACGGTTGTGAGTTGACTGACTCTAAATGATGTAAAGCCCGCATTTATTGCGCCCCAAATCATGGCTTAAAGTGTAGAGTGATGGCAAGGTCGACGTAAGGGGCAGCAGTCGGTGAGGTGGCAAAGGCAGAAACGCGGCAATTATTTGGGCAAGACGAAAATATATGCTACAAGTTGCGAATTATACGAAAAATACGTGAAAAAAATAAACGTTAAAGAAATGAAACATGAATCAACAACAAATGAACAAACCAATTGAATTTTATGCACCATGAAGTGTGATAGAGAGTGAGTGCGAGAGAGGGAGGGCTAGAGTGATACGAGATGTTGTTAGAGGGAATAGGTGGAGTGTTGTTGCGGCATTTAAAAATAAACATAAGTTGAAAATCAACTTGAAACAAAATTTCAAAAAAATACAAAAACAACAACAGCAAAATATAGTTAACAACAACAAACTACTGTAGTAGTAAGTAAATAAACATACAAAAATAACAACAACAAAGCACACACACACACACACTCAAAACAAAAGCAAAAAAAAAGACAATCAAAAATTTACAAGTCACTCAAGCTCAAAAAGTGGCAGAGTCAAGAAATCTTGGTAGAAGCCAAATCGAAACTGAAGTTAAAAGAAGGCAGAGTCGGTCACTTCGTCAGCCCCATCGAGAAATCAAATTAAAAGCAAGAATTTTCAAAAGTCCAACAAGAGAAGCACAACACCAACAACAACAACAACAAAATAAACATAAGAAACAAAATCGAACAAGACAACGACAAGAAACAAGAGCAACAACAGAATTAAACAACAACAACAACAACAAAAATGAGTATAAAAAAATAAATTACCAATTCGAGCATAAAACATACATACACGTAAGGCTTGACGACTGACGCGATGAAGGGCGATCGAACCGACGAGGGAGGCCGCAGTCATTGGACAACATCAGGGCGGCATAGAACGCGTACATAGCGCATAATCCACAAGCGAGCCAAGCGAGATGTCTCATGCCATGCCATACCACCATCACCACCACCACCACCATCATCATAATCATCACTAGTATGGAGCGGTGCTGTGCTGTGCTGAGCCGAGCCATGCTTGGCCTGGTGTGTCTGCATGCTAACATTTGTGAGTCGAGCAAATAACACTTTATTTCATTCATTTAACAGGTTTCATTTATGAGGCGACCAACACTAACACTAACAACAACAACAACAACGAGGGCATGTGTATGGGGAATTCAGGCGAACAAGAGTGTGAGAGAGAGTGAAAGAGAGCGAACGAGCCAGTGGTCAGTTAAAGACAAGTGGTAAGGTAAGGTGAGGTGTGTTGTGTTGTGAAGTGCAGTGAAGTCGCCAAGTAAAGTTGAGCTGAGTTGAGTTGCTTTTAGTTGAGTCAAGCCAGACAAGGTAATGTTCCCACGAAACAGGTTGTTGTGTCCGCACCTCAACTGATGAAGCCTCTGCAGCTCCGTGTGCAGTTCAGCTCCTTTTAGGTCGCTCAGCTGAGCGCTAACTGCAGTCAGTTGTGTAGCGTGCACTATCTGTACGATAGCCGAGAGCTATGGGCCACGGCGTGATCGAGTAGTCTTGGTCTTGGTGATGCTTCCTCTTCTTGTTCTTCTTATTCGCTTTACAGCAAGCAGATGTATGATGATATTGACGACGATGACGACCAAGGAGGCCATGGTTGCGAGGTGCTACTTTACTGCGTGCGGAACTGCTGCAAGGCAAACGCAATAACACAGGCGCACACACACACACACACGCACGCGGGCAAATCTGATATGACGCGCCCCGCGCACTCATAAATATTTAACATGCGCGCTTGTAAGCTGACTTCTAATTGGAACAACCGAATACATATTTCAAATATGAAAAAAATTCTAATTTCATATTATGAATTCGTTTCGTTTTAATTTGTGAAATTAAAACGCCATGAGTTAACATATTTGTTGTTAATTCTTCTTCTTCTTCTTCTGCTTTGATACTTTTACAAATGCTACTTTTTTATTTTCATTTTTTTCATATTTTTTTTTCAAACATCATCAACAATTTCCAATTTAACGCCTCTCAATGAGGAAATCTCTAATCAAAATCGAACAAAAAGTAATAACAATATTCAAAATATTTTAACGCGCCGCCAACATCATCAATTGTTGAAAGTAATTGGTTTGAGTTGTTGTTGTTGTTTTTGTTGCTTTGTAATCAACACGCTCACAGATGACCTTGCATTAAAGCCGAGCCGCCAAACCGCACACTCACTCGATCGACCGCTGTATCGAACGAACGGAAACCATTAACAACACTTTTAGTGTTTAATACACAAAATATGCTATGTTGAGATAAATTCCACTAAATTGCCAAACAATACAATTAAACCGTGTATTAAACTTTCAAAAATGTTCAAATCGAATGTTTTTAACCTTTTAATTAATGTTTTGAAAATACTTATTTTTTTTTTTGAATATCAAAAATGTCGATTTCAAATTGTGTGTCAAAATTTGTGTGCTTTGCGATTTTGAAATATTTAAATTATGATTAACGAAAATATACTTTCAATTTTATAATAGTTTACGAAGCTTTAATGTAATTTTGAATTGGTACCATTGCACTTCCTTAAACTCCTAACAGTTTGATTTAGATCGTTTAATATATTTTTCACGACATGTTTTTTTATTTAAATAAGTGGTTAAGGACTTAAACTTAACAAATGACTAAACAAGTAATTAAAAAAACATGGCTAAAACTATTTTGGCACTTAGGCGAAGGTGTCAACCCTGTGCCTTTGATAAGATTGATTTGGCACCACGTTTGTTTACGTTTTGACAGATCACAAACGATCGATCGAATCGCTCAATACTTATATGACGATTAATAGTTTTTGGATCTCGTAGTTGCCTAATTGGTTGATCGAAAATGTTTGACGTTTCAAATCTATCTTGTACACCGTTAATCAAATGAGTTTTCTTTTTCCATTGTACTTTTTATGTTTTACATATTTCTAATTAAAATTTACAACAACGCCCAAAAAAACAAGAAAAACAATAGAGAAAATATGTATGTATGTAGTTATTGGCAGTCTTCGATTTGGCTTGATGTGAGTTCCCATGAAATTATATACAATTTATTGTTGTTGTTGTTTTTCTTTACCAAATTTGATTGCGGTTTTTATGTCTTCATTAGCAAAATGCTAGAAAAGCAATAAATTAAAGATTTGTTAGCTCTTTTCTACGCTCTTGTGCTGGCTTAGCTTGCTGGCTTTCTTCTGCTGCTTGGTCTTTTGGAGATTAACTTTTGATTAATGAGCGCGATTACTCACATTGCCCAATGTCCAAATAATTGAATCATTTTGGGCGGCTTATGTGTTAAGTCTTTAGTTGTAAGATGCGTAGTTGTTTTTTTGTTTTGTGGTTATTGGCTGTTGTTGTTTTGGTTTTTGTTGTTGTTGTTGTTGGTCGATGTGCGCGGGCATACATAGATGATCTATTGTCGATCACAAGTGCAATCAAGGCGCATTAAATGCTAATGATGTGAGTGCAATGCAATGTTGTTGCAGCAACTTCTTCCTCATCTTCGTCGTCGTCGTCGTCGTCGTCGTCTTCATCTTGTTCTTATACTGTTGGCTGTCTTTTTTACACACAGCTGAGATTTTTTTCTTATAGCTGCTCTTCTTCTTTTTTGGCTTTTGACTTGGAGATCATTAAGCGCGACATGTACATGCGCTTCCTTGCCTTGCAAGCGAGCCTCAACATTATTAATGGCCAAGACGAGTACGCACACGTCTCATGGCTCGACTGTGGCGTTCAGTTTAGTTCAGCTCGGTTCGGCTCGACTCGGTTCAGTTTGCTGCGTTGGAGCCGCAGAGTTTTGCCACCTGTGCGCGCAATGTGCAAAGCATTGAGTGCGTTGCGTCGTACACATATGTACCTGCAACTGTTACCTTACGGCATGCAGCTCGTCAATCAGCATCAGCATCAGAATTGTATCGAACCGGTTTCGCATTCATGTTGCGGCAGTTATCTAAGTCGAGTTGAGTTCGTTGATTTTTCCGCTGAGCGCTTAGTTTTCCTGCTTGTCACTATGAAACAGATTGAACAAACGATCAATCGCTTGGACGATCGATCGATGGATAGATCGATTCAATGACCGACCCAACGACCGACCGACCGACCGACCAAGCGACCGTTCGACTGACTGACCGAACAAGCAAACAAACAAACAAACGATCGATCGTTGGTTTTGATCTGAGCCACGCCAGTGATGATTTGCAGATTCCGCGATCAGGTTTTTCATTAATGAACAACGCCGTCATTGCGACGACGCGTCGTCGTTGTTTTAGTCGTCATCGTCGTCGACGTCGTCGGCGAGCATGATTTATGAGCAAACAACAAGCCGCTGATATGACGATGACACTAGTCATCAACGCTGAACCAAAAGTGACAAGTTTGTCGCACACACACTCACACACACACACACACACACATGTCGAAGCCCGCATACAAAACGCTTTCAAATTGTTCTAATTCGATTTCGTTTCTTTGCGTTTGTCTGTCAGCCTACAATTTGATATTTTTTCACACGCCAACCGACTGATGGTGGCCAAATCATGCGCCCAATATGTTCTGCTTGAACAACTAATCGAAAGCATGGCGCTCAACGCTGTTCCTGCATATCGATCCTTGGATTTTAAGTAATAAACCTAAAGCCTAACAAAAACGACACTGAACAAACAATTTGAACGGTCAAAAACTGAATTCTTATAGAATGAAATAAACTATGGAAAAATAAAAACAGAGCGAAAAATATCTTAAAGCACGGCGGCATTAAAAAGTTGTCGATTGAGCGGAAAAGAGACAACAAAAAATGAGCCTTTCGAAGTTGGTCAAGTTGCGACTAATGAAGATAATTTATTATGCGATTCCGTTTAATTAAAATCAGATAAGTCGTGAAGACCGTAACCGCGAATGACGGCGGCGAACCACAGCCACGTTGATAATAATGACTACAACGACGACGATGATGATGATGCTGATGTTGATGATGCTAAGAGTGATGCAGAGTCTGTTAAGCGAAAACTTCTCGAGACAAGCCGAAAACCAAACCATTCGATTGAAGACATCATTTGCTGCCTGTTCGATTCAGACTGCCACTGCCACCGATTCAGTTAGTCTTTAGTGGCCGGCCGGCCGGCTGGCCGTCGGACAGACATTTTGTTAATTTCCCATCGCTGCCGAACAAGATTTCGCGTTAAGTTCAACAACTCAACGTCAAGAGGTACAAAATCGTTCGACTTTCGTTTGCCGGACATGATTTCGAGGTGATTCGGATTCGGAGTGGTTACTTTGTTCGCGCTGCACTTCTGCTTCTGCTTCGTTTGCTGTGTGCGGCCTTTATCAGGATCGCTACAGACGCGTATCGCTCTGTATGTCGATGCTGCCTGCAAGATTTTATTTTCTCCAACTGATTTCGAGTTGACTACATTTAACCCTTTTGTCCAACAGTTAATGTTCTTTTTTTTTTCTTGTCTTGTTTCTTTTTTTTTTTTTGTTGGATTTTATGTATGCAAATGACGCTTAATTGTCGCGCAGCGCTCAACAAGATCGTTAAAGCGCAGGAAATCTCTATCGAAACGCTTGTCGAACTGTCAAAGATGCACTGATTAAAAGTGGCCACCGGCGAAGGCGCCGACAACGCTTTGCTGCATACAATTTGTGACTCAACGGCTTACAATGCCGCAAGTCAGTAATCCATTTAATGTCTTTAGTTCGTTTGACTGGAATTTCGAACTACTTACTTAAAATCAAAGTATCTGTTAGCGCGTTTGTATTCTAATAACCGTTAACTGTTTCGTAGCTCATTAGCTTGCATTGACAAAAGTGGGCGGAGCGTACAAGTGAAATGAGTAAAACGAAAACATGAACGAACATGCTCAGAAATCGATCAGCAAAGAGCAGACTTAAGAGAGTGTAGCAATACACATTGAAGAGCGCGAGAAAGAGCGCATTACATAGTGAAGAGCATCAAAAGCATTATTATTAACTTCGACGTTCAACTGACACGCATATTTTTTATGCTCTTTCTCATACAGCACGCAGCCACGCTATCTCGCTCCCTCGCTCGTACTCTCTCCTAAGCACGTTTCACATGTATGTAAGTGGAAGACCATGATGCATGAGTGCATTGCGCATTGCGTTCGTACGTGCTGCAACCGCATTTGGCTTGATTTGCGGTTGCCGTTTGTGCAACTGATGGTGGCATGCACCAATTTGGTCACTTCCAGCATTGCAAGTGTGAAATTTATGTGACTTGACGTCATTACCTTTAATGTCTTAGCCGGCGGCAGTTATTTAAAGGCATAATCACTTAATTACGCATTAATCGTCGCGTCGCTAAGTAGATCAAAACAAAAAGCTTAAGCAGCGAACTTCTTCGCTGGCTTACATTAGTTTTTCAATAATTTGTTGTTTTTTAAAGACTTTACTAATTTCAAATCAAATAATAACTATTATTTCATAATCAACAATAGTGTACAATTCATATTGCAACGGCAGTACCGCTGCCGTCTCTCCAACACTCACCCGGCATAACACACAACACAATTTTTCTCATTGCAACTCAACTCAAATCAGAACATCTCCGGCTCTGCTGGGCTTTGACCTGACGACTACTGCTTGGATGCTGAGAACCGCATCAAGACTTGACTTGAATGATGGCAGCAAAGCAAAAAAATATTAAAAAAAAAATAATGAAAAGAAAAGAAATCTCGATTGTAAGTTCATTGCATGCGAAAATTAAGTGCAGCCTTAGCTTCAACTTTAGCAGCGGCCATGGCGATACCAAATAGCAATCATAACAACTACAACAACAACAACAGCAATTGTACCGTAAAAAAAAATTACCTGTAAAACCGTTGTTGTTATTATTGTGTTGTTGTTGTTGTTGTTGTTGCTGCTGTTATGGAGCAATAATGAAAATTTTTTATCGGATTTGATTATATGCTCCCCGCCCCACACCAACATTATCTGCCAATAAGAAAAGTAACTGCGGCAGCATAGACCAAAAGACCGAACAACCAAACAACTGAGCGGACCAACATCAACTTTGCTATCTGGAACCTACTTACAACAACAGCAGCGGCCGCTGCAACAACACACACCTTTACCAGCACTAGTTGCAGCTCATTGATTCTGTCCGTCGTGATGCACTTTAATGAAATGAAATCTTATACTATCATGAAGCAGCATTAACTGAACACAAACGCTCAGGCAGTCGGCAGTCAGCAGTCAGCCTGAGCCATTCAGCCAAACGTAGCAAAGTAAGGCCAAGCAAGCTACAACAACTCTGGCCACTTGGAGAGTATAATTATCTCGGCGGTTTTATCCGTTTGCCGATATTAAATTTCTCATCACGCCCAGAGGAGTCGGACGCGCACTGGCCCTCTCGGGACGTTGGGTCGATCGGCATTGCCGCAATCTCCACTTCTGCCAAATGGTGGCAAGTTGAGCCCCAACACCGCCGTCACCAAAGCTGCGCCTCATGATCGCTTCGTCCGGGCGCCGTCAAACAATTAATAAAAGGCCAAAAGTCTGCAACGAAGCAAACGAAATTTATGCTGCTGCCATAATTTTTTTTTTTTTTTACTGTTTGTTGCTCTTCATTCTATAGCCCTCTCTCTTGCGCTCATACAGGTACTGCAAGTAGCAAACTTTTTCACAGCTTTTTTTTTACCGTTTTTATTGTAATTGAATAGACTTAAGCGGAAATTTTTAAACTTTCTAAATAAATCGACAATAAAGAATTGCACAAAATGAGGCACATGGAAGAGTCGATCAAACGATGAGTATGAATTGCTTAAATATCTGGAAGTTACAGGCGCACCAGTGCCAATTGAAACAAATTAGTTTAATCTAAAAATCAACTTAGTACGCACGTCGGCAAATACAAATGCATAAAGATTAAACGCCATTTGAGAGGATAAGCATTCGTAGCTGTCAGAATTATCGTTTACACTTAATTGGCTTGAACATAAGAGAAACCACCACCGCTACAACTGCTTTGATTAATCCATTGGTGTGGGTTGCGGCTTCCTTCCGCTTAAAATCCGACAAAACATTGACATGACTAGTCTGTCCCGAGAGATTTAAGCTTAAAAACAGTCACTTTCAGCAATTACAAGTTATTTAACTTTGCCAGAGACCTTACAGCCGATTTCTATATACATATCGACCCTGATAACAATCACAATGCAGCAGCATGACCTGCACCAAAGTTTTGTGCACTTTTTGCGCCACGCATCCAAATGCAAATTAAGTAAAACTTCAACACTTTAGTTTTTCGTTTGGTTTGATCGCCATAATTTACATGAACTTAACACGCAACGCAATGAAGCCAAGTGAAGCCAAACGAAGTGAGACTAGTGCACAACGGCCGTGCAGCGATAATTTGGTACGAGAAATTCTATTACATCGAAGAAATATTGCCAAATCATGGCTTTGCAGTTAATAAATACAAGCAGTTACCGCCGACGCCACCACCACTCATTGTGACCTCACGACGAAGACGAATGGCGCAAGGAAAATGAAATGCTCAGATTATTTGTGCAAAACGGCACCAGCAGCAATCCGCCGCCGCAGGAGCATTGGGAGCAGTTTAACCAGCAGCCGCAGCCGCTAAAATACCTTGCGGTAAATAAATAAGTAACCTGAGACCAGCAACACGCTGTCTGCATGACAGGCTTAATGCATAAGCGACTGAGAGTCGTAATGTTTAGTTAACGCTGCTGATGTTGTCGGCGGCCAGGAAGATGCTGCTTCGCGTGCTCACCTTTTTGGCACAAATCCTGCAAGTACCGGACTCGGTTTTGATTTATTTGCGATTTACTTGTCGGTCGTTCAGTACACTATCGTCACTACAGCAATACAAAAGTTGGTGTGTGTGCGACTGTAATATTAGCTGACTGGGCTGGTGTCAAAATGGAGCGACCCGATTCGACTCAGTACCGTTTGTTTACGGCTGGTGTGACTCTCGTTGTGTGACGACTCGTCATAATGCATTCCAGTTATACAGACAATCTTGGTCACATGTTTTTACACAAACACTAACTTATATACAAATATGTATATTGATAAATATATAAATACGACTATACAGATTTCTGTTATTCTTTCTTTATAGACTCAACTGGCTCTAGAGAATATGGAAAGTATCTGAAGTATGTGACATATTATGTTTAACAATAAGGCAGCTGTTGTAGTTTAGATTGATAAACCTGCTGGCAAATGAGTTCAACTTCCAAGCAATTATTGTTTATTTTATGTCTATGCGCTTATCTGAAGAGATAATAAAAGTAGTTATTCAATGTTACACAAAGGCTTCAAATGACATTAAACTCACTGTGGCACCCGGTTAGCTAAGAACCACATGAGTCCCATCAGACAACTTGGTGGACTATTATTATTAGCGCCCTGCTGGACCATTTTGCGTGCGTCGCCCAACGTCAGTTCAACCACTTCGATCATTTCACCGTCAACACCTCCGCCTGTTGTCACCTTATCCGCATCGGTGACTTCACAGTAGTACATAGTTTGTCTGGCGCCGGATGAACCCACCCCCGACCTACAAATAAAAATGTGTATCAAATTTTTATAAAATTGAATTATTAAAAATAAAGCTTCTACACTAACCTATAGGTCATAACCTCCTCAATTCGTTCAACAGAAACATCGTAACCACATTCTTCTAAAACCTCCTCACGCGCAATTTCCGGCCAACTCTTCTGCTTATCTACAATCCCAGCGCATAGCTCCAACGTTACGCCAATCGACACCGGATACGTCTGCAGATCGACCGATTCAAAATTGCCCAGCCGTGTCGTCACCTCACCATGATAGACAGCTGGCCGGAATTGCCGTACTAATACCAATTTTTGAGTTGTTTTATTAAAGATAACTATTGAAACGCTGTCATGGACTTTGAGCAAATCCCAATTCTTTTCCACACCGTTTTGCACATAGTACATGCGAAAAGGTTTCACGTATGGCGAATCTGCTGGCAATGGTCCCAGCCATACTTTTGTTATATTCTCCATTTCAAATTGACCTATTAAAATCCAAATAAATAAAAGAAAACGACAGCTAACAATTTTTGCACAACCAGCAAACGAAAACTAAAAGCGAAGTAAACAAGTCTCCGGCAAGGCAGCAAATTATGTAAAGAAAAACAGCTGACAATGCGGCAAAATGCCCGTTAGTAAAACACTGAAGTAAGAATCCCTGTAGGAAAAAGACAACACAAGTCTCAGTGAGTTCATGTACATACATATGTATGTATAGACGTTTAGATTAATTTAAACAATAATTTCGCACATTTTTGGAGCTTTCTTTGAGAAAAACCACAAGAGGCCAACAAATAAACTTGGTGTACTGTCAATTTTAGCGCCTTGACAAATCAGTTTGCTTGCATCTTGCAGCGAGTACTCTAACACTTCAATTGCTTCGTGTTGCTTGCCACCACCTGCCGACACTTTTTGTTCATCAGCAATTTCGGCGTAAACAAGTATTTGTTTTGAACTAGTGGTGTTCATGCCGGATCTGAGCGTGTTATGATTGACTCAATTCTGTAAAATGCAAAATAAAAAAAAAAAACTAACTGTACCCACCTGTAAGTGAAAATGCTTTCGAAATGATCCACAGGTATGTCATAGCCACATTCTTCCAGCACCCGATTTTTTATGGATTCGCCTACATTAAATGGCTTTTCAAGAAGACTCTGACAAAACTCAAGTGTTATGCCTAACGATGGTGGAAACTTCTCCAAATTGACACAATCCATAGGAAAAAAATTTGAACGGCCAGTAATGATGCTGTGATAGAGCGTAGGTCGAAACTGACGAACCATAATCAGTTTTTGACGTAACGAATTATATAGAACAGCTATAACTGCATCTCCAACTTTTACAATGTCCCAGTTCTTAACTATTCTGTCCTGAATATAGTGCAAACGGCATGGATTAATGTAATTCGAGCTCTGAGGAAGAGGCGTAACCCAGACTCGGGAAATATGAGCAAGCTTATCCAGTTCTTTTGTGCTATCATTTTTAGTATCAGAATGATAACGGATACCACGATTAACAGAAGCGTATCTGTTAACTATTTTAAACATTATATTTTGAAAACGATTGAATAAAATGTCTCAGATTGTAAAATTTAAAATACAATAATGAATTGACATCAACAACTCGGCGCCTTATTCGCAAAAAACCACATCATGCCCACGACTGTGGCCGGAGGACAGTTTATTTCAGCACCATGCTGCACTAACTTTGATGCCTCTGGCAGAGTTAGCTCTACAACTTCAATGACTTCATCGTTGATACCGCCGCCGCTACTCACACGCTGTTTATCAGTTACTTCGCAATAGAACACAGACTGTTTCGCGCAAGTAGCGCCTATACCAGATCTGGAGTTGATTTCGTTAAATTACCAATATTAATACGATTTTTTAATAGAGTATAAAAATAACCTGTAAGTTATAATTCTTTCGAATTCTTTGGCAGGAACATCGTAACCACATTCTTCCAGAACTTCTTCCCTTATAATTTCATTTGGACTTTTATCCTTGTCTGCTAAGCCCGCGCAAAGCTCTAGAGAGATACCTAATGTTGGTGGATATTTTATCAGATCCACACAGGTGTTTTTCTCAGAATTAGATTTGGATTCACTTGTGATAATAGCGTGATACAATGCTGGCCGAAACTGCCGCACAAAAACCAATTTCTGTCGCTCTTTATTGTACATTATTGTTATAAGCCCGTCGTGCATTTTTACCAAATCCCAGTTTCTCTCAACATTATTTTGGATATAATGGAATCGATATGGTTTCAGATAGTCTGACTTTTTCTTTAAAGGACTAAACCAGGCTTTTGTAATTTTAGCTAATCCCAGTAAATCTGATTTACTGGAAGCCACTCCACTGCATTGGCGTCGATTACGAAGTGCCATGTAGGTAATTCGTACATTAAACATCTTAATAAATTACATTTGACAATTTATATATTAATAAAATAATTGACTTAGTGGTAGAAAGCATCTATTAAATTTTAACTTGGTGCTTAAGTATTTGAAATTACAACTACAACGGTCCATTTTTCGGCATTCTATTTGTATCAAAACGACGAATATGTCAAGAAGAAAAAAAAAACTAAGGTGGCAGCACTAAACGGCTGCAGAGCACGCTATACTTGAACAATTTTCACACGTTTTAGGTCATTTGCATCACAGTTTGAATATGAAAATTTGATATGCCTATATAGTATATATACCTATACAGTAAATATCAGTTTAAAGTAAAAATAAACATTTGTTCCACACACTGTCTATCACTATTTTACAGTTCTTAATAACTGCATTTTTAAACACTGAGAAATTTACTTACTTACCTCGGAAACTCACATATTGGCATGGCCTAACTGCACGTACAATTCCTAGCGATATTGAGCCAGCCAATACAATGTAAAAACAGACGCCAGTGCGCCATGTCGACAATCACTGTGAATATAGTTCTTGAAATTTGACAGTTTAGTTGAGCAACCTGTCACACTGTTTTAGGTCATTTGCAGCGAACGACGTTGGCCGGAGAGTGAACGACAAAAGGCGAAAATTACACAATTTTCGCGTATAAATCGAAAATAAAAAAATTTCCGACTATAATAAGGGTACAAGAACTTTCAAAGATAATGTTACGCTCCCAAATTGTTAAAGCCGCTGGCGTCGCAAGCCGTTCGCTTTCAACCACTCCAAAGGCACTCGCCGCGAAACAATTAACCGTTCGAGATGCTTTGAATTCAGCGCTAGACGATGAGCTGGCTCGTGACGACCGCGTATTTGTATTGGGAGAAGAAGTGGCCCAGTACGACGGTGCCTACAAGGTACAAAATAGATATTTTTCTTTGCAGCAAGCATCAACGAAATGATTACGTAAACAACATCGGTCGGCCGAGTGACAGTAACGGCAACGCTTGAAAAGCATGAGTTTGTGCATTCGGGGTGTGCGGGGAATATTTATACGAATACTTTCAACAGCTGATAGCTGTATGTATGATGCGTGTCCGGAAGGTCACGAATCGGCAGAACGGCCTTTTACAATAACAGCTAATGCGAATTATCACCAAATTTAAATTGCTGATAAGCTACTAGCATGCGCCCATTTAACGCACGCAATATTGTTTACATTCACTGCTTAGCTGACAATTGTTTTCTCCTACAGGTAACACGTGGACTGTGGAAAAAGTATGGAGATAAACGCATCATTGACACTCCAATTACCGAAATGGGTTTCGCGGGAATAGCCGTAGGCGCTGCCATGGCTGGTTTGCGACCAGTCTGCGAATTCATGACATTCAATTTCTCAATGCAGGCAATCGACCATGTAAGATTACTTTTTAACTATTATTAGTGGCAAATTAGCTCATATTATCTCATGTAATACACTCTTAATTCACTTTGCTCGTCCCAGTTTTCTATGTGATACCGATTCAAGCGTGATATTCGTTATAAATATTCTATATTGGTGTAGTTTTTAAAGAAAATTTGCCATGGCCGTAATGGGATAATATGGGTTAAGCTACACAATTAGATTCATTTTAGCCAAGACAATGTTCGAGCAAAGATTTATATTTAACTTTGACCGACATTACACATGGCACACACGAATATTTTTTTTCGTATTTATTATACAATAATTGAAACTTTACCCATATTATCCGGTTATGTGCAGGCTAGTTTACTCAGGCCTAAATACTTCAATGCGACAGTACGTCATATGCACACTCAACAATCCGCCAATCCCATTAACAACATAAGCATTCCGATCTACGCAATGCTTCGACCAGTAACACCAGCGCTAATTGGTGATATGCCATTCAAGCCGCGCCTGAATAACATTGATGGTTATTCGAAATCATCTGGGCTAATGGAAATTGGTGATATAACTGACGACAAACAAAATGTGCGTACACCGCCAGCCGGCAGTGGTAAACCGGATAAGATGGAAGCAGCCCGCTTGATTGTAATACGACGTCGCAAGATGAAGAAACACAAGTTGAAGAAGCTGCGCCGCAAAATGAAGTTTGAGTGGGCGAAGGTGCGCCAACGTCGTGAAATGCGGAAAGAAAAAGCTTTCCAAGCGAAGCTACTGGCCCAAATAAAGGAAGCAGAAGCGTTCAGTGCCGAAAAGTACGTTGCTGATAAGTTGCGACAAGCAAACGAAGTGCCTTTGCCTCGTTACTGGAAGGGCCGACGCCTGCCCGCATTTATCATTAAACAGAAATTAGGTATTAAGTAAAAAGTATGTGGCTTGCGTAAGCTTTAATAAAAGGAATATAGAGTATTTAATGAAAACAAATGAATCGGTATCTGAAATACACTTTACATATACACACACTCAAATATTCCTTGCTAACAAAAAACAGGTTATAAACTCCGCTGCGAAAACTTTCTACATGTCCGCTGGCCGCGTTAATGTGCCAATTGTATTCCGTGGACCAAACGGTGCCGCTGCCGGTGTGGCTGCACAACACTCACAGTGCTTTGCGGCATGGTATGCACATTGTCCTGGTCTAAAAGTAATTTCGCCATATGACAGTGAGGATGCGCGTGGTCTATTGAAGGCGGCAATTCGTGACCCAGATCCAGTGGTTTTCCTAGAGAATGAATTAGTTTATGGTACTCCCTACCCTGTCGACGAGAAAGTCTTAGATAAAGAATTTCTTGTGCCAATTGGTAAGGCAAAGATCCAGAAGGCCGGTAAAGACATTACCTTTGTGGCACATTCCAAGGCTGTGGAAACAGCTTTGTTAGCTGCTGCCGAGCTTGCCAAAAAAGGTAGGAATTAAGGCTTAGATTGTGTTATTGCTCTGTTACAATTTTGCTTTTATTTATAGGCATCGATGCTGAGGTTATTAACCTGCGCTCTATTCGTCCATTGGACATGGCTACCATTTTTGCATCTGTCAAAAAAACACATCACCTGGTGACTATAGAAAACGGTTGGCCACAGCATGGTAAGTAATCAATTCAAAAGTAAAGATCAAATAGAAAGTAATACTTTCACCCAAATTTTAAGGTGTTGGCGCTGAGGTAGCTGCACGCATTATGGAAGATCAGACATTCTTCGAACTGGATGCGCCTGTTTGGCGCTGCTGTGGTGTGGATGTCCCTATGCCATACACCAAAACATTAGAAATTAATGCACTTCCACAGACTCAGAATGTTGTCGAAGCTGCGCTCAAGGTACTAGGCGGCAAAGCGGGCAAAGTCGCTGCCACCGCAGCGAAGTAAAACCAATTAGCTGATTTTAATCTATAGAAAGTCCTGCCCAGCCCCATTAGAAATAAAGATGTGAGCGTGTGTACACTTTGAAATTTTGGCTTGCTGCTCTAAGTTCTCATTGACGCATGGTTTATATGCTATTTGTTCCAAAACTAACTCAATCAACGTTTATCTAAAGCAGAGTATAGCACTTAATCGATGCCGATCACCCCTCTCATATAGTCAGATATTCTTTTAGACAATTCATGTACCAAAATTTCTCTTTTTCAACAAAAACATTTAAATAAACGATACAAAAATTTAAATTATGAACTTCTTTAAAAAAGGAAAAATTAAAAACGGTTGGAAGTAGGGCTGCCTGACGAAATATAAAAATGCGCAAAGCGAGTGGCATTCTTTTTCGCTTTTTACCAAAAAAAACACCCACTTTTTAATGTGCTTGCCTTTGTCTAATCTGTGGCTAACATTGTGTTAACGTTTACATTCCACAGCTGCGACGCGTCTGTTTAATATCGACTAACAGAACAAGCGACAGAACTGCCAATGCGTGTCAAGTTGAGCACAGCTGATGTTCGCAACAAGTGGGCAGTGCTTTCATATATTGTTTTTTGTGGCCATAATTTTTGAGTAAATTTAATTTAAATAACTTATTTGTTGAAATAGACACGACACATGAAGGGTCCAATGCAATGTCCAGTGTGCAATGGCAAATAGCTCTAGCTCCGACGAAAGCTCAAAGGCACCAGAAAATTTTCATATATCGAGTGCCTCGAACAATGAAGATGACGATGTTTACGATGGTGCAGGACACCAACCTACGAGGGACAATAAACATATAGACGCACGTGCTGGTGGTAATAATCCTGCCACGAGGCTTCTACGCTGTCCAATATGCTGTAAGCAGCAGCAGCGTTTCCATTGTCGCAACTGCGTCAAAAACGGAAACATCATATATAGTGCAACTGATCGAACGGGGAAGTGAGTATATAAATAGTGCAATTGTTATAGAGAGATTAAAGTAAACAAAAATATTTTTATTTTAGTAACAGCCTCTTTGAGAAACAACAAAAATACCTGAACTACCAGGCGAGTCTAAAAGCCTATAGCAATCGGTATGAACGACTCATGCAACAGAAGAAAAACAAGGAAAATCGTGAATATGAGATTAAGCAGAATCGAAAGAAACTAACTTTGTTGCAACAACTCATCATAGAAAAACGCCATCGCCTTCAGGCCTTGAGTGAACAACGCGACGAACTGCACAAAGCGAATTCGGAAAAACGTAAGAACCTGCCCAAATACCCCATCAAAGTTAAAAGACTGGAGGATTATGTGCTTGATCGCATTGAGAAAATTGATCAATTGCGAGAGGAAAATCAACTATTACTCGATGATTTGAAGCAAACTACAAGAAGCGGCATAATGCAACTGGTTAAGTTCATTTTTCCCATAACCGAGGTCGTGCTAAAGGATGAGCAACGAAAGCTGTTAGCTGAGCGCACCGAGGAGGCAGAAACTATAGCGGCACTGGCAGATGCCAAAAACACTTCTTACATTCGTGGCAAATGGGTGTTTCACGGTAGTGGCATCAGCGAAGTGCAATACCGAATTGTAGCACCATCATTGCCTGCAAATGGCGACTATACAGCATATCTAGATTGGTTGTCTGCAAACAAGGAAGATGTACCCAATACAATGGCAAATGAGATCACTCCGAGCCGATTTGAAGCTTACCGCATAGTGGGAGCACTCACCTATACCGCACAGTTGACACAGCTTATGAGCTATTATCTAAACGTACGATTGCCACACAAACTGGCGTACGGTGACTTCTGTCGCAAATTAAATGAAGAGCAGTTCATGCGTAAAGTCTCACGTGTCAACTCAAACATAATGTATATTGCATACACGCAACAAGTGAAATTACGAGCACTCAACGAAAATCACACACTTGAGAACATTCTGGCCATTCTGGATTTGGAACGTAGCGATCTGGGTCGTCACGGCTATCATGAGGTTAACAATGCACCTCTGATGAAATCTGTTGATTCGCTTCTCATTGGCATAGAGACAGCCACTGAATCAGAATCAGAGGGTAAGTGAAATCAAAAAATGATGCGTTGCATTTACCAATATTTTTTCAAATATTTATAGATGACAACTCCTTACGACTAGATTGGGAGGCTGTGCCGAACATACCTACGCAACCTGAAATGGCTAACTCAAACTTGACAGTCGGACAACAGTCCACTATAGCCGAAGGTCTTATGACTTCGGCTGCAAACCGCATAACTTCAATTTTGCGTTGGATTAAATAATTTGAAATTTAGGATGGGATTCACAACAGTTTTTAATTTTCCAACAAACTATATTAGCAGCGCTAGAAATAATCATTTCTGTTTTATTTTTATGCAATTTTCAACAATCTACTTTAAGTTCATTTTTTTTTTATTTTATTAAAATTTTTTTAATAAAAATGTTTCTTGTGTAAATGTATTCTCCATCCTCGGATTTACTAATGCGTCAGAAAAACTTGCATATGGCCAAATGCCTTATTTAATGAAGAAGATATTTAATTGATACAAAATAACTAAACAATATGGACTTAAATCACCTATGCTTATCAATTTAAAGAGACATGTTTCGCAAATACTTAAATTAAATCTCTATGAGACACAGTGCTTAAATGCAGGACTCGAAAATAAATAGCAAAATTCAACATATAAACTTAAATTCTAAAACTGAAAAGAATTTGGATGTAATTGCTTTTGTGTTGTTTGAGTCTGTGTTGGTACAGACGCCGTTGACGTGGGAAAGGAAACTGACTGATTAGTTGAACCGAGCTGTTGTGGTGGTGGGGATGGCTTAAGAAATAACTGTGGCAGTGTTGTGGGAGGTGTTGTCGTTGCTTTTGTGGCCAGACCATTTATAAGGCTCGTTTGGGCATCAAAACCAATAGATGCCCGACTCCATGCTAATGTCTTTGATTGCGCTGCTCCCGTGGTGACAATTGACACAGGCGATATTTGCGGCGTTCCGGAAGCCGACACCGCTACAGGTTGCGTATGAAGTTGCTGCTGCTGAGGTGGTCCACACATTGACGACAAGACCAGTGCAGCGGCAACAGTTTGCTCATGATTGTAAAACGCCGGAATCTGCTGACATGTTTGAGTTTTCTGTAAATGTCATTGATTCGGCGGAGACCCTTTTATGTTTGTAGGCGAGATCGCATATTGTTGGCAGATTTGTTTGTTCATGCGTTCAAAGTCTTTTAAAGCCATGCGAATGTTGCCACTATTATTATTGTTGGCCAAAGATAGTAAATGTTCCATGTTCGGTAATGCAGCAGCATTGGGTGTCCCACTTATTGGATTACAAAAATTTGAAGCTGCAGTGACTGCAGAAG
Source organism: Phortica magna (assembly GCA_037044515.1). Lineage (NCBI taxonomy): Eukaryota > Metazoa > Arthropoda > Insecta > Diptera > Drosophilidae > Phortica > Phortica magna. The sequence continues at coordinate 35,112 of JBAMBP010003079.1, read as the reverse complement.
ACTTTTTATGACTCTTTGGCTTAGCCGATATTAATGATGTTGCAACTGTCGCTGCTTTCGCTGGAAATACTCCAACAATTTCTACTCCATCTGACTCACTGCCACTTTCTCGTCGCGTAGTCGCAGAATTTACGGTTGCCTTAGAAGTGGCAATGGTAAATTTCTGTGCAGTCGGTTGCAGTGTTACAGATGCAAGTTGCTTCGACGTTTGTAAGATGTCACTGGGGCTTTTGTAATCGTCAAGATTGATAATGTGTGCTATTGGACGTCCCGTTATGTTGGAATGCATATTCGTCTGTAACTGCGAGGCTGTTGAAGCTGTCGCCACAACGCCAGAGGTTGACGGCACACCCGTCATGGCAGCGATAATATTGGTGATACTGTGATCGGTCTTTCTTGTTGGTGACACCAAATCCATTGCTCCACTTTGAGTTATGAGCGGAATGCCAAGAGCGACAGCTGCTGCTGCTGCTGCCGATGTACTGGCTACCGGGTATATGTTATCCACTGGTTGTACGCTTTGCTTATGTACTTTATTTTTCATCGACTTATTGCTCGCGTTGGTATCCGACCTGCCTTTAAGACTGTTTGAAGAGACGCTGGCTACGGATTCAGTATCTGAGTTTGCATGGGATCTACTGCTGCTTGTAGGAAAATCTTCAAATTGTCTTAAATACGTACTAGAAGGGTTCAGAATTGATTCCGCTCCTTGCATTGTGGAATTACTGGATGAGCCACCTGACATTATTACAATAGATTTTGGATCTTTCTTTGTCTTTTCCTTTGCTTTTTTGGCAGCATTTTTACGTTTTTCAATCTCTTTTTGCAGTTCTTCATACCGCATCCAACCATTTGGCCAAATTTCTACAACCTTATCTTTCATATAACCATTAATGAAGTCTTCCAGGGAGTCCTTTCGAGTACCCAATACTGCATAAGATGTCCATCGGACTTGATAAACTTCATAAAGCAGATTCCTTCAAATAAACAAAAGTAAATTTAATTGTGTCTCTTTGATAGTCTATATTCTTTGGTTTTTTTTTTACCGTATCTCATTGTTCCATGGAAATTTCTTTCTGGGCATCTTAGGTGGATGCTCTGCATTTACAATATTGGCCCTTTATTAAACAAAATACAACTTGATATTATGTGTTTAATCATACAAAAGATTAGACTTACTGCATATCTGCGTATTTACATAATTCCGTTTCATAAGTCGCAATACACTTTGGCATGAGTTCAATAACGGCTTTGCGTAATTTTCCCAGAGCTCGGTTAGTTTTATTCTTCTCCTCCTTAATACGGACTTGTTTTGCTTTACGAAGGAAGAAATACTTGGGCAACTGCAGCTGATATTCCATGTGCGCAAAAACCATATTACGTTCGTTTTTATCAATACATAACAATGCTTCGTCAATTCTGTGGAATTTTTTTTTTTATTTATTTTTTCATTTTGGTAACTATTTACTTCTACATACTTGAGAAGCAGCTCAGTCAGTTTCTGGTCGAATACAAACTTTTTGCCCGTTAAGTTCCTACTTTTAGTTAACTCTTTGAAAGCATTTATGTTCACAATGACCTCAGAATCCAAAGTTGGTAATTTTGTATCTGTAGTACGCAATTCTTTAAATAATAAACACAAATGTACCTTAATCATTGAGAACAAACATATATACACACACACTTACTTTCACTGTTTTCCAAATTTGTTGCCGGCTTCTTCGGTTTTTTGTCAGTTTGTGATCCAGGCTCAGCGCCTGAATCAGTGCCTCCTGATTCACTACTTGAATCACCATCACTGGAGGTGCATTTTACTTCACCATTAACATTTTTTGATATACCTTCGCCACAAGCTTCTTGCGATTTAAGAAAATTATCTCGTTTTGCTTTGAGCATATCCTTTACTGTTGTCGTTTTAACTACTTTTTGTCGATTACGATCATCAGTATCAGAACTTGCCTCCATTGTATTAGGCCGAGGCGAATTGGATGATGATCCAGATGTTAAAAATGCCGACTTTTTACTCTGTTTTTTACTGCCGTTCTTTGTTATGTTCAATTTCTTTGAAGACACATCATCTGATTTTTGACGCTTCTCAGCACGTTTAAATTTTTTCTTTGACATTTTGTCTTCTTCTTGTCTAACTGATGTATTTTTATCATTATCTTCTTCTTCACTAGCGCTTTCAGAATCCCCTTCCATATCATCTTCTTCATTTTCATCTTCTGAAGATGACGATTCTTCCGAACTTGTAGAAAGTGCCCGTTTCTTCGGTCTATCCGGCATTTTAATAATCTCATCTGTTCGCGTTGTGTTGGACTTTTTGTTCAAGTTCGCAAACTCTAAAGCTCCACAATTTATGTAGAAACCACCTTCAAGTGTTTCCACTTCTTCGGGTATGATTTCGTCGTACTATAATAAAAATTTCAATAAAATCCAAAAATCAAAATTAACAATTTTAGTCAACTTACTGCATCGGTGTTGTCAATGAATGAATCGGATTCATCATAACCCATGCCAATATCGCAGAAGCCCTCTTTTTTTTTACTTCGCCCCCGACCCGTACTATAGGCTGAAGCATATTTTTTCTCCAATTCTTTTGCAATGCGCGCTACATCATCATCATTTTCAGCAAAAGGATCGTCGAAACCATTGGAACCTGTCACTTGTTTTAATTTTTTAACTTTTTTCTAAAATTATTAAAAAATTATTTATACGTTTTAACATTGAAACTTTATAATAGATCTCACCTTTTCCAGATACATTAGCTTCGAGTAATTAAACTCAGGATATTTACATGAATCAGACTCAAATAATTCTAATTGTAATCGAAAAGTTTTATTTGTGCCCTTTCCGTTGAAACTGCCGGTGCCGCTTTTGCCGGTCACAGGAGGCACATCCGGTGTAAGAAAATCGCCACCAAAACGCGACGATGCCGCCGATGTAGACGGAACTGTTGTAATATCTACAGTCACCGCTTCAGGCATGGACGGTGTTTGGCTGATTGTGGTAAAAGCGACACGTTTGGGCTCTTTTGACATTATTTGGAGGTAACTGAGTGATTTAACAATTTTTGAAACACAAAAAAATCTACCTTGTTAAATTGTCCGAAACTTCGCAACAAACACGCCAATTGCCATACAAACGATTTGCACTCTACTCACCACCGCCGCCGACACCATTAAATCCCGTCCCACCAGTTACCGCTTCAGAACGCGTTTCTTTCAACTGAATTCAAATTCAACACTTAATTATTTATAACCGAAGCATTTCAGTAAACTTCGCTTTTTAGGCACTCTTTTTAAATAGTCACTATTTGTTTCGAAAGACAACAACAGAGACTTTCCCAGCCACGCTTGGCTTTGTGGCAATGCTGCTGATTACTCGTCTAGTATCAATTAAATGCAAGTGGCGGAAAAATTTGGCGAAAAAAACTTTGCATATCGTTTATCTTCTTGAAAGTAGGCCGGCGAACTCCGTTGCGAAATCTAGCTACCTTGGCCACATTTACGATAACTGCTTTCGTTAATTAAACGATTAGCCCGCGATATTTTTGTATACTTTTCGACAAAAATTTTGCGCAATTTTGTAAAATTGCAAACGTTGAAGAGCGCTTTTTTAGCCGCTGTGTGCACGGTTTCAGTGATGCCAAACGCCAGAACTGCCAAATGCCATCCAACATATTAGTAAATGACAACACTGCCGCACAACCAAAACAAATGATCAGCTGCGTAATATTTTTTGTTTAGTTGGGGGTTGTTTATGTAAGCGTTGGGCATAAGCTCTAGTTGTGCTCGTGAGCCCCAAGTTTGTGCATTCATCCGTGTCGGGCGTATAGCTTACATGTTTTACATGTAGGTGTGCATATTAATTTCGAGTTGGAGCAGTAGTGCGTGAGGCCCTAGCTCGGCTGAAAACCAGCCGTGTGCGGTACAGAGCAACGAACGCGCTTTGTCGTCTCGCGCGTATAGACAACAAAGACTTTAATTAAGCGCAGACTGGGTTCAGTTGCTTTCTCCCTGGACAACGACATTGGATAAAAAATAACTGCACATGAAGTACGCTAGTGTTTAGCACGAAAGGAAACGAAATTCGGGTTACAAACAAAGACGCTTTTGTTCTTACAACGTTTCGAAGCAGCATTTATTCATAGATATTGGAAAGTTTATCATTTTGTATATCGCGAGCGATCTTATCCGTCGCCAACATTTATGAGTAATACTCATTATCAAACAGTGAAACTGGTATCTTGAAATATTTGCTGGTACATTGCCAGCCACTTGAGTCGTCATCTCTAATTGATAATTAATTTAAGAGTGCAAGAACATCGTACTGATAAGGGAAATATTGTGAATCAAAGCTGATATATTCAGCAACCATCGGTATTTCAAAATGAAAATTGTCAGTCAGTCATAAGAGCAACAGCAACAAAAAAACGTAATTGAGGCGCATTAATTCGCAACGAAGACAAGATAATATCATATTAGGTGAGTTCAATTGTACACTTTGCACGTCCTTCAACTGAAGCTTCAATTACCTAATTTAGTTTTTTGTTTCTACAAAACTACGTAATTTCAATGAAAACGTGTCTGTAGTCATCAAATATACTTAAAAGTCGAAATTTTCAGAACCAAATAAAGCGAAATTCCTAAAGCTTAAAACAAGTGGATTACACAAACAAAATAATTGAAACGAAAAACAGAAAAAGCAACTTGGCAAAATCTATTTTTATTTCGTTTAGGCTTAATTATTAAAACTTTTGTGCTCGTTTATTTCAAAGTAGCGTAGGCAAGTTGTTGTTGTTTATTTGCTTTCTAAAGTTACGCCGCAACTCCAACAACTTCAATAGAGTAATTTAAGTGTTTGCGGTATGAAAATTTGATTCGACACAATTCATAACACATTTTTCGTAAAGAGAAAAAACACATTTGCGTAACTTAATATCAAAGAACACAGCGACCAAATTGAACGCTATTAGATTTGTTGACACAAAATTGTTCAAGTTTCGTTACAACTACAATTGCTTAAATCAGTCAGCAATCCAGGAAGTGAGTGAGTCCTAAATTTAAAATATGTTTCCTTTCTTTATCTTTTATTTTTTCCGTGACTATTCCTTTGAAAATTATGGTTGCACATTTTTACAGTCATATACATATGCATGTATTTATGCATTTACTGTGTAATAAAGCAACACGCAACAAAAAAAAAGGAAAAAACGGGAAAGTGATTCAAGTATTGTACAAACACACATATTTACATGTACAAAGACAGCACTTGACACGAAAGAAATTTAATAACACAAAATATATTCGGTCATAACGAGGACTCTACACTCTTCACACAACATTTTTAAATAGACGGTTATAAATTTCATTATTCATATTAAGCCTGTGGAGCCCAACAATAAGTTTAAAGATACTCATTGATTTTAAAAAATTTTTTAATAAAAAAAATTGATTTTATACCTGGAGTAGTACAACTGTTGAAGCTTAATAAAATTAACTCATCTAACTGATAAGAAAGGAATGATAACTGAAACCATATTTACATACACAAATTTCTTGGAAAAAACCAATCATCGTTTCATATATTATATGTATGTACATATGCACTTTCATACGTATATATGTGTCTAAAGTATATAAAAAAAAAACCAAAACTATCATGAAAAATATGATGTCATGTTGAAACTTTTCATTTTATTTTATCTTTTAGATCTACAATAACTTACACATAATAGCTCAAAGAAATGACTGAAAGTCAGGAATTGGTAACTAAATACGGCGAGCCGATGCCTTTCGACCGAAATTTTCGCGGTCCAAAATTTCGAAACCGCAGTTGCACTGACGTTCCGTGTCTTATATTATTTGTATTATTCCTTGCTGGTTGGGGTTTTATCGCATATTATGCTATACAACATGGAGACCTCAACAAATTGATGGTGCCGTCGGATTCTTTAAATCAAAAGTGCGGAATTGACTCGCAAGTTATTGATAAGAAATATTTATTTTTTTTTAACTTGGAGCAATGTATTGATCCATTTGTTCCACTGACAGGATGTCAAACTCCTCAGGTAAGTGGGAGCATACTTTTGAAACAAGAGACTCACAGATTTTATGTCTACAATATTACTTGTATTTCAGGTTTGCGTTGAACAGTGTCCTTCACAAACGTTCGTGTGGGATACCATGAAAGACAAACTTAGTTTTGAACAACTTAAAGACTATTTAATCTGCCGTACAGATGCAGATAAATCACAAATATCATCCAAGTCTGATGCTGAAAAAGCTGTCAAGGAAAATCGCTGCGCTCGTTGGTACATAAAAAGTGCACCTTTCTTGAATCGCTGTATGTGGGAATTCTCACCTCAAGTGTGCGAATATATACCTTCGTTTCTTCTACCACGTGCACGTCGGCATTTAGCAACTAATAATACATTGATTCAACCGGATAACTCTGATTTTCATGAACCCGAGTTGCAAGCACTCGCATTGACATTATCAAATACGGAGCAACGGTACGCCGAGTCACAGGTTAAGCAGGATCTACAAGAGGAGCCTTTTGTACAGTGCAAACGTCGCACACAACTTGGTGAAACTGTAATTAAAGAAAAAATGATGCAAACGGACACCAGATTGGCGAAATTTGTTGGTAATATTGTGGCACGTTTCTACAATGACACACACAACGCGCAACGTATAGGCGAAGAAATAGTTGAGGATCTAATGAACTCATGGAGCATCGTGATTGTTACGCTTTGTTGTACGCTTGTTGCATCGTTGATTTTCATAGCACTAATGCGTTGGCTTTCGGCACCAATGTTATGGTTTTCAATCCTCGGTGTACTCGTTGGCCTGCTTGTGGGAACATACTACTCTGTAAAGCAGTATATTTTTTGGCGCGACACAGCAACTGTGCCACAGCACGGCCTAAGCGTACAATCGCAGGTCAAGAACATTCTTCAAGATAAAAATTTGTGGCTATATCTGTCCATATTTCTGGTTATTTCGTTCATCGTTATTGCTTTGTTAGTAATTGTATTGCGCAAACGTATACGCATTGCAATCGCTCTTATCAAAGAAGGAAGCAAAGCTGTTTCCAGCGTCTATTCAACAGTTTTCTTTCCAATATTTTCATGGGTGCTATTCATCGCGGCGATATCATTCGCCATTGGATGTGGTTTATACTTGGGATCAATTGGTGAGCCCTCTTTTCGTATGATACGCAGGATTACCGAAGATGGCAAAGTAACTACGGAAAACTGCGAATGCGAAAAACTAGCAGCGAACTATAAAGTAGGCGAATATTGCAATCCGAATATATTCCAGGAAAATTGCTTCGTTAACTCAGGATTCTTTTCACAACGCGCCGCATGCAGTCAAACAAGTTGTAGCTTTGTCAAAATCGAGAATCCGCCACTCATCAAATGGGCCATAGTATATAACGTGTTTGGATTTCTTTGGCTAAGTTTTTTTATATCCGCATTCAGCGACATGGTCTTGGCAGCTACATTTGCCACATGGTATTGGACCTTCAAGAAGCGTGATGTTCCATACTTCACACTCACCAACGCCTTCTGTCAGACGGCTTTCTATCATCTCGGTACACTAGCCTTTGGCTCACTTATACTGGCTATATGTCGTATGATTCGCATCATACTGGAGTACATCGACGCAAAGCTAAAGAAATATGACAATTCAGTGACACGCGCTATACTCTGCTGCATGAAATGCTTCTTTTGGCTACTGGAAACTTTTCTTAAATTTCTCAATAAAAATGCCTACATTATGTGCGCCATACATGGCAAAAACTTTTGCTCAAGCGCCAAGGATGCATTTAATCTAATAATGCGCAACTTTTTACGAGTAATTACTTTGGATAAAGTCACCGATTTTCTGTTCTTTTTGTCTAAACTACTATTAACAGCTGGTTCTGGTGTCGCCACATACTACTTTCTGATTAATAACCCGTCCATTATAAAACTGCATTACAATGCTGTTCCAGTCGCAGTTATTGTCATTGCAGCGTTTCTTATCACCAGTGTGTTCTTTGGCGTTTATTCTATGGCTGTAGGCACACTATTTCTGTGCTTCCTGGAAGATTGTGAACGCAACAATGGCACTCCTGAAAAACCATACTTCATGTCCAAGCAGCTAATGAAAATTCTCGGAAAACGCAACAAGCTACCACCAAGAAATCCACGCAATAAGTAGTGGCAAAGAGTAGCATATGTCCGACCGAGACCAAAGCAATCCAACGTAATTCAGAGTTCAAATTGTAATATTTTTTTTATTCTATAAAGCAGAGAAATCTAAACTCAAAATGTCGAAGACATTGCAGTAAGTTAAACAGGAAGCGCTCATTTTCAATGTATGTAGTTGCTCGTTAATTGACGTGACGTCACGCTAGATTCAATCTATTGTTGCCAACTTTTAATTGCGCTTATATTCAATATATGTGTATGAGCTATACTTATACTTATTTATATATAGTTACGAATTACAAATATGTATGTACGTATGTTTACATATGAACGTCGCAGAAGCATTTCGGGGTTCTCGTCGCATTAGTATGCGTTAATGGAAACTTATTGGATACGTGATAGATACAATTTATGAAACGAAAATTGTGCAATCGATAAATTTTTGGAACCCAATACTCAAACTTTTTTCTGTTATTTTCTATATATATTTAAATATATACACACACTTAAATAACACTTTACACATAATTTTTTATTTGTTCTGCTTTTTTAATAAAATATTTCTTATGAATGAATTTTTATTTGCAAGTGTACATTTAAATGAGTTAATAAAAACACATTTTTCATTTATTTTTGGTTTAATTTTATTTTATAAAAAAATAAAAAACAAAACACACATTTGCTCACTGAGAAGAAAAGACGCCAACCTCTAAGTCTGAAAACGAATGGTACTGATATCGACCCCAACTAAAGATAGCGACCAAATGTTGTCTAAGTTAAATTTAATATAATAAATGTCTTTAAATATAAAACAAATATGACAGCAGTATGGAATTTTGAATTAATAATTAAAATGAAATATCTTTTAACACGCTGTCGCTTACATTATTCAAAGAAAGGTCGTCCGCGCAATCGCTTATATCGAACTGAAATTGTTGTTCAGTGTTTGACACATTTACATTGTTCTCCTTATCAAAATCAATACCTTTGCACATGAATGTCATTTCCTAAAAGTTATTTTAAGTTAAATAATATCTTGCGAATGTCAGTAAACGTACCTCAATAGTGTCATCATTCACTTGCAACTTAGGCAAACTGCTTTCTGGCACAAGCGCATCGAGACGCCCCGACGGTGAGGTGCTTAAATTATGTACATTTAGTGAGGCGTCCAGCACCTTTTTAACTGCCGTGTTTTTGGCATACAACAATGAGGTGCTGCCACCACCACTTTCGGTGCGATCATTTATCGAGGCACGTCGCTCGATGCGCGTGCGTTCATTAGTGCCGAAAGGCGTGTAAGGTGATTGTGACGGCATCAGAGTCGTTGTTGTAGAGTTCGCACTACATTTTGATATTGATTTCGTCGTTGTAGGTGACGGTGGCATTTGAGCGTCCAAATCAAAACCGAACAAACCTTGACGCTGCTTCCACTTTGATCCCAACGTAGACAAGTTCTGTTTTGGTATAGGTTTAGCTTTTGATATATCCTTATTGATAGTACGAAGTAACTGCATAGAGTCCATAATTTTTGACTTATTCATAGTGGTACTGAGGTCTGCACTTTGGTCCGCTGCCTTTAATTTACGTGCAGAACGAGGAGGCGCAGGAGCTTTTTAAAAAAAAATTATAATTTTTAATACAAAGTAAAAAATATTTAAGCTACGATTACCAATCATGCTGCTAAGTGATTCAAATGGTTTTATGTTGAAGTCATCTTGCAATGGCAAACGTACATTGGCGCTACGACTAGTTGATGGCAGTTCCAATTTTATGGGTGGTGTCGACACAAATTTAAGCATTAGTGGATTGTCGCAGATATAAGGTTTTAATTTTGGAAACTCTCGAAGCGGCGTGGTCGGTGCACTTTGCCCTTGTTTTTGCTTGGCAGCATGCTGTTTCGCCTTTACGTTTAAGTCCTTTTGCACACCATTAATTTGAGACTCAATAAATTCAATTTCCGATTTAATTAACTGCAACTCCGAACTGATAAACTCATTAGAGGTATTGGACTTATCAATTGCATATAATTGTTCTTCTATAGTGTCGTACATATTGTTAAACGCGCGAATAAGAGTATTCACATTGAGATCATCAATACCAAGAATGGATGGTCGCAAGCAATCTGTACATAAAAGGTAACTACTTTCGATTTTTTTTCTTGCTGTTATTATAAAATATACTTACCAACTTCTGTCAGAGATTCATTAGGGCACACCTCCTGAATTGTACGCAGCGCACGACGTACCGACTCCTTGTTAAAATTATCTTCAGATTCTTTAGCTAAGAATAGCTCAGTCGTTTCTTTTAAATTCGTTATGAGAGGCTCCAGGTTAGCAATTTTTTCGACGGGTTGTAGGATGTTTTCCCCACAAAGAAATCGGTTACTTTCCTCAAATTCATGCAAGAACTTATCGTCAGTAAATGTTTCCACGCTAACACCACATTGTAAGGATAAATCATTGATTATATTCCTAATTGTTTGTGTTGCTTGATTCATTTTTGAAATTTGTTCTTCCACATTTATCAAATAAGCTGATGCATATTCTTTCAAGAACTCGTTTTGTCGACCCATCCGTTTAATGTCCAATTTTTTTAAAATTTGTGCATCGACATCAGTAACCAAGGTTTTCTCGCGTTGTTTAATTAACTCCGACACTACAAAACCCACAAAATCAAGCATGAACGTAATGAACTTCTTGCCGCCCGGCATCACTACCAAGTAAGATTTTATATTTTCCCATTTTAGCTGATGTTTTTCATTCAAATATTTAAGATACTCAACAGTTGATGAGCGAAAATTTGATTCCGAGCGTTTGTCAGTAATTGGCCAAAAAAATCGACGCCTGAACTCGGCCGCATCTAATAAGCGAAAAAGATAGTGCATCACCTGGAAGAAAGCTGTTTGGTTTGGCTTCAGGAACATGTCCCACGACAAAACTTTACGCAATTCATCGTTTGCCGTCGTAGGATAAATCAGCATCAATCCCTGTAACTTTTGGTATAGCTTTTCACTTAATTCCTTCTCTTCAGCCTTATAAGGCGCTATAACTGTACGGTCCATTGCAATGTGTTCAGCTAATAAATAACAAGTTAAAAAACGCACAAAGAATTAAACAGGTTGAAAATTAATGAAACAGCTCCACCGCCGCCAAATAACTTTAAATGTGCAGAGTTGTCAACGCAAAAAAAGTCTGTACCGCCGATAAAACCGACGGCGCTGCTCTTTACTGCCGGAAGAATTTGGGTGCGCCATTTATAAAGAAATGGGTCATGACCAGCACCGTTTCAAGCAAACATGTGCGCAGCTAGCAGTAATTTTATCATTAAATATTGAAATAATTCATGTCGTGCAATGTCACGTCGAACATGCGGCATCCGCTCTTCTTCTTCCCTATGTCATGGTACGGCCAGCGCTCGCCTATATCGCTGTGTATCGCAACGCAACATCAGCGTACCTATTTTGGAATGTTTGATGTCTCATCAGCTCGGGCGATTCGGCAACAGTCGGCGGAAATCTTTATCCCCACCAAATAGACATTCGTGAAATTTTTTCCAGCAGTCGGACGTATAATTTTTACATAGAGTCAGAAAAAAAAGTACATTTTAATTTCTAAGCTTTGTTGGTAAGTAAATAGCATATTTGACGTATTTGACAACAATTTTTACACTATAAAACTGATTGCAAGCGATTCAAAAAGGGGCGTCATAAACACTATCTTTTCCGGCCCTTTTTTGAGACTCCGATGGAAAAATCAATAACCGGATCTGCCTGCATAATATGAAAAATCTAACTAACAAAGAAATTAGTATAAAGTAAAGTTTTTTCCAATCGCTGAGATTACGGTTATCTTCGGAGTGCCACATTGTACACTTAATATTTTTTTTTTTGTTTTTTTTTTTATATATATACATACTTACATATGTATATACTAAATTGGTGGAGAAATTGTCTCTTAATTTTTGTGAATCATTTTTTTTTTTAACAAAGCGCTTAAATCGAAATCGTGAATAGTATATTTACGTCTACATACGTTGCCACAAACTTTGAACTACAATGTGAATTTTTTTTTTTTTTTCTGCAATAGATCTCGAACTGCCTTTTTAGCGGAGGTTTTAAAATCAACATGGGTTCATTATTTCGGAGCGAGGAAATGACCTTGTGTCAGCTTTTCCTCCAGAGCGAAGCAGCGTACGCATGTGTCTCTGAGTTAGGTGAATTGGGATTAGTTCAATTCCGTGACGTAAGTAGCATTTTTAAATTCATCGAAGAGCCTTTTATAATAATTGTACCATCCCATAGTTAAATCCCGACGTGAACGCTTTTCAACGCAAGTTTGTCAATGAGGTACGGCGGTGCGATGAAATGGAACGTAAATTGCGTTATTTGGAAAAGGAGATAAAGAAAGATGGCATACCCATGTTGGACACTGGTGAAAGTCCTGAGGCGCCGCAACCACGTGAAATGATTGATCTTGAGGTAAGTTTGTCATATTGAAAAATATCAACAAGAATATGTTATTACTTGTGTTCTTTTAGGCTACATTTGAAAAACTGGAGAATGAGTTGCGCGAAGTTAACCAAAACGCTGAAGCTTTAAAGCGCAACTTTCTGGAATTAACCGAATTAAAGCATATTTTGCGCAAAACTCAAGTTTTCTTCGATGAGGTGAGTTAAGGTTTACATCGGGTTTCCTCAAGCACCTATGTGGATTTCGACACTATGTACAATGTTTAAGAAAAAGGTGCCGCTGGGATGTCCTCTAATCAAAATGTGATAATTAGTGTTTTAAGGTTTCGACAACACAACTGAGTCACTTGCCACTTCATGGTTTTTGTTGGTTACAATTAAATTTTGATTTGGTTTGGTTTTCTAGATATTTTAAGCACTTTCTATAAAATTTAACACTTACCGACACTAACAACTTTATATAACACAGTAATGACGGGGTTGCTTGTTCAGTGACTGCTTCTGAGCTATTGACCCCGTTGGAACCGTGAATTTTCGGAAATACAAACGATATGTGCATTTAGTCAAAATTTGTATACACTACAACTACTTTTCTGCTCGCTCAGCTTAATTATTTTGTAGTATATTTTTCGCTCTGAATTCTCCATATTCGCTTTTTTAGTTTTAACTTTAAATAATATTTGTTTTTCTTTGGTTATTAGATAATTATTACAAGTGTACTGTTTGGCTTTGTTTGATCCTCCATTTTGTTTTTAAAAACATTTTTATTTTGAGAGAATTGTATTTTTCTATATTTTATTACTGCATTGTTTTCTTTAGATTATTGCTAATTGTTTTATTTTTGTATGTTCTTATTTTATTATTTTATTTCATTTCGTTCCTGCAAATTCCTTACTCAATAAACAATCCAAACCCCTCTTATAATCAAACACACAAAATTGCTCCCGCATCCCTATCCAATATCCTTACCCTACACGGTTGTGTTGCCAGTCGATGCCATCAGTTTATAAATCGAGCTCTTCCTCCTCCTCTAAATACCGGCGCTATCTGCAGATGGCCGACAATCAAAATGAAGACGAACAGGCGCAGTTGCTGGGCGAGGAGGGTGTACGCTCCAGCCAGCCGGGACAGAATCTCAAGCTTGGGTAAATATGTTTGACCATTTGAAAGATCAACTCTCCCTGCAACGGAAAACTAAACTCATAAACTGTCTCGATAATTCCTTTATTTCGCGCGCTTCACAGCAACAACAACCTGCTTTCGGTGGTTGCTTCCTCCATGTATAATTTTACAAATATGTTTGCGTGTGATTTGTGTGTGTGTATTACGTCTAGCTCTTATATATTTGTCAACTGCTTTCTTTCACTTTCAAATGATAATCGGCGTACCAACATTTAAAAGTATTTAAAATGTATGTATGCATACGTACACATACTATATGTATATTGCATATAAATGCACATATTCTTTGTGTTAGGGCTCAGTGACTGGTTATGGTTTTGGTACATATAAATAAATAAACGTGGTGTTGACAAACTAACTGTACTAATCCAAGATAACTTGTCGTGTACATAAGATACATTTCAAAACATATTCCTTAAAATTTTAGCAAGAAGGTGGTCTAAACCACACAACCGAATCGATGACCCGTGCACTGATCACCGACGAGGTTCGTACCGGCGGCTCGATGGGCCCGGTTCAGCTTGGGTATGTATTAGCAGCAAGCAAAGCAAATCGAAAGTCGCCGCAATATTTGCGTTAATAACTAATTTTTTAAATTAACTTCTGCAACAAAAAATTATTGCTTTAAAAATTTGCCAGCTTCGTTCATTACGTTTTACAAAAATGCGACTGACTGAGCATGTAACTTTTGATATTGCAGCCTACTTACACATTAAACAAGTAGAGTTTTTTTTTATGAAATCGTGTAATTGTTTGCGTTTATAAAAGATTAAACATAAACCATCTGAACGCGAGCAATAATTTTCTGTTTTTCAATTACAAAAAAAAAGTGCTACTTAACCTGCAAAATTATTCTTCTCTTGTTTTCGTTTTTTTTTTTTCAATTGTTGCGTTTTCCAAAAAAAAAAAACCAATAAAGTTATGTGGAGAAATCTTATGAACGTGAGGAATATCTGCCATGGTTGGTACCAATTATTGTCTACGTCTAGCGATCAGCTTAGAGTTAGGAAAAAGTATTCATATATGTCTCATTTTCAAAGCATGAAGTCAAGTCGCCATTAATTATTCAGATTCATACACGTAACGATGCAAGTTTTGTCAGTTTTTCTCATCTAAAATTCATCTTTGAATGTTTTGTCGCTGCCATTACTCATTAACACGCGCTGCCCTCACCCATTGGTAACTGTGCTTGAGTTTAGTTTTCCAAATTGTATATAAAAACAAATAACAACTCCCAAGTATGCAAAATGTATTTTGACAAATATTTGTGTTAACTTTATGCAGCTTTGTTGCTGGTGTCATCCTGCGTGAGAAATTGCCAGCATTTGAACGTATGTTGTGGCGCGCCTGCCGTGGCAACGTATTTCTGCGACAGGCAATGATTGAATCACCACTGGAGGATCCCACAAATGTTAGTATTAATTAAGAGAGTTACAACAACATAACTGATACCATCATTATTTAGGGTGATCAAGTGTACAAGTCGGTGTTCATCATTTTTTTCCAAGGTGATCAGCTAAAGACACGTGTAAAGAAGATTTGTGAAGGTTTCCGTGCCACGCTTTATCCTTGCCCAGAGGCACCAGCTGATCGACGTGAAATGGCTATGGGCGTTATGACACGCATTGAGGATTTGAACACTGTGTTGGGCCAAACGCAAGATCATCGTCATCGTGTACTAGTCGCTGCAGCGAAGAACCTAAAAAATTGGTTTGTGAAAGTTCGCAAGATAAAAGCGATCTACCATACATTGAATCTCTTCAATTTGGATGTGACGCAAAAGTGTCTAATTGCTGAATGTTGGGTGCCAGTGCTGGACATTGAGACCATACAATTGGCTTTGCGTCGTGGTACTGAAAGGTCGGGCTCCTCGGTACCACCGATTCTAAATCGAATGCAGACATTTGAAAATCCACCGACCTACAATCGTACGAATAAGTTTACAAAAGCATTTCAGGCACTAATTGATGCATACGGTGTGGCTAGTTATCGCGAAATGAATCCTGCACCGTACACAATTGTCACGTTTCCTTTCTTGTTCGCGGTAATGTTTGGTGATCTGGGGCATGGTGCCCTCATGGCTCTTTTTGGCCTTTGGATGATACGGAAAGAAAAAGGATTAGCTGCACAGAAAACGGACAATGAAATCTGGAATATTTTCTTTGGTGGTCGTTATATCATCTTTCTCATGGGAGCCTTTTCCATGTATACTGGTCTCATCTACAATGATATATTTTCGAAATCGCTTAATATTTTTGGTTCACACTGGCAAGTTTCCTACAACAAGTCTACAGTTATGGAGAACAAGTTCTTGCAATTGAATCCCGAGTTAACCAGCGATTACGAGGGTACACCGTATCCTTTTGGTATGGATCCTATTTGGCAAGTGGCCAGCGCAAACAAGATTATCTTTCATAATGCGTACAAAATGAAAATATCGATTATCTTTGGTGTGATTCACATGATTTTCGGCGTGATCATGAGCTGGCATAATCATACTTACTTCCGTAATCGTTTGTCGTTGCTTTACGAATTTATACCGCAGTTGATGTTCTTGATATTGCTCTTTTTCTACATGGTGCTGCTGATGTTCATAAAATGGAATCGTTATGCTGCTACTAACCCCGGTAAGTGTGGATTAGTTTTAATTAACGAACTGAAGTTATCTTTTTATTTTTAATTTTAGCACCGTATTCGGCGTCATGTGCTCCATCGATTTTGATTACCTTCATTGACATGGTGTTATTCAACAAGCCCAAGAACCCCCCCACTGGTTGCGAGTCATACATGTTCGCTGGTCAACCCTATTTCCAAAAATTGTTTGTCCTTGTTGCTGTCGGTTGCATTCCTGTCATGCTGTTCGCTAAGCCAATGAAAATAATGCAGCAACGCAAATTAGCTAACGTAAGTTTAATATAATTTTTTTTCATATTCATATAGTGCACATCTAGTTAAAATTTCATCCCATCACAATACTCAAAACCAAGTGGTATTACAAAACACTTCCACTTTACTTCATGAACACTAACAAATTAATTGTATTGTTTTGTACTCTTGCCCTTCCAAAACCCATGTTCAAAAACCATCCAAATACCAAACACCCATTAGGAAGAGGTTAGTTTTGTGTGTTTGTTTTTATATATTATGAAGAACGTTGACGCCATCGAACGTCTCCACACCATTAGGCGCACTGTGGCGTCGACTTCAGCAGACTTCAGAATAGTACACTGCAATTAATTGAACAAAATTTCCAACAGGTGCAACCCATTACGGGCGCTACTAGTGATGCTGAGGGAGGCATGTCGAACGGTGGACATGGTGGTCACGGTGCTGGTGGCCATGACGATGAGGAGGAGATGTCGGAAATATTCATACACCAAGGCATTCACACTATCGAGTATGTGCTGGGTTCAGTGTCGCACACGGCATCTTATTTGCGATTATGGGCGCTGTCACTTGCGCATGCGCGTACGTTATAATATTTTAAAACAATTGTTCATTATTTGTGAGCTTTTTGAAAACTTTAGAACTTGCTGATGTCTTGTGGAACATGGTGCTGTCAATTGGTCTAAAACAGCAGGGTTGGTTCGGCGGTGTAATGCTAACAATTGTTTTTGCCTTTTGGGCTGTTCTCACTGTTGGTATTCTTGTCTTGATGGAAGGATTGTCAGCATTCTTGCATACTCTTCGTTTGCATTGGTAAGATTCTTCGCGGTGTAAAGGAATAAACGATGTATTTAGTTTACGTTTATAATTTGTCATTTTCAGGGTTGAATTCCAAAGTAAATTTTACCAAGGCCAAGGTTATGGTTTTCAACCATTCTCTTTCGATGCTATTATCGAAAATGGTAGCGCTCCTGGACAAGGCGAACCGGAGTAAACAATATACAGTGCTTAATAATTATTGCTGTTTATTAAATGTTAATCAATTAAAGAATTTCTTTATAGCATAGAATCTTTAAGCTTTTGGACAACAATATATATGAATGTCTAGCTTTTGTCGTCTATAGTGAGATTAACCATGAATTTATTGTGTATCCATAAAATATGCATATTTAAACCTACAATTATAAATTTCAGTGTTTAATGTACAATATCTATAAAATAAAATAATATAAAAACGCCCGCTCCGGGTAACTAAAACAAAATTTATTTTTACTATAATGACACCAGCTCGTTCAGAGCTTGCACAAACTTATTCATATTTGAAGCATTTGATTTGTATTGTTTAAGGTTTCCAAAATTAAGTGTTTCCAGCTTCCCAGGCACCTGGCTCACATTACAATAATAAATATATCCCTCATCTGCCAGCTGTTGCGCTAATTCCAGTTGATGGTTATCCATTAGTGCGTCGTTCACCACAATTAAAGCTGCTTTGTTATTGTGCAGTACGTCCATGCAAGTGCCAGCACCGGCATGGCCGATTATTAAATCTGCTCCATCTATGTCTTTTTGATTTGATCGAAAAGTATATTTCTCCAACTCAATGCCATGAATATCCAAAACTCGGGCGGCGTCAACCGCCGGGCATTCGGAGTGTCCAAGTTGCAGTACAATCTTTTTGCAGTTACGTGCTTGAAGAGTACTTAATACTTGATCGGAGAGTATTGTTTTTATTAAGGAATCAAATTTTGTCGTGCCAACAGTTACGTAGATCACTTTTAAGTCCATGTTGATATCTAAGCCGGCTAAACCAATCCAGATTATTTAGAAAACCACGCAAAGATTTATTTCAAATTCTTAAAAATAAAAGAGGAACACAAATATTAATCACTTTGGTTGCATTGTTTTTTCAGCGGGTATATATCGTATGTTGTTAGCTTTGTATGCAGACATAAGACTTTCCACAATTGATTTTTTAACTGCACCACTGATTACGAGGGCTTCTTTACTGTCTTTACTTTACTGTCAGTGCTGCCAGACTATTGTAACGCAATCTGCATTTCTATTGATTTGGCAACATTTTCTTTATTTAAATTTAAATTTTGTGTTACTCGTTAGGGGATATCCCTAAATTATGTGAGGATTTTTTGAATTTTGTATCCTACCCTCTTGGGGGAATTTAATTTAGACTATCGAGAGCCCCTCTTCTAACACTTAAGAGATATTGCTTACAACTTTGATATTATTAGTTATTTATGGGCTAAAAAGAAATAATAAAATTTTCAGTAAGAGGCAATTCATTTATTCATTACTTTAAACGAGAATGCATAAGCATTTTTTAGATGAGCTTTTTATTTGTTTTAGAAGTAAGCGTTGTGGAAAACGAATTATTATGAATATCAAAACAAAAACATAAGAAATACAGATTGAGAAATTTTCTTTCCGCAGCCTTTTTGATGTCAATAAAAATTTTTTCACCAAATGATGTTCGCAAAAACTCAGATTTTTTGTATTTTAAAAACAGCTATTTTTACTAATGATCAAGCTGTAAACAGCCATTTTCGCTTCTAAAAAATTGGCAGCACTGTTTATTGGTAAAGTACTTCGAATTTGTACCGTTACAGTCGCATTTTAGCCGCGGTGGATATCAGTCGATTCAATAGTAATTTGTCTGCGTGGGTGAAAAGTTTGCGCGAACGATTTAGTCGCGTAAAAATATACGCACGTTGAAAAACAAGTACTTTTGTTTATTCGCACACCAGCGATTTGTTTTACATTATCAATCTAATTCAATTCAATTATCATTGTTGAGCAGAGCAGCAGCAGCGCAACGAGCGCCAAGCAGCGGAGAAAGCACTTGGCGTAAGTGTTTGCCTTAGTGTGGGTGTACAAATGTTTGTGTGTGATTATTTCAATGCAAATTGAGCGATTAAATAAATAAATTAGCTGTAAAGGTGTGAAACCGTAATTCAAGTTTGTTTGTATTTCGGCTAAAAAAAACACGAACTAACAAGTTGGCACTCAATTTCCGAAAGTTGAAAGTAGCGCGCAGGATCATTGTCCGCCGGATGATGCGGGCTATAAAAAACGCAAACCATAAATAATTGTTTCATTAACAGCTCGTTTGTGTTTGTTTTTTCGCGCAATTTTTATTTTTGCAAACAACAGGCGGCGTTGGTGAAGAAAGAGACGGCATCTGGAAAGTATTAAGCGGCATATGAAAACTAAAACGAAAATACAAAAACAAAAAAGCGTATGCAATTTTAGAATAATTTCAATTAATCCACACACGAACACCAAAAAAAAAAACACTTGTACACACGGTGTGTGTATGTGTGCACAAACATCTTCAGCATTATCATTATCTGTTGTTTTTTATGAGTTGACGCGGGCACAGTCATCGTTTTTTTTTTCTTTGCCAACCGAAATCCAATTAGAGCTCAAGTGCCAATTGGCATGCCTATGCTAAGATCATATCTGCGCATTGATCTCGATGCCGATCCGTGCGTCGGGGTAGTGACAGAGCCGAACAACAAATGTAAAAAAAATATATATTATTTGCTCATTAAATATCGCATTGTGCGAGCGCAACAAGCCTCGATTAAGTAAATTTATTGAGACATTTTAATAAATTCTGCGTTTGCAGAATTGAGGCAGATGACATATGTGCAAAATAAATTTTCAAAAAAAAAAAAATTATGGCTCAGTGTATGTGTATGTGTGTCTACATGTGTCCTTGTGTTAATTAATTGATTATAATTCAGCTGCGTCATTGGCGACGTGAACGTTGTTGGTGGTAGTGACGGCGTTAGCAGAAGGCGGACAGCAAACGGCGCCCAACGCAAATTTTTAACGAATTGTTAACCCACTGGAGCAAGAATGGCAACCAATAATGGACCGCGATAGCGAATTAAAGTCATAGTGTCAGTTTGCTTAATTGCAGCAATTGCAACGTATCGAATTAACGACATGATTCAATTAGCTTGCTTCGCAAATTTTGCATATGTTCGTTGTTGTAAATATGAGCACACGATATATGGTAAAATCTCGATGCAATGAAGTTAGATGAAGAAATACTTCGGATTATTCGATTATTCCGTTGTGACCTTAAGGTTTCAACAACTCGATAGAATGTGTAGAACTAACTAAGAAATCGCCATAAAAATTACTTTTTGATGATGCATCTTTTAAAATAATCTGTAATATGTTTTTCTGCCTGTTCCTGATTTTTAAATCAAAGTTGCGTTATCAAATCACTTTTTAAAAATAATATAAATAATAATTATTACGCCATTGAAAGTTGATTCACTTCATTCTTTTGTCGTAATGTTGAGAAAATTCTTTCACTTAAAGTTTAAAACACAGAGTGTTTTACTTAAGCTCAATTTAAAATAATTAAATTATTTTTTTACTTTCATCATAAATCACCAAGCAATAACCATAAATTTATATATCAACACAAAACAAATCTTATTTATTTACTGCACTGATTTAATGAGCTTATTGCATAATCTCCAATACCATCAATTATTCTAGACATATTGATAGAACAAAACAACGTATTTCCCCGCATTCTTCAATTCTGCACATTTCCGGCAGATCACGTCTTTGTTAAGTATCAATCTTTTCTTTATAAGATTTAAAGGGTTGTTTTTTTTGCTGTGATTTTAACAACAGCTTAATTACTATCGATCGTTTAATGCACCCTGCAGCTGTGTATCATATTTCATGTAGCGGAAGTTTTGTGGCCTGCACTTGTCGTTTGTCTTGTAATGGGATAGTTTGGCCAAATTAGTTACTTCAATTCAACACTTTTTTACTGCGTAATTTACTTATCTTTGTCTTTGTTTATAGCACCAACCAAAATCGTTCCAACCACTAATGCGCAATGGTAGTTAAGGATATGGCTTTGCATGAGAATATGAACATGGTGGACAATAACCACCACCAACGCACGATCACTGCAGCGTCAGCGATTGCACCGCCGACAAGCACAACAACATTTACGTCACATCGCCGCCGTTGTACGCTCTCATACACGACCGTCGTATTGCTGATAGCCTTCTTCATTTGTACTCTACTGGCAGTTGGTCTAATAGTATACAATTTTGCCACCTGTGCTCCACTCTTGTCCTCAGACGGCAATGAAGAGGTAGTTTGTACCACGGTGCACCTGCGCAAGTCTCCAAAACCAAATGAGCATAGAACATACGAACGCGATGTACGCTTGCCCCGTTCATTGCATCCGCTAAAGTACAACATTTCGGTGGTACCGCAATTGAATAGCAACTTTACTTTTACCGGTGAAGTAGCGATACGCGTACGCGTCGATAAGGATTGCTACAACATAACTATGCATGCCAATGACTTACAGATACTGAAAAACGATGTTCGTGTGTATCGCGTTGAGTCCCAAAATACGCTGAGCAAGAGTTTGAGCATTAGGAAACAGTATCTACTCGACGCAAAGCAGTTCTTTGTTATTGAGTTGCATGATAAATTAACACGCGGTGTTAAATATGAGATACAAATCAAGTTCAGTGGCATCATGCAGGACTACTTGCAGGGCCTCTATCGCAGCTCATATCAGGTTAAAAATGAGACCAGGTAACGTGTATTTTCCTAATTATTTGTGACATTGCGGAAATGCTGCTAATTGGAAACTTTACATGTTAGATGGTTGGCTTCGACACAGTTCCAGGCCACCGATGCACGTCGTGCCTTTCCCTGCTTCGACGAGCCTGCTTTCAAAGCAAATTTCACACTGCACATTGCCCGGCCCACGAATATGTCGACTGTATCAAATATGCCACTTGTTTCAACAACAAAGCAGTAAGCTCATGAACTCAAACCCCTTACAAGTAGAAGTATTATTGATTTACATTTTTTCTTTTCCTCTCTTAAAACAGTGCAACCATTTCGAACTATGTTTGGGATCATTATGCCGAAACATTGCCAATGTCAACGTATTTATTAGCCTTTGCTATCACAGACTTTACTCACCTGTCCACTGGTAATTTTTCGGTTTGGGCACGTGCTGATGCCATTCAATCTGCGCAGTACGCGCTTAGCGTTGGCCCAAAAGTACTTAAATTTCTTGAGGATTTCTTTGATGTGCCTTTTCCATTGCCCAAAATGGATATGATAGCGTTGCCTGATTTTCAAGCGGGTGCTATGGAAAATTGGGGCTTGATAATGTACAGAGAGAGTGCGATGCTCTACGAGGAGGGTATCTCATCAATAACGAATAAACAACGCGTAACCACTGTCGTCGGTCATGAGTTGGCACATCAATGGTTTGGTAATTTAGTTACACCCAGCTGGTGGTCTGACATTTGGCTAAACGAAGGATTTGCCAGTTATATGGAGTATCTAATTGTCGATGCCATTGAACCCGAGTGGAAGATTCTTGATCAGTTCGTTGTGAATGATCTACAAAACGTCTTTCAATTAGATGCGCTCTCGACGTCGCACCAAATTTCTGTTGAAGTTTTTAATCCCGACGAAATATCTGAAATCTTTGATCGTATTTCATATGGCAAAGGATCCACAATCTTACACATGATGAATCATTTTCTAACAACGAAAGTGTTTCGGCAAGGTTTGACCAAATATCTCAAAGAAATGTAAGTTGTTTGACTCAAAAGTTATCTCTCTTTTACAAAGTTTTGATTACAGGGCCTATAATGTTGCCACTCAGGATGATCTATGGGGATTCTTAACAAATGAAGCTAAATTATCTGGTTTACTTGATGATAGCACTAGTGTTAAGAAAATTATGGATACTTGGACGTTACAGGTTGGCTATCCTGTTGTGAAAATCACACGCCATCCCAACACTCACGTACTCCGACTTGCACAAGAACGATTCGTTTTTGCCAACAACACGAACTCTGTTCAGGATCCTCTATGGTGGATACCCATAACATACACAACATCTAAAGAGTTAAACTTTGGTAATACACGACCGACAACATGGATACCTCGTACTAAAGTCTACGAAATCGAGAACCGAAATCTCTCGGTGGCCGATTGGTTTATCTTTAACATACAACAAACGGGCTATTATCGCGTTAATTATGAGACGGACAATTGGCGGGCTATTACAGAACATCTTATGAATGAAGACATGTACGAACAGATTGCGCCTGCAAACCGCGCACAGTTGATTGATGATGTCATGAATCTGGCAAGAGGTTCATATTTATCTTATGACACGGCTTTAAATTTGACACGATACTTGGCGCATGAACTGGGTCATGTGCCGTGGAAGGCTGCTATTACAAACTTTTATTTTATCGATTCGATGTGTGTTAATCAGGGCGATTATGATCTGTTAAAGGTTTGTTTCCATTTTTTTACTATTTGCTCTCACTTCCGAAATTTTGTTTTTAAACAGAATTATCTGCTGCGAATGCTTACTAAAGTCTATAATAATGTTGGTTTTGAAGACTCGACCACCGAACCAATGCTGACGCTTTTCAAGCGAACCGAAATATTAGGCATGGCTTGCCATCTGGGCCACACCCAGTGTATTTCGGAGAGCAGTCGACAATTTCAAAACTGGGTACAAGAGCCGAATCCAGATTTTAAAAATCCGTAGGTGGAAGTGTGTTAACGAAATAATAGACTAACCAAAATATTTTCAATCCAGAATATCGCCAAATCTCCGAGGATTTGTCTACTGCACTGCCATACAATACGGCACCGAAGTTGAATGGGACTTTGCATTCGAACGCTTTTTAAAATCATCAGCATCAGCGGAGAAGGAAATATTGCTCAGCGCATTGAGCTGTACCAACGAACCCTGGTTATTATCTAGATACTTGCGGCGCTCCATTACTGGTCGAGATATTCGCAAACAGGACGTGTACCGTGTCTTCGGTGCCGTGTCGAGTAACGTTGTTGGCCAGCAGATCGCATTCGATTTTCTGCGTAACAATTGGGAGGAAATTAAAATTTTGTGAGCCATTCTAGCTGCTCCAATTTAGAATGATATTTAATCCATATATTTTTTTTAGCTTCGGTTCTTCCATGTCAAATCTTTACTCAATACTACGATTCGCAACCAAACGCATGAACACAAAATTTCAGTTAGCTGAACTAGAGTCATTTATACGGAAAGATTTGAAGGATGATGGTCGCCCCGTGCAACAAGTTTTGGAGCAAGTACAGACAAATGTCGACTGGATGAATCGGAACTACAAGACCATTGTGAAGTGGCTCCAGGCCAATAATAATTAATAAGCTCCACAGTCGAAAATAGGTTAAAGTTGTGTCTACTTTTGTTTAAGATTTTACCAGTAAATGTAAGTAAAGTACTTTTATGTCACACCGTCTTAAGTTATTTGTTCGATTTTACAATTGCCTCAGTCAACCAAACCAGTTTGTATTACTTATTACACAATACTCTATTTATGTATGTATGTATTTTATGTACTTAAATAAAGAAGAAAAATGTATAAACAAATTTGTAAATGGAATATCAAATGACAATCACAAACAAAAAGATATCACAATCAGTCTCTTTTAACAGTTATTTTTCTATTGAAAATACTTTTGTTCCAGACGTCTGAAAACATCAAAGTGCCCACAAAAACCAACACTGTGCCCAACCAGTGGAAGATTGTAAAAGGATTCTGAAAGTATACAATCGAAAAAAGCAGAGAAACGAATTTTCGTAAAGTCAATATCAGTGTAACAGTCAGCGAAGTCGATGTTGATGTTAGCTTGTAAACTGAACTAATACAAAGATATTGGGCCAATACGTTGCCTAAAAGATATAAAATCGCAATTGGCACACCAACATTTAACCCAAGCAGATTCAAAAGTGGCAGATGTACCGGTAAACTCACTGCTGCTTGGCTTAAATGTGCATTAATATCTTTGTAAAGAAATGCAAAGCCAGGAAGTGGCAACAGATGTGTGTAGTAGAGCGCTTCGCGCGCTTGTGCTCCATGCTTTTTGTACATGAGCTCTTGCGTGATTCCCATGAACGAAGACACAAGTAGTGTCACGGCTAGCAAGATCACGCCAAATATAATTTCGTAATTACTGCTCCGATTGATATCATTTACTCTGCTTTCATTGCTGTTGGAATAGTATGTACATAAAAATATGCCCAACGATATCATCAGTGCGGAGAGATACTGTTTGGTTCGGTAGCGTCTTCTTAGTATAATAGAGCCCATGATCATGTTAGAAATAAGTGAACCACCACGGAAGATCATGTGAAGTGGCATTGGAATGTTGTAAGTAAATGCATAATTATTACAAAGACTGGTCATAAAAAACATTACCACCAGCAGGGCGTAGTCTTGAAGGCTAACAATCCTTTTTGCAAAGCCAAATTTTGCTGTGAACACAAACCCCTCCAAGGCAATAAATGCGAACTGACAAAACGTTATAAGATTTCCGGCTCCTGGATCATATTTTATTAAGTGCTCTAGGAAGACGGCTTGACTGCAGCAACCTAAGAAAACGCAGGCAATTGGTACGATCGCTGTCATTTCTAAACTTGGCCGTTAAAAACTTTAATGCCACCTTCAAGAGTAAAAGAAAGATTAATATATGAATCATTAACATCAACCAAAACATGCGTACTTATTGTAATTAAATTACAAAGTCAAAGAAATCCAGTTTATTTACACTTTCTCTCCGGGCCAAGACAACAGGTGGTTTGTACTCAGGTGCTTTAGAGTATCTGATTTTTTTTTTAGAAATCGCTTAGGTGGCAACAATGACAGACGTATTTATTTTTTAAATATTGTTCAAGTCGAAAGTCGCTTACTCAATAAGAGAAACAAAATCGTAACCAATGCGTAAGACAATCTTAAATAAAACTGCATTTTACTTATAAAAAAAAACACTAAAATGAAAGCAAAGTTGGAAAAACATCAGATTCCGGGGAGGGATTTTTATCAATTTAAGTTATGAGTGACTTTTGTGTTAACTAAGATGGCGACAACCTCACTTGGCTAGGTATGCGAAAATATACACAAAAGCACATTCAGGCCAAAAATTTCAAAACTACTTAATTTTGATTCAAGCGTTGTATTTGAAACGCACACACAAATATTTCAATAACTATGACTATGTTTGATGGTATCAAGTTGCCAACTTGATAATAAATGTTTTGTTTACAAATATTATATTTTTAAAAGATTTAAAATTTTATTTAAATACCTAAATTTTGAAAGAAAAACTTAAAACTTATTGAAAAAAAGAAACTAAAATCAAAACAAAATCAAAAAAAAAGAAATGGAGGAGCATAGTTGTTTCATGAGTTTAGAAAAGACACTCTGTGGTGCAGAGTGTTACAGCATGCATTTTGACCATGTGAAGGGTACTTAGAAGTTGAAAAATGCTAAGTTGACAGTTCTGGTCATTAGAAAAATCGAGAATTTAGAATTCTGATTTCGATAACAAACCGATAGGCTTATCGGTTTCAACTCCGCGTTCCATATTATGCTGATACATATAGTTTTCCCTCTCACTCCCATTACTTTCTTACCGCTGTAAAGTCATTAAGAACTCACATGTGTTTTTCTTTCGCTCACTCCTACGGTTGACGGCTGCATTGTTTTGTAAGCAGCTGTTCAGAAAAGTCATCTCGGAGGCCATTTTCTTTTTGAAAACTCGATAATTGACGACCGACTCAGGCGTAATTTTAAAATTTATAAAAATGAGTGAGAGTACGGAAAAGAAACCATTTAAAATATATAAAAGGACATCGAATCCTGAGAACTGGAAGCAAGCTGTCCGCAAGCGCCTTCGCCAATCCGGCCAGGAATACGTGGCAAGCAGCGGAAAAATTATGGCGGAACGTAGCGTCGGTCCAGGTTGCGGACCAGCGTGTCGTTTGAAATGTAACAAACGAGTAAATGGGGAACACCGTCAATTTATACATGAGATGTTTTGGCGCCTAACTGATGACCAAAAAAATTATTTCTATTGGAAATATACATCTCGCTGTACTCCCAAAAAAAGACGACGCGAAGTTACTGAGGCGGAAACTCCACCAAAAAAAGCCTTTAGTTTTCAGTATCGTTTTGAAATACAATCTGAGCTTGTTCAAGTTTGCTCAAAGTTTTTCTTTTCAACGCTGGATATCACTGCTAAACGTATATACTACTTCTACGAACATTGCTATGATGATGAAACTTGCATGCCGCGTTCTATACAACGTGGTAAGAATCCCAAGCCGCCGCTTCCGGAAATGGGACCTCGCCTTGAAGCTATTCGGAAGCATATTGAATCTTTCTGCATTGCTGGAAAAGGCAAAGTGAAAGTGGAAAACGGCAAAAAGCCTCTTTTACCAGCAGGTTTTAATGCAAGCAAAATGTATAAATTGTATGTTGAGTGCACACCGGAGGAAACTGTGCTAAAACGACATTGGTATTATAAAGTTCTCAAGGAAGATTTTAGCGTGATTCGTGTAAAGGAGCCTCAGCCTAAGATTATTAGAAAGTCACCCGTGAAAAATCCCATAATTAAAAAGGAAATCGTTCTAAAGCAATCTCCACCCCCAGCTCCAGCACCAGCACCTGTTCCAATTCCAGTCATTAAAACGGAACCTAAAATTACTACTTTAACTACTGTAACAACTATCAAGCCGAAAATTCTTACGAATGTGACTGTCCTTCCCCCAGGTACGAAGAAGAGGATCATCAACATTAAGCCCAACTTACCCAAAGCGAAGGTCCAGAAAACCACAATACCCAATCAAGAAATGCCAGTATTTGAGGTGACCATACCAATATCTATGGAAGGAGTTCCGCTGGCTATAACTGACCTAACTGGAGAAAAGGTTCCAAAGCACAGGAATTATCGCATACACTCCAACTTTACTACAAATGAATAATGCGTAATGTTTTTATAAATAAATTTAAATTTTATTTTCAAGTAATTTTATTATTTTGTCGAGTTTAATTGATTGTTGCGCTTCAAAAGCTTCCAGTCTTATCATAATAGTACGTTCAAATTCTTCGAGTTTTGTATCAATATGAGTCTTTATCATCTCATCGTTACACTCTACGCCAATTGGTGTTTCTAACGACTTATCTGCACCTAAGCCAATTGCATAGTTGTTGCCTGAGGGCGCGCTTTTCTTGTACAATTCCATAAATTGTTTACATTTCTCGGCATTTGCTGATAGTTTTTGACTCGACCCCTTCAATATTTCTTGAACGTTTTCAAGATTCACAGACTTTGGAAGCAAAGTTGTTATTCCATTGGGATTTGGTGCAATATGTAAAATAATGCCAAAAATACAGATTTCGTCATTTGATGTTACCATTTTAAGGGTTATGTCTACGACACCCGAACGTTCAATTTCAATATCGTAACGATAGGGTTGTGGTATATTCTCAATTTCATTATCATCTTTTTCAACGGCCTCAACAGTTTCGCCATACACTGTTTCCATGTACTCTCTGTGAGAACCTAAAAACAGTTCTACCTTCGACGCGCTACATATTAAACTTACAGCAGCAATTTTAAATCTTGGGAATATTTGCATTTGTAGTTCACATGCATCCGTGAAGTCGCACGGCCTGCTGAAGAGCACCGCACTGTCCTCATTGAGTAAGTCATCTAATTCCGGTCTACCAACAAGTACCAATGTTTATTAATTTAGTTTTAGGGTGTGTTACAAACTTACTTTACGAAGATATCCTCCTCTATATACCAGCGAGTAGGTACAGCCTTGTCAAAAGAATTTCCTCCAGTCTGGCTCCAGTTGCATCTTGATTTTACGTTTGTGGTCATATCCTTTGTCTTAAGCTTTGGAATACCAAGAAAAATTCAAACAGATGCCTGTAGTTTTTGTTACTGTTCGCCCATTGCTTTGTTTGCATTAGAGCTAACAAGCCGATTTAAAACAAAAGGCGTAATGATTTATGTCTTGCCAAGCAACATTCCAATTCAAAATGAAATCTGAAAATATCTATTTTAAAATTAGCCACTATGAAAATAAATGTACACAAGAAAACGAAATATTGAAGCATAGAATTACATACATTTTCGGCTTTGCTTGAAATATTGTCGCGCCAAAAGACCGGCGTAAAATTTTTAATAACGGCTTATAGGTCTGGGCAATTTAATATTTTCCATTTTAATATATTTAATATCAAAATTTCTTAGTTTAATTGTATTTAAAAATCAATACGATATAAAATAAATAGTAAAATTTGAATTATTGTTAATAGTTTTTGGAACCGGAACAATGGCATCTTTTGTAAGGGTATGTTTCCGAAGGGTGGTCAACAGCTGGTGGGTTGCTGCAGCCTACCAGTGGCGTACACGCAAATGGTGTATCAGTGGGATTGAAACATCAATATCAAACAGCTTTAACAACAGATCCAATTTAGATATTAAGTAGTACTTTATAGAGGTATGTGCGGTCACAGTATATACAGTAGGTCACGTTGTCCAAATCTTTGCACATAAGCACAACGCCACTGAATCTTTAACTGACAGTTGTGACCTTCTTGTAGGTCATTCTAAACTCACAGTCGATTTTTTTCGGACCGACAATTCAATTGAATCAGCTTTGTGCGTTCGGTAACAAGGAGAGCGGTTTTAATTTTTTATCAAAAAGGCTCAGTGATAATTGTAAAATGGCTGGAAAATATAAGATTGTTATGGTTCGTCACGGCGAATCTGAATGGAATCAAAAGAATCTGTTCTGTGGTTGGTTTGATGCCAACCTAAGCGAGAAAGGTGAGAAAGAACGATTTCATAGAATCTTTCTAACACCTTTTTTTTATATCAGGTGAACAAGAAGCTTGTGCTGCGGGCAAAGCAATTAAGGAATCCGGATTGGAATTCGACATTGCCCATACTTCATTGTTGACCCGCGCACAGGTTACACTTAAAAACCTTTTAACTTCTGCTGGCCATAAGGATATTCCAGTTTGCAAAACCTGGCGACTCAATGAACGTCACTATGGTGGTTTGACTGGCTTGAACAAAGCCGAGACAGCAGCAAAATACGGCGAAGCCCAGGTACAAATTTGGCGCCGTAGTTTCGATACTCCACCACCAGCAATGGAGAAAGATCATAAATATCACGAGAACATTGTCAATGATCCACGTTACAAGGACGGTCCTAAGCCCGAAGAGTTCCCCAAATTTGAATCGCTTAAATTAACTATTGAGCGTACACTGCCCTACTGGAATGATGTAATCGTCCCTCAGATGAAGGAAGGCAAGCGTATTATAATCGCAGCGCACGGCAACAGCTTGCGTGGCATTGTCAAGCATTTAGATAGTAAGTTAAACTTAACGACACATTTATTAAGATCAATTTATTAATAACTTCTTTAACAGATCTGTCGGAGGACGCTATCATGGCTCTTAATTTGCCCACTGGCATTCCTTTCGTCTACGAATTGGACGAGAACTTTAAGCCAGTAGTTTCAATGAAGTTCTTGGGCGACGAAGAGACCGTTAAGAAGGCTATGGAAGCAGTTGCTTCGCAAGGCAAAGCAAAATAAATGCACAAAATCATCTCTACTATACACTAAAAAATTATCCTGATCGAAAATAATATTGCCCTGAATATTCATAACCATTGTTGTTGTTCTCGTAGTCGTAATTACTCTGTTCATTATACAGATAATAAAATAAATTATTAAAGAGTTTATTTCTTTGATTCATTGTAATGGACAATACAAACATGGATTTATCGTAAAAATTAACTTTCATCCTAATTGTGTCAGTAAAAGGGCGCACAGACGTACATACATACTTCCTTTATTTTTTTTTGTGTTTTTTTCCATCCTTAGCTAACTCGAGTCCCAAAATACACTTTGGTGGGACTTTGTAAGTTTCGGTTAGTAAATTAAACACAAATCGGATTTGATTGCCTTGGATTTGAAGTTGCTCCCGTTTTTGATGAGGCATTTTAACTATAGTCGTGCTAGCTGCTGCTCCCTGCTTGCATAGCTTAATAAACTCGCTTAGAATTATACCATAGCAGTCAACGTTGCTAACAAGTGTAACTTTTTTGTTGCCAGATCGAGTTGCTAAGGACATTTGAATTAGTGGTTTATTTGGATTAGTATCCTTGCCACTGCACATTTGAAAAGAATGCTCCATTTTATGCGTTATAGCTGAATTTATTTCGTTCAATGTCGCCCCCGAGCATTCACACAAGTTTTGTAACGTCTCATCCAGACGAATCTTTTTTGTTGTTTGATCCACAACAGGTAGATTATTTTTACTAACATATTCACGTATAATTTTTTTAACATTTCCCACAGGAATTCCTTCTCCACGCTTGTAATTCATTTTGGCAAAAAAAGCTGCCGTTTCGTCAGACACAATATACATCTCAGTTAGTTCAGAGTGAAAAAGCGGTTGCTCCATGGTGGAAACACCATTTGCAGCATTAGCGCTGTTAGGTTTAAAATCGACAATGAAGTTGACAAGCTCCGGATGCTCTAGATCTACAGCAGTGATTTTGTCTACCCCCTTGGTTTCCTCACGGACCACGATGAAACCCTGCTCTATCATTTCGGCCAGAAAGTTAGACAGTTTTTTATATCGGGTTTTCTTTAAATCAATTGTTTGACTAGCCTCTGGCACAACGTACAAGCGGTAGAAGTTACTAGTAAGTAACGGCAGTTGAAGTTTTTTCCCATGATTTTTAAGCGCTGCCAAAAATGCATTTTTTAATATCACTTCTGGAGGATTGTCATCCGCTGGTGTACTATCGGCTCTATCAATAACATCCCAATCTTCATTACAAATTTCCAAAGACTCAATTTCTGGTATAATTTCCACATGTGGAATTAATTTGTCGATTTGTGTCCCTGACTGAGTCGTACTTTTCTTCTGAACCGACCCAAGTGCGGGAAAATCGTCGTCAGTCAATTTAGCTGACCTAACAACTGGTATTTGTTGTGCAAGACACGGTTCATGACCCCATAGTTTGTCACCAAAAATATGTAGAATCTTCACTCCGACTCCTTGACCACCACTCATATACAAATCATCACTTGACCTTGCCAAATATCCAACGGCGACAGCAGATTTATTTGAGGTTAGGTTGACAGCCACTGAAATCGTTAAAATATTGGAACATTGTTTCTGTAACTCATACAGCTAACCTCACCTAATTGATCTTTCTTATAGTGTCCATACATATTTATACCAGTGCCCAATGGTACGACACCGGGTAGCATCAAATCGGCGCCGTTGGACAACTTTGGTAGCACAGCTTGCCATGTTGTAAAGTACGGCAGTAGATTAGACTCAGCCCACATGGCATACAATGTAGGCACAAGACGTTCGTTTTCTATCTCAAAAAACATCGGCAGCTTATCCAAACAATACACGTTTGTCTGGAACTCATTATGCGTCACAATGCGAATCCGCGAAATACTCGCAGATTTTGACGACGGCAGCAGCAAGTCCAAATTTGCATTTGGGTAATCCTTTTCAAGTCGCTGTCGTAGACGCTTCACATCAGAGCCCTTAAGTCTTTCGGAGCTTTTGAGACGGTATGATTTTATAAACATTAGTTAAGAGGATGTAGGAAAGTTAAATTAATCGAATCGCACTTGTAAATACAATATTTGATCGCGTGAGGGAGCCGAGGTGGATTTGTGGGTTTTGTTTTCAAAAATACAACCCTGCACAGTTAGGCGCGCCAAGTTTAAAAGTATTCTTAATATTTAAATTTTTCCAGATGGATGCCAACGAAACGAACATGTTAAAAAAATATTTATATTTAAAATAAACATTCATTTGATAATTACCTGATATTTATGGTTGTCATCAATATATGAGCTGCAAATAAACTAGCTGCAGTTAGCATTATTTTCAATTTTGAACTTTTTTATGAAATTGCATTTTAGAATATACAATATCTTTTTTTATTCCAAGTAGACTTTTAAACAACCCTTAAACATAATTTCAGACAGACGAAAGGAATAATTTTACTTGCCAATATTTTTATTTGCTATATTTATTCAACAAATTTGATTTACCGTATTTGCTCTCGAAAGATATTTTTAAATTGTATGTTGAAAACAGAACGAATAGAAATTCAGCAAACTTAATAAAAACATTTTGTTTCAAAATCAATCTGAATCCGAATCAGAATCGCTGTTATCTCCACCTTGTTCAGTAACAGCTGGTGGGTCATAAAAATGTAGTTGTTTGCGCCAAATTTTGACTAAGCCGTCAAAAGCGCGGCGGCTATATTTTCCATGTATATTAGGTGTGCGCGGATGATCGCGTGTCCGTTTTGATTTTGGTACCATTTCTGTGTAACGTTCATAGGCCAACGTATTTTTGCCATAATCAATTTGCTTTTGTCGTCTCGATATCACGGCAGGATCAGTTTCGATGTATGAGGATGACGAAGTCGATGATGTATGGCTATTGTGCCGCAAACGTTTTTCCTCCTTGTGGCTCTTGAAATGACTTTTATTTCTATCGTTTGAATCTGCTTCACTATTGGAAGAGCTATTGGGGCTATTCGAACGACTGTCATTGCTCGGTGTCTGTGAGTGGCGACGTTTAAATGGTGTCTTTATTTTTTCCTGTTTGATTAGACGGTCGAACTTCTCCTCGTTAGCATCGTCAATAAATTCCAATGCTATTTCACGCTCCTGTTTAGAGAAATCATGATTTGTGGTATTTGTCTTGGGGCTTCCCCTGCTGCTATTTAACGATGATGATGCCTTGAACAACGCAAGCACAATATTAGCAACAATCTATTTTAATGAATATGTTCATAACTTACTCGAGACTTGTTACTGCGACTGGGTTGCTCTGCACGTAGCACCTCTTCCGCCCAAGTGTTTAACGTTGGTTTAGCATCGAATGAGAGCGTAGACGATGCTGAAGAATTTAGACTATCGATGCCCATTTTTGTTGGTGTAACCTTGGAATCGACGGACATTAATTGATCTTCACTTATCATACTATTGCTTATAATTTAACTTAGCAAGCCTCTTATCTTAATTATATATAATCTCTTGATAACAGTAAGAATTCTTCCTAGAGAATAAAGGACGCTCCTGTCGCCGAAATGACTATGTAAGTTTGTAGGCGCGTCTTTGTTAGTCCTTCGCGCGTTTTTTGCTTTTTTGTTTTGCATTATCAGCTGTTTGCTTAACAATAACTCGAATGTTCTACTTATCTCACTCGCACATAATGTAACATTAGTTACTGATTACCGCTGAAAATTATTTGGCTACCCGCATAAAATGATCTGCTGGGTCCAGTATTGCCAATTTTTTTACAAGCAAAAATGGCTGCATTTAGCTTGTTCGATAGCTTTACTGAGCGCTTTTAATATACATGCGATTTTAAGGCTTATTCACATGATTATTTTAGATGTCATTCACCCATATTTCTGT